>JAQQAC010008719.1:27722732-27869516 GCA_029783875.1 Phataginus tricuspis | reverse complement strand
CACCGGGAGGGCTGTACAACTCAGAGAAGACAAGTAGTGACTCTATAACGTCTCACTACGCTGATGGACAGTGACTGTAATGGGGTTGGTGGGGTGGACCTGATCAAGTGGGGAGTTTAATAACTATAATGTTGCACATGCAATTGTAGATTAATGATACCAAAAAAAAAAGTAGTGAAGTTAAACCTACTCTTGTTCTGTATGATATTTTCCTAGTCGTCTGCAATCGCCTTGCCATTGGCTCCAATCCTACTGATGACACTGGCTCACTATTGCCCTGTTGATCGGAGTGTCCAGTTACCGTCTGTGCAGTGTTTTGCAGGAACTAGTAACAGCCAACATTTGTCAGGCACAGATGGCACTTAGGTGCCTTGTGCGCGTTTCTTGTGATGGCTTCTGCAGAAGTCATGTGTGTTTGTCCCATTTACCCAGAAGGGAAGCTGGGTTTATGTCTGCTTACAAGCAGTCTGAATGCAGAGTGTGAGCACGGAGCTGTGGCTCTGCCTCCTTTACTTTCTTTATTGTCTTTGAAAGGTTCTGTTCTTACTGTTTGCATTTTTACCTACCAATCTATGCTCTGTGACAAATTTTGTTTGAGTTGATAGATGGTCGTTCCAGTGCCATTTGATGGGAAGATTTGGGCTTATTCATAGGAAGAGTAGCAGTAGCAAGCTCTTAGAATAGAATAAATATCTCGGAGTCACCCATCTCTGTCCCATTCTTTTTTCTACTCCCTGACTCCCCCTACTAGATTGCTTTTGAATCAAACTGGGGAACTAGCAGAGCACCTGCCTGCCTTTGATAAACCTGTCACCTGATGTTCATGTTGTTTTCAGGAAAACATGTAAGAAGTGTCTGAGTTTCTACCTTTCTCACCTTAATAAGACTAGCAGGTGTTTTTCTAGTTCATCCTGGCCCTTGTCTGCTCACCACTGACATGTTGCATTGTAGAAGCCCCGATTCAGGTTTAGTTATGCAACCTCCTAGCTGGCAGTGCTGACTCACCTCCTGTCTAATGATTACTTTTCACTGGAAGGGATGATACCAGTGAACACTAAGTGGGGCTACTGTTCCCTTACTCCACAAATATTCACACTGGTTGGAAGTGGGGTCTTTGTCCCCCCTCTCCTCCCCTTATTTTGCTACTGGCTCATTTGTAGTAAACTATAACCAGTAATCTATGGTGAGAGCTTTACTGAAAACCGGGACCCTTCCCTGAAATGGGGAACATCTAATACCCTCTGCCTGAACGTGGGTGCAGGACAGAAGCCTGGGAAAATCACTCCTTGTGCCTTTCTTGAGCCCTCCCTACTCTTGGTTTTCTGCCTGTCTTCTATCCCAGGCTTTTTAAACCTTGTAGAAAGAAAACCTTACACTTGGGTAATCTCTAAATTGTTGAGACATCTCTAATTCCTCTCTAATGGAACTATTGAAGTGAGGCATGACTATGTACCTAAAAAGTTGGGTGCCAATCAGGTTAAGCTGATCTGGTAATAGGCAAACAAGCCAGAGGCTGGGCTCACAAGGTCCTTTCACCTCAGGGCCTACGGGAGTAGGTGTTCACTTTGTGCTGTTAGGGTTACCTGAATTACCAATTCTGATTCTGCTTCCCTGACCGAGTTTCTGTTTCTTAAGCATTAATGAGTTATGTTTATGATGATGGCTGTTTGGGTTCAGACTTTTGAGATGTCCACATCACACTTAGAATTTCACATTTGGTAGCATTAATTTAAATTGCATTGTATTCCAGATATTTAGGTTGAAAGGAAAAATATTCCCTGGATAATAGTGACCATATTCTTCAACTTAAAAATAAAATAAATGTTTTTCACACACCTTCCAGGAATAAGAGACAGTTTGTGAGATGTAGTTTGTATGACTAAATGTTTGTAGTTAGAAAATATTTTAATGGTTTATATGAACAATAGGACGTAATATCTGAAGTTGTGCCTGTCCTGGAAAATCCTGGGTGTGTCGTCAACATGCAGTTGAGGTGCCAGACAGACTGAAACAAAACAAAAATTTAAGGCTTGTCCTTCCAGATGCCTTTCCAAGCTCTTTTCTACCCACTATCCCAGATGGTAGCGAAATGTCCTGTTACACAGTGTGGTTTGGGGTCATTCTTTCTTTCTTCATGAATGTAGACAGAATGAGTCTATTTCAGGTGAAGGGTCTGACTCATTTTAACCATGTGTCGAGCCCCTCATATGATTACCCTTTTCCTCTTCAGCTCCCTTTTCAGTGAGGCTGGGCCGGGGTGGCCGGACACCCCGAGTCTTTGATGTGATCAGAATGGTGAACCCCACCTTGTAAACACTATTCAATATTGGAAACCCTTCAAATGAAATAATTAGACCATTTGTGAACTTTGAGTTCTCATGTTTTCAGAGTTTCTCCTTATAATAATCTTGACCTTGTGATGGATTTTTCAGCAGTAATCAGCTATCATTTACTGATACATGATGTACCAGGAGCCAGGCTGAGATACCAGAGCCCCAGAGGAAGCCAGTTAGGGTCCCTGCCCTCTAGACTTAGACGGTGCCGTCGGGGTGGGGTGGCCCCGCTCAGCCAGGCCGTTGCGGGGTGTGTGAGCAGCGTTAGGAGAGCACCTGTGTAGAGTGATGGGAGCACACAGGCAGCTCACGGAAACCAGACTTTGGGAGGCCACGGAAAAGTGTGCTAGATAATGTGTCCCTTCAGCCTGTATTTGAAGAAGGCTATAGCTGGGCAATCAGACAAGTGACCTAGATCTGCAACACACTATGTGGAGCTCTGGAACTGACAGGCTTGTTTCTGCCTCAGAAGCTGCATTTCAGTATAGCATTCCGGAACAGGTTCTGTCATTAGGGTACGTGAAGGTTTTGTACTGTCTCTCCCACATTAGCTGTGTTGTGGATTCCTCAAAATTTTTTTTCCATTATTTATAAACATTCTTTTGAGAGCTAGAACACTGATTTTTATCTCTCTAGAAAATTCGATTTGACTGAAAACTGATAGATAATGTATTTTCTGCTTTCTGGGTTATTGCCAGTTCGGCTACTAGGTGAGAGATCAGGGAAAGGTTCCAGAAGCTCGTGTGTTCACCCAGCCTTCCAGTCTTTTAATTAGGATTCTTGCATTAAGTGTACCTCTCACAAAAAGGAAGGGAGCATGCTAAACAAAAAGCTGCTTAAGCTACTAGAGACTGTTTTGACCACATTCTTTTATGAAATTTGGACTCTGTAAGGTTTCATATTCAAAGACTTAATTTTAAACAAAGGGAGTTTTATGCATAAAACATGAATGAGTGTTTGAGACATGTATATTAAGGTTTGGAAGAATTAATTTGAATAATATTTGGCATAAATATGCTGTTAAAATGCAGCAAAATATGGCCCAAAAAAAGAGGACTTTGTTTCAAACTCCCTCTGAAATTTCATTTTTACCTCAACATTTTTTTATTATCTTTTTATTGGTTCTTTCTCTTATATCCAAGATTTTTTATTTACCTGCCTCAGTTAAGAACTTGTGAATTGTTTTCGAATGTGGAGACAAATGAAATACTTTAGTTACATGTTTGTGTCATTGAAAGCATAACGATCTTACTCTTTTTGTAAAAATAATGTTTTATTTTAAAAAGTGACACTAGAAAAACAAAACCAAATAAAACTCAGAGTACAGTCCCTCAGAAACAACCACCATTAATATTTTCCAGACATCTACATATTTCTGTAGTACAGGAGAGATTAAGAGCATAGAAAATGAAATGTGTGTCATTTTTTTTATTTTGGTATCATTAATCTACAGTTACATGTGCAATATTATGGTTATTAAACTACCCCCTTCATCAGGTCCCGCCCACCAACCCCACTACAGTCACTGTCCATCAGCGGAGTGAGATGCTATAGAATCACTACTTGTCTTCTCTGAGTTGTACAGCCCTCCCCGTGCCCCCCCAACATTACATCTGCTAATCGTAATGCCCCTTTTCCCCTGTGTCCCTCCCTTCCCACCCATCTTCCCCAGTCCCTTTCCCTTTGGTAACTATTAGTCCGTTCTTGGGTTCTGTGAGTCTGCTGCTGTTTTGTTCCTTCAGTTTTTTCTTTGTTCTTATACTCCACCTATGAGTGAAATCATTTGATACTTGTCTTTTTCTGCCTGGCTTATTTCACTGAGCATAATACCCTCTAGCACCATCCATGTTGTTGTGAATGGTAGGATTTGTTTTCTTCTTACAGCTGTATAATATTCGATTGTGTATATGTACCACATCTTCTTTATCCATTCATCTACTGATGGACACTTAGGTTGCTTCCATTTCTTGGCTATTGTAAATACTGCTGCAATAAACATAGGGGTGCATCTGTCTTTCTCAAACTGGGCTGCTGCATTCTTAGGGTAAATTCCTAGGAGTGGGATTCCTGGGTCAAATGGTATTTCTATTTTGAGTTTTTTGAGGAACCTCCACACTGCTTTCCACAATGGTTGAACTAATTTGCATTCCCACCAGCAGTGTAGGAGGGTTCCCCTTTCTCCACATCCTCGCCAACATTTGTTGTTGTTTGTGTTTTGGATGTAGTCCATCCTCACTGGTGTGAGGTGATATCTCATTGTGGTTTTAATCTGCATTTCTATGATGATTAGTGATGTGGAGCATCTTTTCATGTGCCTGTTGGCCATCTGAGTTTCTTCTTTGGAGAAGTGTCTATTCATGTCCTGTGCTCATTTCTTAATTGGACTATTTACTTTATGTTTGTTGAGGTGCGTGAGTTCTTTATATATTTTGGATGTCAACCCCTTATCAGATGCATCATTTATGAATATATTCTCCCATACTGTAGGATGTCTTTTTGTTCTACTGATGGTGTCCTTTGCTGTCCAGAAGCTTTTCAGCTTGATATAGTCCCACTTGTTCATTTATGCTTTTGTTTCCCTTGCCCGCGGAGATATGTTCATGAACAAGTCGCTCATCTTTATGTCCAAGAGATTTTTACCTATGTTTTTTTCTAAGAGTTTTATGGTTTCATGACTTACATTCAGGTCTTTGATCCACCTTGAGTTTACCTTTGTGTATGGGATTAGACAGTAGTCCAGTTTCATTCTCTTACATGTAGCTGTCCAGTTTTTCCAACACCAGCTGCTGAAGAGGCTGTCATCACCCCATTGTATATCCAAGGCTCGTTTATCAAATATTAATTGACTGTATATGTTTGGTTAATGTTTGGATTTTCTATTCTGTTCTACTGTTCTGTGGGTCTGTTTTTGTGCCAATACCATATTGTCTTGATTACTGTGGCTTTGTAGTAGAGCTTGATTCCCCCTGTTTTATTCCTCCTTCTGAGGATTGCTTTGGCTATTTGAGGTCTTTTGTCGTTCCATATGAATTTTAGAGTTATTTGTTCCAGTTCATTGAAGAAAGCTGTTGGTAGTTTGATAGGGATTGCATTGAATCTGTAGATTGCTTTAGGTAGTATAGCCATTTTGACAATATTTATTCTTCCTAGCCAAGAGCATGGGATGCATTTCCATTTGTTAGTGTCCTCTTTAATTTCTCTTAGGAGTGTCTTGTAGTTTTCAGAGTACAGGTCTTTCACTTCCTTCGTTAGGTTTATTCTTAGGTATTTTATTCTTTTTGATGCAATTGTGAATGGAATTGTTTTTCTGATTTCTCTTTCTGTTAGCTCATCGTTAGTGTATAGGAAAGCAACAGATTTCTGTGTGTTAATTTTGTATCCTGCAACTTTGCTGAATTCAGATATTAGTTCTAGTCATTTCGGAGTGGAGTCTTTAGAGTTTTTTATGTACAATATCATGTCATCTGCAAATAGTGACAATTTGACTTCTTCTTTACCAATCTGCATGCCTTGTATTTCTTTGTTTTGTCTGATTGCCGTGGCTAGGACCTCCAGTACTATGTTGAATAACAGTGGGGAGAGTGGACCTCCCTGTCTTGTTCCCAATCTCAGATGAAAAGCTTTCAGCTTCTCGCTGTTAAGTAGGATGTTAGCTGTGGGTTTGTCATATATGACCTTTATGATGTTGAGGTACTTGCCCTCTATACCCATTTTGTTGAGAGTTTTAATCATGAATGGATGCTGAATTTTGTCAAATGCTTTTTCAGCATCTATGGAGATGATCATGTGGTTTTTGTTCTTCTTTTTGTTGATGTGGTGGATGATGTTGATGGATTTTCGAATGTTGTACCATCCTTGCATCCCTGGGATGAAACCCACTTGATCATGGTGTATGATCCTCGATGAATTTTTGAATTCAGTTTGCTAATATTTTGTTGAGTATTTTTGCATCTATGTTCATCAGGGATATTGGTCTGAAATTTTCTTTTTTGGTGAAGTCTTTGTCAGGTTTTGGTAGTAGAGTGATGCTGGCTTCATAGAAAGAATTTGGAAGTATTCCCTCCTTTTCTATTTTTTGGAAAACTTTAAGGACAATGGGTGTTATTTCTTATCTATATGTCTGGTAGAATTCAGGTGTGAATCCATCTGGTCCGGGGATTATGTTCTTGGGTAGTTTTTGATTACTGATTCAATTTCGTTGCTGGTGATTGGTCTGTTTAGTTTTTCTGTTTCTTGTTTGGTTAGTTTTGGAAGGTTGTATTTTTCTAAGAAGTTGTCCATTTTTCTAGGATTTCCAGCTTGTTAGCATATAGATTCTCATAATATTCTCTTATAATTCTTGTATTTCTGTGGGGTCTGTCATTATTTTTCTTTTCTCATTTCTGATTCTGTTTATGTGTGTAGATTCTCTTTCTCTTAATAAATCTGGCTAGGGGTTTATCTATTTTGTTTCATTTTTCAAAGAACCAGCTCTTGGTTTCATTAATTTTTTCTATTGTTTTATTCTTTTCAATTTTATTTATTTATTCTCTGATCTTTATTATGTCCCTCCTTCTGGTGACCTTAGGTCTCATTTGTTCTTCTTTTTCCAATTTCAGTAATTGTGCCTTTAGACTATTCATTTGGGAATGTTCTTCCTTCTTTAAACAGGCCTGGATTGCAATATATTTTCCTCTTAGAACTGCCTTTGCTGCGTCCCACAGAATTTGTGGCTTTGTGTTGTTTTTGTCATTAGTCTCCATATATTCTTTGATTTCTGTTTTGATTTGGTTGTTAATGCATTGATTAATTAGGAGAATGTTGTTAAGTCTCCATGTATTTGTGAGCCTTTTTGTTTTCTTTCTAAAATTCATTTCTAGTTTTATACCTTTGTGATCTGAGAAGTTGGTTGGTAGAATTTCAATCTTTTTGACTTTACTGAGGTTCTTTTTGTGGCCTAGTATGTGGTCTATTCTGGAAAGTGTTCCATGTGCGCTTGAGAAGAATGTGTATCCTGTTGCTTTTGGGTGTAGAGTTCTGTAGATGTCTGTTAGGTCCATCTGTTCTAGTGTGTTGTTCAGTACCTCTGTGTCTTTATTTATTCTCTGTCTGGTTGATCTGTCCTTTGAGGTGAGTGGTGTGTTGAAGTCTCCCAAAATGAATGCATTGCATTCTATTTCCTCCTTTAACTCTGTTAGTATTTGTTTCACATATGCTGATGCTCCCGTGTTGGGTGCATATATGTTTATAATGGTTATTTCCTCTTGTTGTATTGACCCCTTTATCATTATGTAATGTCCTTCTTTATCTCTTGCTACTTTCTTTGTTTTGAAGTCTATTTGTCTGATACAAGTACTGCAACACCTGCTTTTTTCTCCTAGTTGTTTGCATGAAATATCTTTTTCCATCCCTTTACCTTTAGTCTGTGTATATCTTTGGGTTTGAGGTGAGTTTCTTGTAAGCAGCATATAGATGGGTCTTGCTTTTTTATCCATTCTGTTACTCTGTGTCTTTTGATTGGTGCATTCAGTCCATTTACATTGAGGGTGATTATCGATAGATATGTATTTATTGCCATTGCTGCCTTTAGATTCGTGGTTACCAAAGGTTCAAGGGTTGCTTCTTTACTATCTAACAATCTAATTTAACTTTCTTGTTAAGTTATTGTAAACACAGTCTGATGTTTCTTTATATCTCTCCCTTCTTCTTCTTCTTCCTCCAGTCTTTACATACTAGGTGTTTTATTCTTTGCCTTTAGTTAGTACTTGGATGGTCTTATTTTCTATGATTTTATTTTCTCTGGTGACATCTTTTTAACCTAAGGGGTGCTTCCCTCTAGAGCAGTTCCTTTACGATGTCCTGTAGAGGTGGTTTACAGAAGGCAAATTCTCTCAGCTTTCGCTTTTCTGGAAATTGTTTAATCCCTTCATCATATTTAAATGATAACCGTGCTGGATACAATATTCTTGGTTCGAGGCCCTTCTGTTTCATTACGTTAAATATATCATACCATTCTCTTCTGGCCTGTAGTGTTTCTGTTGAGAAGTCTGATGATAGTCTGATGGGTTTTCTGTTGTAGGTGATCTTTTTTCTCTCTCTAGCAGCCTTTAGTACTCTGTTCTTATCTTTGATATTTGCCATTTTAATTATTATGTGCCTTGGTGTTGTCTTCCTTGGGTCCCTAGTGTTGGGAGATCTGCGGGCTTCCGTGGACTACGAGACTATTTCCTTCCCCAGCATGGGGAAGTTTTCAGCAATTATTTCTTCAAAGACACTTTCTATCCCTTTTTCTCTCTCTTCTTCCTCTGGTACTCCTATAATGCGAATATTGTTCCGTTTGGATTGGTCACACCGTTCTCTTAATATTCTTTCATTCCTAGAGATCCTTTTATCTCTCTCTGCCTCAGCTGCTCTGTATTCCTGTTCTCTGATATCTATTGCATTAACAGTCTCTTGCATGTCATCCAGTCTGCTGCTAAGCCTGTCGATGGCCTGTCTCATTTCTGCATTGTCTTTCCTTACTTCCCTCACTTCCTCCCTCACCTCTTGTATATTTCTCTGTAGATCCATCAGCATCGTTATGACTTTTATTCTGAATTCTTTTTCAGGAAGATTGTGCATTTCCATCCCTTCAGTCTCCCTTTCTGGTCTCGTCTGGGTCTGGATGAGCTTGGTCTGTACCATATTCCTCTGTCTTTTCATGGCAATAGAAGTGGTTGCTGGCAGGTGCCACGTATGTCAGCTGGGCTCTTTAAGACTTTAAAAAAAAAAAAGAAGGAAGAGAAAGAAAAGAGGAAAAAAAGAAGGAAGAGAAAAAAAGAAAGAAGGAAAAGAAAAGAAAAGAAAGGGGAAAAAAATAAGCCCACCGGGAGTAGTTTCTGTTAGGATGCTGTAGGTGGCAGTGTTGCTCCACTATTCCGCAGCCACGGCCGCACAGCTCTGCTTGGCCTTTTGCAGCTCTAGCCAGGGCAGGTATGAATGGGAGGCTCTTGTTCTCTGTGTGAATTTTCAGTGCGGCTACTTTTTCCCAGTTGCCAGCCAAGGGGTCTAAAATTCCTCAGGACTCCCAGCCTGCTGGGCTGAGTTGCTGGGATGATCGTAAGACCACTGAAAAAAGCACACGCTTTTCTTTTGTCCTGGGAACCGGGTGCAAGGTCCCGGGCATGTTCCCAGCTCAAAACCCGCACCCTCTGTCTCTCCAATCTCCGCTACACCACGCAATGTGTGTGAGCACTCCCGGCACAGATCACCAGGGCTGGTGATTTTGCAGGCCTGGATTTCCACTCCCTCCCGGCTCTGAATCCTCTCTTCCCACCGATGTGCTGGGGTGGAGGAATGTTAGCGGCTCCGTATCTTACCCACCTCGCGGCGTGCCGAGTCCTCTCAGGTGCAGATGCATGCTGTGTGCTTTCCTGTATATTCTGGTCTCTCTTTTAGGAATAGTTGTATTTGCTGTATTTTCATAGATATATATAGTTTTGGGAGGCGATTTCTGCCACCCTGCTCACGCCACCATCTTCCCGGAACTCCCTGGGCTGCTGCATTCTTAGGGTAAATTCCTAGGAGTGGGATTCCTGGGTCAAATGGTATTTCTATTTTGAGTTTTTTGAGGAACCTCCATACTGCTTTCCACAATGATTGAACTAATTTGCATTCCCACCAGCAATGTAGGAGGGTTCCCCTTTTCTCCACATCCTCGCCAACATTTGTTGTTGTTTGTGTTTTGGATGTTGGCCATCCTCACTGGTGTGAGGTGATATCTCATTGTGGTTTTAATCTGCATTTCTCTGATGATTAGCGATGTGGAGCATCTTTTCATGTGCCTGTTGGCCATCTGAATTTCTTCTTTGGAGAAGTGTCTATTCATGTTCTCTGCCCATTTCTTAATTGGATTATTTGCTTTTTGTTTGTTCAGGTGCAAATGTGTGTCATATTATATGTTATCTTTATATAGGAAGTATGAGATTTAATTTTACTCAAATTTAACAGAATAGAACTGAGGTGAAATTTTAAATAATTGGTGGGCTTGATAAATATTTTCTGAAAATAAGGAATCCTCAGAAGATTCTTCTAAAGTCAAGAAAAAAAGTTAGGAAAACTTTGACATTGTAATCATTCGAAATAGGTGTTGTTGTTGTTGTTTTTACTTTGGTAGTATCTTATGACCCAGTGCTATGAAAGTGAAGAAACTGGCAGTCTTTCTAGTCTTTCTCCTTTCCTCTCCCCCAACCCCACCCTCTGTTTATTATAAACCTTAACTTTTACATTCTATTAAAACTATACTACCACAGTTGCTTAAATCGAGTTCTATAGCTTAATCATAGCTTCTTTAGTTTTTGTTTTCATTTGCTTTTGGTTGGGAAGAACTTCGTTGCCAACTCATGAGTCCTGGCATCCTGGGAATGTATGGTTCATAGTTCTGGGGGAGTCACGTTTAGAACTACATGGGGATTCAGATAGGGCCCTGCTCTGTACTGGACTTGGGACTCAGATGGGCCTCAGGTTCTTCCTGGTTCATCCCTCTAGTCTCCAACCAGCATTGAGAAGTTTTATGAACTGCAAGTGACTCCTGGCCACTTCCTCCACCCTTTCCTCACTTCAGCTTTTTTCTCTTCCCCAGCCCCTTGGCAGAAAAGCTCCGTACATTGGTACACTTTCCATTTTCCAGTAACCTTTCACAAACTAAAGTCACCATCCCTCCTGCCCTGGTTGTGGGCAGCGAGTAAGTAGCTCCTGGGGGTTGCTTCCACAAGTGTAAGAGCTCCCAAAGCACGGAACTGGAAACCCAGTGTGTGGCTGATCTTTTTTAAGTTTATTAGTTTGTAAGGACTTTTTCAAGTTTACAGTTTTGAATGAAAACAAAAATTAAAGTAGTGGAAGAAGATAAAAATGAGTAGGAAAAAATCGCAATCAGAATTGAATATATTTTTCAATTCTGAATTTTACTGTTACGTATGAATATGCAATTCACATATCCTAAGTTTTCTTACCCCAATTTCAATTATTCTGCATTCATTAGGATAACAAATTCATAAAATGCAGTGTTTTTGCTTGCCAGTGAAGTGGATGAAGCAAGGAACTGCCATTCAAGGACTGCTTATCCTTTGTCACAACAGTAAATTCATACAGTGGAGCTGTAATTAAAAATTCTTTTCCTAGTTTGGAGATTCAAGATGGCGGCGTGAGAGGTGAGATGGAGAGCTCCTCCCAAAACCACAAACAGTAAAAAAATATAGTTAATAAATACAACTAACCTTCAGACAGCAACATGAAAGAAGGCTGAACCAGACTGCATACAGACCTCACGAACAGAGCAGATCTCAAGAAACAGGGTAACGTGCAAAAGCCATAATCTGGCAGGACCCAAGCCCTTCCCCCACCCTAGCTCATCAGCAGGAGGAAGAGAAACGGAGCGTGGGAGGGGGTGGAAGCCTGGGACTGCTGGACACCTAACCCTGGAGATCTGCTTTGTGAGCAGAATCCTATACTGTGTGGTGCCAGGGGCATTGGGGACCTCGGACAGGTGGAGTGCTTGCAAAACTGACATTCCGGCCGATTGTGGAGGAGGGGATCCACACCCAGCCGCACTGTATCAGAAGAAAGACAGGCAGTCTGAGAGGCTTCCTAGCAATGAGAGGGCTGCTGAAGGGGTGGGGTTTGCATGGAGCTTGCTGTGCCGGAGAAGGGAGAGCTGGACAAGGTTGCCTGGGCGCGCTCTGCCCAGCTGGTTGGGAACTTTGAGGAGAATATGCTCCATCCCCAACAGCCTACTCAGCTCGGACGTCCCCCACTGTGACACACAGCCTTCCTAGCTTTCCTGCAGGCCTGCAGGCACCTGCTCACAAACCGTAGTCACTGTGCAGGCATCAGGCCAGCCAAAGGGAGGCCCCACCTACAACAGCTAGAGATGCAAAGCACATAAGATTACCCATGTGTGCTTGGCCCACTGCCTCTGACACAGGAGACTGGCACTGCAGAAGGGAAGCAGGAAACAAATCTTTCCTCATCCCAGGCACCAGCTCTGCTCCGCTAAATCCCCCAACCTCACTCTAGGGGTTGAGAAGCTCCAGAGACTGGAGTTTCTGCACACTAGTGAGCACCACACAGAGATATGAAATGTCAAAAGAACATGGTTCAGACCAAAATCTCACAAAACCCCAGAAAGAGGGTCACATCAAACTGAACTCACAAATCTTCCAGAAAGAGAGTTCAAAATAAAAATTATAAACATGCTTATGGAGGTACAGAAAAATATTCAAGACCTCAGGAACGAATTTAAGATGGAGATTCAATAATTAAAAAATACTATATCTGAAATGCAACATACAACAGAGGGATTTAAAACCAGATTAGATGCAGTAGAAGAGACAGTAAATGGAATAGAAATTAGAGAAGAGGAATACAAAGAAGCTGAGGCACAGAAAGAAAAAAGGATTTCTAAGAATGAAAGAATATTAAGAGAACTGTGTGACCTATCCAAACGGAACAATATTCGCATTACAGGGGTACCAGAAGAAGAAGAGAGAGAAAAAGGGATAGAAAGTGTCACTGAGGAGGTAATTGCTGAAAACTTCCCCAATCAGGGGAAGGAGATAGTCTCTCAAGCCATGGAGGGGCACAGATCTCCCAACACAAAGGACCCAAGGAAGACAACATCAGGACATATAATAATTAAAATGGCAAAGATCAAGGATAAAGACAGACTTTTAAAAGCAGCGAGAGAGAGAAAAAACATCATGTACAAAGGAAAACCCATCAGGCTATCATCAGACTTCTCAAGAGAAACCTTACAGGCCAGAAGAGAGTGGTATGATATATTTAATGCAATGAAGCAGAAGGGCCTTGAACCAAGAATACTATACCCAGCAAGGTTATCATTTAAATTTGAAGGAGGGATTAAACAATTTTCACATAAGCAAAAGCTGAGAGAATTTACCTCCCACAAACCACCTCTACAGGGCATTTTGGAGGGACTCCTATAGATGGAAGTATTCCTAAGGCTAAACAGATATCATTCAAGGGATGACAAAGAGTACAGAATATGATTCATAACATACAAAGAATGGAGGAGGAAGAAAAAGAAGGAAAAAAAAAAGAACCTTTAGGTTGAGTTTGTAATAGTATACAAAATAAGTTAAATTAGACTGTTAGATAGTAAGGGAATTGCCCTTGAACCTTTGGTAACCACAAACTTAAGCCCACAATGGCAATAAGTACATGCCTATCGATAATCACCCTAAATATAAATGGTCTGAATGCACCAATCAAAAGACATAGAGTTACTGAATAGATAAAAAAAAACAAGACCATCTATATGCTGCCTAAAAGAGACTCACTTCAAACCCAAAGACATACACAGACTGAAAGTAAAGGAATGGAAAAAGATATTTCATGCACCTAATAGGGAGAAAAAAGCAGGAGTTGCCATACTTGTATCAGACAAAATAGACTTCAAAACAAAGAAAGTCACAAGAGACAAAGAAGGACATTACATAATGATAAAAGGGCCAATCCAACAAGAGGATATAACTATTATAAGTATCTATGCACCCAAAACAGGATCACCTACATATGTGAAACAAATACTAACAGAATTAAAGGGGGAAATAGAATGCAATGCATTCATTTTAGGAGACTTCAACACTCCACTCACTCCAAAGGACAGATCAACCAGACAGAAAATAAATAAAGACACAGAGGCACTGAACAACACACTAGAACAGATGGACCTAACGGACATCAACAGAACACTCCATCCAAAAGCAACAGGATACACATTCTTCTCAAGTGCACATGGAATATTTTCAAGAATAGATCATATATTAGGCCACAAAAAGAACCTCAGTAAATTCAAAACGATTGAAATTGTACCAACCAGCTTCTCAGATTACAAAGGTATGAAACTAGAAATAAATTACAAAAAGAAAATGAAAAAGCCTACAAACACATGGAGGCTTAATAACATGTTACTAAATAATTAATAGTTCGATGACCAAATAAAAACAGAGATCAAGCAATATATGGAGGCAAATGACAAAAATAATTCAACACCGGAAAATCTGTGGGATGCAGCAAAAGCTGTGCTAAGAGGGAAATATATTGCAATACAGGCCTACCTCAGGAAAGAACAATCCCAAATGAACAGTCTAAACTCACAATTAATAAAACTCACAAATAATAAATAAAATTGAGAAGAATAAAACAATAGAAAGAATCAATGAAAGCAGAAGCTGGTTCTTCGAGAAAATAAACAAAATAGAGAAACCCCTAGCCAGACATATCAAGAAAAAAAGAGAGTCTACACACATAAACAGAATTGGAAATGAGAAAGGAAAAATCACTACGGATACCACAGAAATACAAAGAATTATGAGAGAATACTATGAAAAAGTAGATGCTAACAAACTGGATAACCTACAAGAAATGGACAACTTTCTAGAAAAATACAACCTTCCAAGGCTGACACAGGAAGAAACAGAAAATCTGAATAGACCAATTACCAGCAAAGAAATTGAATAGGTAATCAAAAAACTACCTAAGAACAAAACTCCTGGACCAGATGGTTTCACTGCTGAATTTTATGAAGCATTTAGTGAAGACCTAATACCCATCCTCCTTAAAGTTTCCCAAAAAGTAGAAGAGGAGAGAATACTCCCAAACTGATTCTATGAGGCCAACATCACTCTAATACCAAAACCAGGCAAATACACCACAAAAAAGGAAAATTATAGACCAATATACTTGATGAACATAGATGCAAAAATACTCCACAAAATATTAGCAAACCAAATTCAAAAATACATCAAAAAGATCATCCATCATGATCAAGTGGGATTCATCCCAGGGATGCAAGGATGGTACAACATTTGAAAATCCATCAACATCATCCACTACATCAATAAAAAGAAGGACAAAAACCACATGATCATCTCCATAGATGCTGAAAAGCATTCGACAAAATTCAACATCCATTCATGATAAAACTCTCAACAAAATGGGTATAGAGGACAAATACCTCAACATCATAAAGGCTATATATGACAAACCCACAACCAACATTATACTTAACAGCGAGAAGCTGAAAGCTTTTCATCTAAGATTGGGAACAAGACAGGGATGCCCACTCTCTCCACTGCTATTCAACATAGTACTGGAGGTCCTAGCCACGGCAATCAGACAACACAAAGAAATAAAAGGCATCCATATCGGAAAGGAAGAACTCAAACTGTCCTTGTTTGCAGATGACATGATATTGTACATAAAAAAACCTAAAGAAACCACTCCAAAACTACTATATCTAATATCTGAATTCAGCAAAGTGGCGGGATATGAAAGTAATACACAGAAATCTTTTGCATTCCTATACACTAACGATGAACTAGCACAACAAGAAATCAGGAAAACAATTCCATTCACAATTGCATCAAAAAGAATAAAATACCTAGGAATAAACCTAACCAAGGAAGTGAAAGACCTATACCATGAAAACTACAAGATACTCTTAAGAGAAATTAAAGAGGACACTAACAAATGGAAATTCATCCCATGTTCTTGGCTAGGAAGAATTAATATTGTCAAAATGGACATCCTGCATAAAGCAATCTACAGATTCAATGCAAACCCTATCAAATTACCAACAGTATTCTTCAATGAACTAGAGCAAATAGTTCTAAAATTCATAGGGAACCACAAAAGACCCCGAATAGCCAAAGCAATCCTAAGAAGGAAGAATAAAGCAGGGGGATCACGCTCCCTGACTTCAAGCTCTCCTACAAAGCTACGGTAATCAAGACAATGTGGTACTGGCACAAGAACAGAGCCATAGACCAATGGAACAGAATAGAGAGCCCAGATATAAACCCAAGCATATATGGTCAATTAAGATATGATAAAGGAGCCATGGATATACAATGGGGAAATGACAACTTCTTCAACAGCTGGTGGTGGCAAAACTGGACAGCTACATGTAAGAGAATGAAACTAGATTACTGTCTAACCCCATACACCAAAGTAAACTCAAAATGGATCAAAGAAGCAAACCAAATTCAAAAATACATCAAGAGGATCATACACCATGATCAAGTGGGATTCATCCCAGGGATGCAAGGATGGTACAACATTCGAAAATCCATTAACATCATCCATCACATCAATAAAAAGAAGAACAAAAACCACATGATCATCTCCCTAGATGCTGAAAAAGCATTTGACAAAATTCAGCATCCATTCATGATTAAAACTCTCAACAGAATGGGTATAGATGGCAAGTACCTCAACATCATAAAGGCTATATGTGACAAACCCACAGCTAACATCATACTTAATAGCGAGAAGCTGAAAGCTTTTCATCTAAGATCGGGAACAAGACAGGGATGCCCACTCTCTCCACTGTTATTCAACATAGTACTGCAGGTCCTAGCCACGGCAATCAGACACAACAAAGACATACAAGGCATCCAGATTGGTAAAGAAGAAGTCAAATTGTCACTATTTGCAGATGATATGATACTGTACATAAAAAAACCCTAAAGACTCCACTCCAAAACTACTAGAACTAATATCTGAATTCAGCAAAGTTGCAGGATATAAAATTAACACACATAAATCTGTTACTTTCCTATACACTAATGATGAACTAACAGAAAAAGAAATCAGAAAAACAATTCCATTCACAATTGCATCAAAAAGAATAAAATACCTAGGAATAAACCTAACAAAGGAAGTGAAAGACCTGTACTCTGAAAACTACAAGACACTCCTAGGAGAAATTAAGGAAGACACTAACAAATGGAAATGCATCCCATGCTCTTGGCTAGGAAGAATAAATATTGTCAAAATGGCTATACTACCTAAAGCAATCTACAGATTCAATGCAATCCCCATCAAACTACCAACAGCTTTCTTCAATGAACTGGAACAAATAATTCTAAAATTCATATGGAACCAGAAAAGACCCCGAATAGCCAAAGCAATACTGAGAAGGAGGAATAAATCAGGGGGAATTATGCTCCCTGACTTCAAGTTCTACTACAAAGCCACAGTAATCAAGACAATTTGGTACTGGCACAAAAACAGACCCACAGACCAGTGGAACAGAATAGAAAAATCCAAGCATTAACCCAAACACCTACAGTCAATTAATATTTGATAAAGGAGTCTTGGATATACAATGGGGAGATGAAAGCCTCTTCAGCAGCTGGTGTTGGAAAAACTGGACAGATACATGTAAGAGAATGAAACTGGACTACTGTCTAACCCCATACACAAAGGTAAACTCAAGGTGAATCAAAGACCTGAATGTAAGTCATGAAACCATAAAACTCTTAGAAAAAAACATAGGCAAAAATCTCTTGGACATAAACATGAGCGACTTCTTCATGAACATATCCCCCCAGGCAAGGGAAACAAAAGCAAAAATGAACAAATGGGACTATATCAAGTTGAAAAGCTTCTGTACAGCAAAGGACACCATCAGTAGAACAAAAAGACATCCTACAGTATGGGAGAATATATTCATAAATGACGTATCTGATAAGGGGTTGACATCCAAAATGTACAAAGAACTCACGCACCTTAACAAACAAAAAGCAAATAATCCAATTAAGAAATGGGCAGAGGACATGAATAGACACTTCTCCAAAGAAGAAATTCAGATGGCCAATAGGTACATGAAAAGATGCTCCACATCGCTAATCATCAGAGAAATGCAGATTAAAACCACAATGAGATATCACCTCACACCATTTAGGATGGCCACCATCCAAAAGACAAACAACAACAAATGTTGGCATGGATGTGGAGAAAGGGGAACCCTCCTACACTGCTGGTGGGAATGTAAATTAGTTCAACCATTGTGGAAAGCAGTATGGAGGTTCCTCAAAAAATTCAAAATAGAAATACCATTTGACCCAGTAATTCCACTCCTAGGAATTTACCCTAAGAATGCAGCAGCCCAGTTTGAAAAAGATATATGCACCCCTGTTTATCGCAGCACTATTTACAATAGCCAAGGAATGGAAGCAACCTAAGTGTCCATCAGTAGATGAGTGGATAAAGAAGATGTGGTACATATACACAATGGAGTATTATTCCGCCATAAGAAGAAAACAAATCCTACCATTTGCAACAATATGGATGGAGCTAGAGGGTATTATGCTCAGTGTAATAAGCCAGGTGGAGAAAGGCAAGTACCAAATGATTTCACTCATCTGTGGAGTTTAAGAACAAAGAAAAAACTGAAGGAACACAACAGCAGCAGACTCACATAACCCTAGAATGAACTAACAGTTACAAAAAGGAAAGGGACTGGGGAGGATGGGTGGGAAGGAAGGGATATGGGGGAAAAAGGGCTATTACAATTAGCACACATAATGTAGCAGGTGTGGGGTGGGGTGGGGGGATACGGGAAAGGCAGTGTAACACAGAGAAGACAAGTGGTGATTCTATAACATCCTTCTACGCTGATGGACAGTGACTGCAATGGGGTATATGGTGGGGACTTGATAATAGGGGGAGTCTAGTAACCATAATGTTGCTCATGTAATTGTATATTAATAATAGCAAAATAAAAAAACTTCTTTTCCTGGCCCCTGCCTACATTAATACCTCTGTATCACTGTCTTTACTTAATCACTTGCTGCCTCTGATTTCCCATTTACTACCCTCTCAACAGCATCTGATCTTATGTAAGAGGCAAACATTCCTTATTCAGAAGCAGGTTCCTTGAACCTAGCATTACAGGATGAAAATGATACAGCCTAAGCAAACCTTTCTATAATAAGACTGAAATGTGAATTACTTTATTTTTTAATAAGAAAAACAGTAAATATTTTCCTTGGAGATTATAAAGCAAGGTCTCTCACAGGTCTTCAGTTTCCCGCTGCAGGTTTTCCTAGTATTTTCATAGTAATGCTTTTATTTTAATGTACACTAGAAACATATCTAGCAAAGTGATAATTACAAAATGGTTTTCATTTTCAACGTAAGTAAAAAGTAAGCCAATTTAAATAAAATATAAACTAAACAATAGTAGAGATAATATGCAGAGATGGTAAAATATCGTGGGTATGTACAATGACTGAAGTTTCAGAAACACAAGAAAGTGGAAATCAGAAATTTACAGATATGGCAAAATTTACACAAATGTGCAATAGAGAACTTTTGTAAATTGGGGGATATCTGAAACCTATTTTAAGGTATGCTTATTAAAAACTTGGGTTTTTTTCTATTAAAATCTCCCTACGTCTGTTCCAGTGGTTCTCAGTCTCTTATACATCAAGACACACAAGATGGCTTTCATACACACCGTGCTTTTTCATGGAGACACGCAGCTCCTGTGCCTTCTCTGTAAGGCCACCTCTTTGTCCACCACTTGAGAAAGTATTTTGGAAGACAGGCAAATTGTTATAATGAAAATAACCTTCATTCCACTCTAATTCATTTTTTAAAAAGTAAACAAGATGCATAACAATTTTTCTTGAATTTTTGTCAACATAGTTTTTCGCACACTGGTGATTGACTGCCACTTGCCAGAGCCTCAGTGTGCTGGAGAGATGGGCTCACAAACGGTGTGGTCTGATACCATGTGTGGGGCCTTTGTTGGGGAATGGGTGCTTTGGGGACTGTTTTCCATGTTTTCCTCTGACATAATTAATACTCCATTTCCTCTTTGACAGACTGTAGGGCGGGAACTGTTGCTCCATTTAATTGAGCATCTCGTGACCAGTGATGGAAAAGACCTTGAAATCACAAATCTAATCAACAATACCCGAATACACATCATGCCTTCAATGAACCCAGACGGGTTCGAAGCTGTCCAAAAGCCTGACTGTTCGTACAGTGAAGGAAGGTAAGGTGGGCTGGCCTGTGTTTATTAAAACAGAAAGGCCCCGTCAGATAACACCCCTCGGCCCTGTCGAGGGAATGAGTGGCCATCTCATTCATTACCACTGTGTTGAAAGCTCTTCAGGACCCCATTGCTTTTGGTATGAAAAATAAAACCCTGAAGGAGCTGCTTTCCTCTTGCGCCCCCCTACCGCTCCAGCTTCCCTTGCCACTCCTCTGCACTCACCCTGCTTCTGAAGCCTGATGTCTCACCTGGAACCGCCAGGTTCTTTCTAGTCTCAGGTCTTGAGCACATCCCATTCCCTTCCTCACCTGTCATTCTAGGTCCCCACTTACACCCTCATGCCACCTGCCTCTTTACCTTCGGAGCACAATTTTTAAGATCTAATTTCTTGTTTAATATCTCTCTCCCCACAAAACTGTAAGCTCCCCAAAGGTGGGAATCCTGTGTGTGTTCATCGTGGTTAAATCCCCAGCGCCTGGCACAGTGCCTAGGCCCTCAATAGTTACTGGTGGATTTATGAAGCCACGACAGAATTAACGAAAAAAGAAGAGTGAGTCTTGTAGTACTTTTTATTTAAACAGTTTATTTTGTTCCAAGCTGCCTTGGGAAGTTTTCTCAACTGTCTAATATACATTTATCTTTTACCAAAAATAAAATCTCACCATTTGGTTCCCTTCAACATTAGATATTTCTAGTTTTATTCAACATATTTAAACATGCCCAGTTCATGTTCCAGAAATAATTTGTATAAAGTAGCATGTTCCTGGTATATCCATTATCAATTGCTATGTAACAAACCACCCACAATTCAGGGACTAAAACCTTTTTATTTACTCTCAATTCTGTAGGTTAGGAATTTGGGCAGGCAGAGCAAGGAGGCTGACCTCTGTGCCATGATGTCTGGGGCTGCAGCGGGGGTCCGGCTGAGACAACTAGCCCAGGGCCATGCATGCGGAGTCTCAGTTCCGTCAGCTGGTTCCTCGTTTCCTCCACATAGACTCCACGTAGCCAGCCCTGGGGCCTCAGGGTGCGAAAAGGGCATGTTCCTAAAGCAAAAGCCCTGAAATGCTAACGTCCCGGTGTCATGCTTACATCATATCTACCGCCCCGCTCATGAGAGCAAGTCACACAGGAGGGGACTACATATTGTGTGAGCACCAAGTGTGAATCACTGGGGGGCCAGCGAGGCAACCATCACCACCCTTGTTAATACTTGGAAAAGCACCCTAAACCTTGCATGAATCCACTCCCTCATCAACTGTATGCAAACCCTAAAAAAATTCTTTCTTTTAAAGGGAAAATGCTAACCACTATGACCTGAATAGAAATTTCCCTGATGCGTTTGAAGTTAACAATATGTCAAGGCAGCCTGAAACCGTGTCAGTCATGGAGTGGCTACACACAGAGACATTCGTCCTCTCTGCCAATCTCCACGGCGGCGCCCTGGTGGCCAGCTACCCGTTTGACAACGGTGTTCCAGGTAAGCAGATGGCCCCGCTCCAGCTTTCTCTGTCCGAGTGGAGCTGCAGACTCTGCCTCTACATGGGGATAAGCTACCACCCCCCACTTACCTTCTCTGCAGGAGTAGGAAAAGCCTCATTTTCTCAACCGTGAGCCATCCTCCCCACAGCTTATAAACCTTAGATGGGCAGTGTGGCTGGACTGACAACCAAGAGCAGTATTATGTGACATTCGTCAGTAAAATAGTAAAATCAGTGTTTAGGTTATCTTACAAGCGGCAGAATGGCTAAAGGAAAATAAATCTACTTACCTTCTTTTAAAATTCTGTGGGATGAGGTATGTACCAAGGACTGAAAAATGTAACAGTGGCTTCATTTAGCCCCTAGTTTCTGACCTCCAGAAACTAGCAAGAGTGCCTAAGAGGATATTAAACTTCTCAGCTGATTTAGGAGTTTAAATATGTACATGGCATATTTTATGCAATATCACCTGTGTATGTTCATTAAAAACCAGGAAGAGTAAAAAGAGCATTCATGGAAGTAGAGGATCTCTCTAGGAAATTAGAGCCTTGTGTGCAATGTGATGATGAATTTAATACGGTGTATGTTTCCTCTCATGTCAACTGAAAGGTCTTGGTTTGTCTTTCACGTACAGCAACTGGGACCTTACACTACCGCAGCTTAACCCTTGATGATGATGTTTTTCAATATCTTGCACATACCTATGCTTCACGAAATGTCGACATGAAGAAAGGAAATGAGTGTAAAACTGTGAACTCTCGTAATGGAATTATCAATGGATACTCTTGGTATCCGCTCAAAGGTGAGTTTCTCTTCATTTCTAGCACTCTGCTGCCTTCACCCACAGTGCAGTTCCTTCCATCTCTGTCAGCTGATACTGGTGGTGACTGATGGTGGGAGAGATGCTCAGAGGCTTCTTCAGCACTTACCTATGAGCCAGGAACCGTAGAAAGATGAACAGGCCACAGGTAGAGGAAAGCGACATGGAAATAAATGGTGATGGTCATGTAATTAGAAAAAGAAATTTATAAAAAATACAGGGTACCACAGGGGTGTAAAGCCAAAATACAGTAGGGAGTAGTGAAGACGCTGGAGAAAGCTAATACTTAGGCTTCACCTACTGGGGACTTAGATCCAGCTAATTACTGCCATGCAGCAGTGGGATCCTACTACTCTACTGTTGCCAGATCTTGGCTTATAAAACAAGCTGGATTTGTACATGAAGTATAATGATTTTAAAGCCACTCTGCAGGTTAAACAAAAGAGCTGTCCCAGCTGGATACAGCAGGAGGGGGGTCTTCAGTTTTACGCCCTTGGGACAGGGTGGCCAGTGAGGGAGGGTATGAGACTGCCTGGGGGTGTAGAGCTCATCAGTTAGGGAGCTGACAGAGGATGGCAGAGCAAGAGAGGAGACCGTGGGCTAGAACTGGGTCCCCAGGGCCTCAGAGGGCTCTACTCTCTCCATGCTTGGCATTCTCAATCCTGCATGCTTTGCACACCTATTTTGCTTTTTAAATTTTTTCTACTTGAGATAGTCGTCCAGCCAATGGCTTTTGTTTTGTTTCTTTCACCCCTTTTTTTTTCTCTTGTATTTCTTGGTGAAAATGAAGCCAAAGAGAAATACAAAACTGACAAATAAATGAAATAGAGAAATTTTTCCTGGCTGGAATCTGGACCTATGTAGATGTTACTTAGTATTTAAATAATATTTTGGCTATTAGCATGAAAATTTTTTCTAATTCAGTATTTCCCAAATACTCTGATGGAACTGAGAATACACATTCTACTGGGCAAATATCAAGTATAACAAAATCTGGCAGTGTTTCCATCAAAGTTACTATATTTCATCAAATCCAAGATTGCTATTTGTAAAATACAATGTACCACCAAGACAGAAAGGGTTTCCAGCCAGATTGATACGATGATGTTTTTCGGCCATCACATTCAAGATACATCCCAATTCAGAAATTTTAATATGAAAAGTTTTATATCCACATGGAATATGATTATAGCCCTATCTCAAGGCAAGAACTGAAAGTGAGCATGGGCAACGGTGACCCCAAGAAGCAAGGGGGTCTGGGTATTTTCCACCTGAGAGTCAGCACTGCCTCCTTTCAATCCTAGCAGCAATTTGGTATAATGGGTAAGAGCACCAGGTCTCGGGCAAGAGGTCCCGTGCTCCACACACGTCTGTTCGCTGGCTAGAACCCCAGGGCATGCTATCTGCCATCTGTGATTAATTTTCTTCAGATGTAAAATTATCGTAATTGCTGTGAGGACTAAATGAGTTGATACAAAGCTCTTCAAATGGTGCCTAGCAATAGTGAACAGTTGGTAAAGGTTAGCCATTATTGCTCCTCCAAAGGAGTGTACTTAGTTTTATATAATGTATGAATGTTGGTAAAAATATTTTTAAAGAAATTTTGCTCTTATTATACTTAAAATATAATTTAGGGAAGAAATGTAATTTGAAGACTCCTTTCTGTAACATGATTTTTTTAAAAAGGACCCTTCCCCTCCCCCTCAGTTTTGATGCACATCTGAACTCAGTCAGCTCTGCTCTGGTTACCCATATGGGTAAGTTAGGACTGCCTGGCTATGCCTGAGTAATGTCAAACCCTGATTTCACATGCTAATGTCAAATTGATCTTTTCCTCTTTACATGTACTTTTCCTTGCAACTGTCTGATTCATTTGTCCCCAAAGTACATGAGATACTTGGCTCCATTACAATTTTAGACTTAAAAAGAATTAAATATGTTTGTATTTAGGTGGAATGCAAGATTACAACTACATATGGGCCCAGTGTTTTGAAATCACATTGGAGCTGTCATGCTGTAAATATCCTCATGAGGAGGAGCTTCCATTCTACTGGAATAAAAACAAAGCCTCATTGATTGAATATATAAAACAGGTGCACCTAGGTTTGTAAGATTTTCTTAATTCCTACTAACACAAAATATAGCATCTGGCAAAACCTTTGGGTTGCAAAAATGCAACCCCCTATTTTTTTTCTAGGTACAGCCTCATTTTCAGGACAGAACTAGTGGTTAAAAATTCTCTATGCATGAGTCTGCAACACGTGAGAAATGCAGTGCCTATCAGTTCACATAAGAGAAAGCATTGTAGGTTACTTTAATATGGGAGCAGAAAATTGAGAGTACTTCTGATTTTACATGTTGCATGTTGAATGACCTGGAAATCTGGCAAAAAATCAGGAAAACAGGTTACTACTCTGTTTTACTATCACCATTTAGAAAAAGCTAAGCTTGCCTGTCACTTGTATAACACCACAGACCCAGAGAACACTGGACATGCCATTTTGCATGTTTTTCTACACTATAGTGGTGCTATAGCACCAGTAGCTTTAACCCCTTTCACCCCTCAACACTACCAAATGACCGCTGATGGCTGTGTGGCCTTTATCACAGATGAACAGATGTGGCAATAGTAGTTGTTCTTAAATATGTGACGTAGACTTGCCAGGAGGGCTTGTTAAAACACAGATAGCTAGGTGCTATCCCCAGAGTTTCTGACTTAGTGGGTCTGGAATAGCATCTCCCCAGGTGTTGCTGACACCGCTGGTCCAGGGTCCAGGCTTTGAAAAACATTGCATGAGAGAAACAGACTGCTTGGGATGAGGATGGAATCATGCACAGTTCATGTGTAACCAATCTGTCTTTGGGCAGAATGTGGACAGCTCTTCTGCACTGCCAGAGATAGTTATTTTTCTCCACTCATAATGGCTTTGGGGGGGGGGGGAGACATACCAGGATATGGCACAATAACTATGCTACCAACATAAAGCCAAAGTGGAGGGTGTGAGTTTGTGTTAAAAAGGTTTGCATTATGGGCCTGCTGCGTAATAGCAAAATTCCTGGAGTTTTCCGTATACTTTACACCAAAGCTTTCTGCCTGCTAAAAAGTGGTGACAATTGAGGGAGGGAAGTCAGAAGCACAGGGGTATAGGGCTGAGTACAAGGACAATTAGGAACTTCCCTTGGCCACACATCCTTAAAGTGAATGCCCCTCTCCCCTTTCATAACCTCTATCCCCAACCGTTGCCTACCCTGCCCCATCCCACCTCCCCAGCTGAACACAAGTTTAAAAAGATTCTGGTGAACTTACAGAGCTGTGTGTAACTGGCTGAGACATTTATGGGGTAGGTTGATAGTCTCCGATGGGGATGTAATGAATGTCATATTTTTCACCAGCATCTTAGTAACATTTAAGCTTATTGGGTCTTTCTCATGATGTCATCGAACCTTGTTTAGGGTCCCCTCTTGCTTAGTATTCTGGTATTCTTCACTAGATTTTCCTTACGGGGCACACAGGAAACTTAAGTCTATCTTATTTCTACCTATATAAATCCTTTAGTGTGTTATTCTGCCTATTCTTTTTTAAAAATTTTTAAATTTCTCATCATGGGAGTACAACCGAACATGAAATACGTTCCATGTAACTGTACCACTTTTCAGATTCCAAACTAGCTGTAAAGGTTACTTGCCTACCACTGAATTCAGGTAGGCTCTGAAGTACTGTGCTGACATATCGCCAGTAAAAGCCCTGTAAACTGTTAAATGTACACATTGCAGCACAACTATTGTTATTATTAATTTGTGGGGCTTACAAGTCCATTTACATATGAATTTATCTTCCGGTCCCTATAACCAACATGTGCACAACTCACTTAAAGAACATAAATATTATTACATCAACCCTGCCCCCTTGTGGTTTAAGGCAGGCATATTTTTCACAACACTGACAGTGCAATCATTGCTTGATAGGAAGGTTCTCTCCATATTGGTGCCCAATAGGAAGCTGAAGAATACCTCTGTTTGTGAGTGATGTGAGCAAACGCCTCTTTACTGGTGTTCAAGAAATACTGGTATTTGTCAAGATGTGTTAACTTCACTGGCTCAGTCTTACCACTTGCTAAGATACCTCTGAGTTAGATTTTTACCCATCTGTGAGTCTGGCCTATCATGTCTGGGAAGGAAAGGCTCCTGCTCTAATGGAAGGGCCTGGTGAGGAAGGCAGGAGCCTAGGAAAGGCTCAAGCTGTTTGGTCGTCTGCCTTGTCTCACATTGGAACTATTCTGTCAGTTAAATCTCACTGCTGACCTCAGTCTAAACTCAGAAACCTTAGCGCTCTGCAGTCACGCTGAGAGGACTTGCTTGGCTCGGGATGAAGGCCACGGTGCCCAGAGGCGGTCTGAATTCCAGGGGCCTGGAACATCCTGCGTATTATCCTCTCTGGGGAGGAGCAAAGATGCCAATGTGAGGATTCAGTGAGAAAACGCACATTAAGCACTTATCATAGAGCCTGAGATATACTCACTACTCAATAAATGTTTGCTCCTCTTAGTAGTAGTGACACCCCATCTATTGATTTCTGCTTCCAAGTACCCTTGTGATTATCATTGTTTCCCGTGTAGTTTGCCTGAGCACTAGACTATTGAGTCCCTTGCATAGATAAGTATCTGTAAGTCAATACAGTGGCATTTAGTTTTGTTTAGAATTTTATGGAATCTACCTGTGGCAACACTACAGCAGTTTGGTGACTGAGTAAACAATTCGGAAATGACAGGAATGGATGTACATTATCAGCTGTGTTCTCTCATTTTGATGATATGCTATAAATGGAATGAACAGTCAGCCACAGACTTAACCTATAAATCAGACTGGTGGCTTGACTGTTATATCAAAAATTAGTTTACCAAGTTCTGGTTCAAGAAGGCAACACAGGAGGACCCTGAACTCACCACGTCACAGACACACCAAATCTACAGCTATACATGGAACAGTTTCCTCTGAGAGAAACTAAAAACCGACCTGACTCCTATACATTGGGTGAATCACAATAAACCCACACTGAAATGGGTAGAATAGGCTGAGACACAGTCATGCCATGACCCCCACAGTGACCCACAATCAAGAAGGAACCCACACTCCAAACTTCCCCTGAGAAGGGTTTGAACTCCACATCTGGCACCCCAACTTTTAAGACCTTCACCCAGGAGAAAAGCCCCCAAAATATCTAGCTATGAAAGACATGGGACTTGTGTCCATGAGACCCTCAAAGTTATAGCGAACTGAGAAAGAGTTCTTAAAGGACTCACATACTCACCTGGCTACCTCCCAGGACAGAGGCAGACGACTGAAAAGCAGCACCCAGTTTTTCTGTGAAAAAAGTCTCTTTGCTTGACTTAAAGCTTTGGCCTGAGGGGCAGGCATCTAATTTAACACACATCTGAGAGTATACTGAAATACTCCCTCCAAAGACAGTGGGTGCCATCTTGGGGCCCTCTCTCCCGCAGATGACTGGTATCTTCTGGAGAGGTGCTTGTGCGCTCATCTGGTGCCCTGGTTTTTGTGGCTACTTCCCAGGGCATCCCTTTTGATTATCTGGCTCTGGTGGCCAGCAGAGCTTCTGTTCACAAGTCCCACAGGACCACAACAAATGGAGAAAGAGTTCTTAACTGACCACCCCAGGACAGAGCAGAAAGGCAGCAGACAGAAATACCCAGTCTTTCTGTGAAAGAAGCCTATTAGCTTATCTTCACAGCTGTGGCCTGAGGGGCAGGCCTCAAATTATTTAACATACATCTAAGGGCAGACTACAGTCCTTTCCTGAGACCAGGGAGGTCAGTGGAGGTCAGCATGCACCATCTGTATGCTCTATCTCTGCCCTACCCCAGGTCACTGGTGTCTCCAAGACAGGAGCTCATGTATACATCTGGTACCCCAGCTTTTATGGCTGCTGCCCAGGGGACACATCCCTTGATAGCCTGGCTCTGTTGACTAGCACAGCTTATGTTCACAAGTTCAAAAGGACAAACAACCCCAAGAGATCCACACCAAGACACATTATAATTACAATGTCAAAAGTTAAAGGAGAAAATCTTGAAAGCAGTAAAACAACTTATATACAAGGGAACCTTGTAAGATTATCAGATTTTTCAGCAGAAACTTTGCAAGCCAGAAGGGAATGACATGACATATTCAAAGTACTAAAAGAAAAAAATGCCAACCAAGTATATTCTACCTGGCAAAGTTATCCTTCCAGACAAGTAAAAGTTAAAGGATTTCATCATCCCTAGAAGAGCCTTAAAAGAAATGTTAAAGGAACTTCCTTAAGCTGGAATGAAAGGGGCATTAGTCAGTAACAGCAAAACATAGGAAAGGATTAACCTCACCAGTAAAGGTAAATATTTATTCTGAATATTACTAATATAATATCATAAAGATAGTGGGTTTTAATCATTTCTGAAACTAGTATGAAGGTTAAAAGGCAAAAGTATTAAGGCTACTATAATTATAATAATTTGTTATATAAATGAATGAAAATGAGTATGCAAGATAAAAAGATATAAATTGTGACATCAGAAACATAAAACGGGCAGGGGGAGTAAAATTGTAGAGCTTTAGAATGCATTTGAACTTAAGTTGTTATCAACTTAAAATAGACTTTTATAAAAATAGTTTAACGTAAGTCTCATGGTAACCACAAAGCAAAAACCTATAGATGCACAAAAGACAAAAAAAAATCTAAGCATACCATTACGGAAAACATCAAATCACAAAGGAAGAGAGCAAGAAAAGGAACAAGGCAGCCAGAAAACAATTACGAAAGAGGCAGTAAGTATATACCTAGCAATAATTACTTTAAATGTAAAGTAAATGGACTAAATTTTTCAAAAGACAGTCACTGAATGGATAAAAAGCCTAAGACCCATCTGTATGCTGTCTACAGGAGACTGTCTCTAGATATAAGGAGACAAAGACTAGAAAGGAATTTTATACAAATGGAATCCAAAAAAAACAGACAAGGTTATTACATAATGGAGTCAGTCTAACAAGAAGATACAACATTTGTAAATATTTAGGAGCACCTAAATATATAAAGCAAATTTTAACAGACCCCAAAGGGAGAAATAAGACAGCAATATAATAATAGTAGGGGACTTTAATACCCCACTTTCATCAATGGATAGATCACCCAGGCAAAATCACCAAGGAAACATGGCTTTAAATGATACATTAGACCAGATAGACTTAACAGGCATATACAGAATATTCTTACCAAAAGAACAGAATACACATTTTCTCAAGGGCACATGGAATTATTCTCCACTATTAATTCACACGTTAGGCCACAAAACAAGTCTTAATAAGTTTAAGAAATTGAAATCATATCAAGCATTTTTTCCAACCCCAATGCTATAAAACAAGAAATAAACAAGAAAAAACTGGAAAATTCACAAATATGTGGAGATGAAACATTCTACTGAACAACCAATACATCAAGCAGAAATCAAAACATAAAAATAAAAACCTTGAAATGAATGAAAATAAAATACAACATACCAAAGCTTATGGGATGCAGCAGAAGCAGTTCTGAGAGGGAAAATCATAGGAATAAAAGACCAGATGGCATCACAGATTTCTACCAAACATTTAAAGAATATCTGTCTTTCTCAAACTATTCCAAAAATTGAAGAGGAAGGAAAGCTTCCAAATCATTCTGAGGCTAGCATCACCTTGATAACAAAACCAAACAAAAGACACTACAAAAAAATTACAGGCCAAAATCCTTGATCTACATAGATGCAGAAAACCTCAACAAAATATTAGCAAACCAAATTAACAAATACATTAAAAGGATCATTCACCATGATTAAGTGGGATTTATTCTAGGAATGGAAGGATAGTTCAGAATCTAAAAATCAGTGTGATTATACCACATTAGCAAAAGGAAGGATAAAAACCTAATGGTCATCTCAATAGATGCAGAAGAAGCATTTGACAAAATTCAGCATCCATTCATAATAAAAACTCTCCATAAAGTGGGTATAGAGGGAATGTATCTCAATATAACAAAGGCCATATATGACAAACCCACAGCTACCAACTCTCATCGCAAGCAAAAAAAAATTGTAACTATGTTAACTGGCCATATTGTGATCATTTCACATATACACATTATATGTGTATTTCAAATCATATTGCACACCTGAAACCAATGTTATATGTCAATATCTCAATTTTTCAAAAAATTTTCCTTCCCCCTCACTTTATTAATTCAAAACAACTTAATATTGAATTTTTCTTAAATAAGTACAAGAAATTATTTCATATGCCATAAAATGTGGTAGTAACATTTCTCTTTGTCTTACAGGCGTAAAGGGTCAAGTTTTTGATCAGAATGGAAATCCATTACCCAATGTAATTGTAGAAGTCCAAGACAGAAAACATATCTGCCCCTATAGAACCAATAAATTTGGAGAGTATTATCTCCTTCTCTTGCCTGGGTCCTATAAAATAAATGTAAGTATACAGTCCTAGCTATTATTATTAAAATATTATAGCACTCATAACTTAACCAGAAGGAATCTAAAATAAGTCAGGAATGTCCCAAGAGTAGATACATCAAATCAAAAGGAAAAGACAGCATCAGACTTGAACTTTGCCAAGTGAGAGTGGGAAAGGGGGAATGATAGGAACAAGCCAGAAAAATGCTTTTTCCGAACTGGCAATTAATTTTTCTTAACAGAAGCCAAATCCTATTTCTTGTGATACTTTTTATAATAAAAAAAAATGGAACAAGCCTTAATTATAACTATTAAAATATATAGCCAAAATACTTCCAAGCTTCATGGAATATTTTAACACCCATTCTATGAAACATAATTTCTATTAAAAAATAGACTGGGATATAAGTTCCCTAGAAATTCATTACAAATAAAATTTGATCCGCAAATTTTACCACTATATCAAGCAGGTGACATATGTATTTTGTAGCCCTTTTATAAGCAACTGATGGTGAGTTTTCCCATCAAACAAATTCCAGGTTTTAGTTGTTAAAATACATGTTTCAGAGTCATTTCTTCATAGAAAGGGGTATGGACAAAGTTTGAGCCCAAGTAGATTTATGTGAATGAACTAAATGTTTAAGTACCTGATTCAGTTGGCCAGATTGTGCCTCCTCTTTGATACTGCTTTTTCTAAGAAACTCAAGATTTTTCTACTTTGCTTAGTGGGTCTGATGCCAACTACAGCAGTTTCTGTGCAGAGCTACTCCTGAGAGAAGATAAAAAACTGGCTTTGTATTTCATTATTTCATCTCTAGGACATAATAGCAGACATGCTTTTCAGCTGACAAAACTCTGCAGGATTCCATGTCTCCCTGCTCTACAGGTTTTCTGCACAGTGCCATTGTGGGGCTCATTAATTGCTCATCCTCTCTCCTCTTACTGAGGAGATGAATAGAGCTGGAAAGACCTCAGCTCAATGTGAATCTTTACTTTAAAAGGCCCTTTATTTTCCTGTTATTTACTGTGACATTTCCATTCTATGGGGGAAAAAAAGGTTTTCCTTATAGTGAATCTAAATTATTTTTATGTAACCTCATAAATATTAAGTTACACCTTTATAGAAAGTTATTAACTGTCCATTTCCAGTTAGACTAATGCAGCACATGTTGGTTTTAGCTATTAGTTCTAGGAAGATTGGAAAGCAATAATCAAGTTGAAATGAATGGCTAAAATATGTACCAACTGGTGGTTATGTAAATTTTATTCTCTATTCTTTTCCTTCTCCACCTTATAAAAGTGTCTCTCAGTGGACATGGTGTTCAGTTAGCATTTGTCTTATTTTTCCTGATTGTTTCCTCCACCCGCCTCCCCTTCCCCCCCAAAAAAACATCAAATCTAGCTGAAGATTCAGACTCATGAAGAAAACTAAGTTAAAGCTTTTTAAGGAAGCAATAAACTTGTACATTTATATCAGCTGCAAGGAAAATGGAATAAATTGTGAAAAGAATTTCACTTACAAATAATCTTGATACCCAATCAGGGTACAGACCTGGGACAAAGGGACAGAGTAAATGCTTTACCTTTGCTCTCCATGAAAATGATGGAGGCAGAATCAGTCTACTGCTTCCTTCTCTAGGCTTACATCTCAAGAGAAGAGACGTGTCTTGATTTCACTTTGTAATTCTTGGCAACTGCTTTAAAAACTATAGACAGGATCAGCAGGCATTGGACAGCTCATTCAGTGAGCAAGACTTCAGTTGTTCCTCCCTGGAAGCCTGGCAGACTGTTACATGTGTTTCATAATGGCTGCATTTTAGTGGTGGATATCGGTGTTTTCAGTGTTGGTAACCACAAAACATCTGAAATCACTCAGATAATTGTTTCTTATTTCCTCTCAGGTTACAGTCCCTGGACACCATCCATACCTCACAAAGGTGACTATTCAAAAAAAATCCCAGAAATTCAGTGCTTTCAAAAAGGATATTTTACTTCAATTCAGAGGACAACTGGATTCTACCACAGCACTGAATCCCTCATGTCCTGCGATTCCTCTGTACAGCAATCCGCCAAACCACTCCGCTGCAACAAAGCCTAGGTTGTTCTTATTTTTAGTGACTCTTTTGTACATATTTTTCAAGTAAAGCAAAATGTGAAATTCAACGCCCGTCACCACCTGGAATCAGGGATCACTCATGCCAGGTTACTGCAACTCTCAACTGACTAAAGGCCATGGTCCCTAATTGTTAACAAATCCTGCAACAAGGAATGTGTGGTGACAAAGGAAGGATTTAGTCCAATGGCGAATGGAAGACATCTACTTATCAAGTATGCCCCCTCAAAGTTCATCTTGAAGCTGTCTTAGAAATTTCTAAGTTAAATTTAAGAAAATAATAAGTTCCTGCAATAAACAAAGGAATTTATTTTGTAAACAAGAGAGCCAGATGAATATAAGCAATGAAGATGAACATTCATTGATCAACTACTGTATTTTAAGAACTTTTGCCCTGTATGTTATAAAGGAAGAGTTCTCAGCACAGGGAGAAATAATAGGACTTGAAATATTCAGTTTTGCAAATGTCTATGGAAATATGAGAAAATGGAAATCATGTCTTGGTGGCCCAAGAAAACATGGGCCTAATTTTTAGAGCCCCAAAACAAAAGGTCAATTAAGTGTCCCTGCCTTTCTGCCCATTGATGCCACAATCCTGTTATTATGATGAACCCCAAATGTGTAACTCTAGCTTTTACCCAAGCTCCAGACTCACATCCAACTGTCCAGGTCACATATCCATCTGGATGTGACCTGCAGGTACTTCAAACACATGTCAAAATTTAAAGTGCCTTTCTTCCTGAAGCTGCTCTTCCTATTTCTCATACCACTAAACCAGAAACCTGGGAGTCATCCTTGATACTTCCTCCTCCTCTTTACTCCATACATTCAGTCACTAATGTTAATTATAAACACTGCTTGATTCTACCTCCCTCTCCACAGCTACTAACACTGCTAAGCTTAGGCCCTCAGCTCACTGCACCACTCAGCAGCTTTCTTTACAGGTCCTTTGCTCCCAGCCTTTCCTCTTCAAATCTACCCTCCACACAGCATTGAGGGAGTCTAATCAAAACAAAGATCAACAATCAACTGCTTGTAGTTCTTACACATGGAATGTGCTGTTTGTGTCCTGTGCCTGGCACGCCATTCTGACCCCACTGCATTTCCTTTCTCACTGCTCCTTTAACTCTCAGTTCAGGCATCAGCTCCTCTAAGAAGCCTTTGTATTATCCCATCTCATCCCACACCCTCCCAGTCAATGCAGGGGCTCCTTCCTCTTTGTTCCCCAAATTAAATGGGTTACCTCTATCATTGGGTTTACAAGTATATTATGATCTATTTCCAGGCATAATTTTTCTCTAGTATAGAGTATGAACTCTTTGAGGCCAGGGTCTGTTTAATTTGTTTGAAAATTTCATTTTTACATTCTCAGAGCCTAGCACTCTAGTGCTAGTAGTAGGAAATGAGTAAATGAAGAAACAAATCATCCCAGTGATCTGCTAACTCCCAGGCTCTCCCAGAAACTAGAGCTTTGAGTCATCTAGGAGACACGGTCCTGTGCTTTGGCAATCTGGCTTGGTAGTGATAGGAATGAAAGAGGATTTTCAGTACATATCAAGGAATAAATTAAAATACGGTGCTTTTACTGGGTTTTGAATTGATCCTAAGGTTCACAGTAATATTAAGTTACCTGTTAACAAGCTACCATTTTTATTAGAAAACAAAATTTTTACTATTAGTACTCAAACTGAAGCAGTAATTTTCCACTACAGTGGGATTTAACCTTTCTTAAAACATTATATGTAAGAATGGGAGGAAACATCAAATAAAATAGCAACTCAGAAGCAGATTCCTAAGTGCTATTATGTACTGCTCATGGAAAGTGAATTGCCTTGGTTCTATTTTAAATTTAAAGTTATACAGGATCTGGAAACTATACTGGACTTCGTACACAGTGGGTGCTTGAGATCCACAAATGAACGGGAAATATATGGGCATTTTGGAGCTATTCCTTTGCCAAGCTTATTCTGCATGCACAAAATCAAGTCTTAGTATGAATATAATTTGTAGTTTTCTTTCACTTCTTATATAATCTAGTAATATGAATATCTTGATCATTTTATTTAAATAAGCAGTAATTTATTATATATTTGAAAGTATGTATTAATATTGCAGAAATGATTTTGGTATGTTACATATGTATATAAGTATATAAAACTGACTTATCAAGACATAAACAATTTTTCAGTGAGGCATTTCTGAGCTATGATTTTTCCTTTTCTAGGATGACAATTTTCAAAAGGACATGAACCAAAATCTGAACTGGTTCATGAGCCTTAGTGGAAATTTCTTGAAATAGTAATTCAAAAATCAGAAATGTTATCAAACTTAAACTCATTGAGAGGCAAACTAAATAACTAGAATAATTTCCAAACATGAATTTAATTCAGAGCAGGTTCAGGTACATATTTTGCAGCAATGGCTAGCGTGCAAAAATAAAGTTTATATAGGGAGTGTTCAGTGTGGTTGGATCCCTGCCACACCCTCAGCTAAATGAAGCACCCAAGAGGAGAAAAACAACATGGAATTTCAACTAGTCAGACTGGAGCCCCAAATCTCCCTGAATAACATTTTTCCTACTTTTTCCCACCCTATTATCCTGGTGGTCATGCTCCTTAGGTTCTCAGTTCCTTTTATAGGAAACCAACATGATAAAGGTTTTCAAAATAAGAGAAAAGCAGATAGCATGTGGGAATCCAGTGGTAATTAGGGTGCAGGAGCCCTGGGTTCAAACCCACCCCACCTAAACGTTCCTTACCTATGAAATGAAGGCCCTGCTTGCCTGTGATCCTGTGACTGTCAGGAGTAGCACCATAAAGATGTCATATTTTGGTGCCATTTTTGGTGTTTGCCCAGGTAGAGGAAGGACAACTAACACTTATATCTTGAAGGCAGTATAATAATCTTATTAAAGACCAAATCTTTTGCCTCATCTGTAAACAGAATGGGCCTGAAAACTGAAAACAGAGGTGAGCTAGAATGAATAAAAAAGGTAGTAGTTTAATAAAAAAGGTAACAGCCTTTTCTCACATACCTACATTAACATGAATGTATCTAAAAGGTGGAGAGCATTTTAAGAGAAATGTTAAGACTGCAGGTTAAGTGTGTTGATTTTGGTGCTTGATTTATCATTCAGAGTTGAGCTGTTGATGTTTCAGAAATATTAAAAGCCTCTTCTCAACATTTCTGAAAGTCTAAGAAATCAATGGTGTTTTGTTCCAGAAGCAAATCTATATTGGGGGGTGTTTCTAAAAATGGTGTAAGAAATTAGCACTAGCTTTATAAAGTAAAAATATCTGGTATTGGATTGGCAATATGAACATAGAGTATTTTCTCATTGCAGCAGGATAGGTGCTTATTAAGAAGTTTGGTTTTTAACTACACAGTGACAATACAGTTGTCTGTTTTACATATCCCTTTTATCTTTCTCATGACTTCAGATGGGGAAGGGGAAGAAAATGATGATTATTAAAGAGCCTACTCCCCCTCCCAAAAAAGTTCACAACACCTACAATAGAAGTTTGGAAACACTAAGCCTCTACACTATCACTGATAAGCACTTTTTATTGTCTGTATTGTTAACAAACTATTTTATCACACTTTATCATATGAACTATTCCACAACCTTTTATAGATGTTTCATAGCTGTTTTTTTTTTTTACAAGTAGCTCAGTGGCTTTCTTTTGTACTATGATTAAGAACTTAAGATGTACAAATTGTCTAAGACTGTAAAGTTTATTGGGTAGGGGCCATGACTACCTCTGAATTCAATAAATTTAGAATTTTTTTTATTCTCAATAAAGGATATTCATGTAAACAGTGACTACTGTTTCTGTCCATTACATTGCCTTAAAAACAAATGCACAAGCGTTCACCAAGTCCACATTCTAGAGAGAACTGATTACCAGCAAATAAAACCTGGGAAAGACCAAATCTGATTACTTTGATGAGGCAATAATATCAACAACTCTTCAAAGCCCAGAGAGACTTTCCAGAACAGTTTATATTACATAACCCATCCTATTATATATGTTATATTCCATATCAATTTATATTATGGTGCAGATGAAGAAGTGTGCCTTCTGGTAAAAAAACAAAACTTTGCAAAATTTACAATGCACATTAATGTAGTAAAGGATCTGAGAAATCATGCAGAAAAGAAATGGATTTCCTAAACACACTCAGCCATGGAATCATTTTCTTAAATAATTTAGCCTATTACCTATCATCCCTTTTGAATTTACATTCCTAGATTTCCAAACACATTTTAGGAAATAAATGCTGGTAAAAGAAAGTCTACTGTCCTGAAAAGTAAATGTTACTGATTTCAAATAGCTTTTGAAACACAGAACATAGTTATAAATAAAGTCTTCAACTCCTATAGTAATTTGAAAACTAACAGCCCTAACCCTCATCCACATCACCCGATAAAGAGTACTGAATTTCTAGGTCTGGGTCACAGATTAGGCTCAAGCTTATGTTAGCCCTCTGAAACATGCTAAACAAGTTAATAGTTTAATGAGATGTGCTGGAAATAGCTAATTCACAGGTACCAATTTCTAAGAAGTGATAAATATCTCAACTTAGAAAGTAAATTGGTAACTTTTTTCTATTTTTAAAAGATTATAGGAACCTCCTTGGCATCAGTTAGACTTCAGTATTTAAATTTGCAGTTCCTTGGAGCATCCATTATTCCCCACCCCCAAAAAGAAAGGTACAATTTTAAAATGAACTGAATCTTAAAATATTAGACATAGGGAAAAAAAAATAATTGGTCCATTTTTGGATGATAGAATTATGTGTTTTTCCTACCTTATTTCTGAAAAATTTCTTACTACTTTTGTAAGAAAAGCAACTGATTTAAAGAACGCACTCAAATTTTAGAAGCACCAGTTTACACAAGTAATTGGTACACCTCACATACTCATTAATCATTGCCAGAGTTCATGCAAAGTGCCACCTCACTTAGGTCAAAGTAAAACAAACTTTTTTTTCGGTCAAGGACACCTGTCCTTCAACACCAAAGCGTAGCATTCTTATACACAATATATTTCTCATAAATCTCTGAAGGACGAATAGTGAAGAATTTCAGGACCAAAATTTGAAGTCTGTATGTAACAAACTGAGACTAGAACCTCATGCTTTCTAGCCCAGTGTTCTCTCTTCCGGGACTATTCTGTCCATACTGTTAGGGGTCTACCTACCATCACTGGACGCATTCAGAGAACTCCCAATGTAGTGCTTCCACCTTGTGGATAGAAAAGTTCCTAACTAAAGAGATTTGGTCTCCTCACATGCCTCTTAATAAATAAATAAATAAATATATCATGAGAAAAGATGAAAAACTTTTTTTTATACCAAGGAATTTTGCGTTAAGCTTCCCAATTTTGTTATAATTCTTATATCAACTTTACCCAATCCTAGGCTCTAAAACATATATTGTCTCTAATTCTCAAGTCACTAAGCAAGTAAGTACCTGATCTGCCTATATGAATTTAGCCCTTCCCACTCCACTAGGGAGGGAAATATTTCCCTTTATTTATAAAAATAAAAAGTCATGGGAGATTAAGGATGCAAATGAACTTTGTTGCAGCAAGGACTGAGAAGATAATGGTGAGAAAGAATGTTTCATAGAAACCTCTAAAGTCTAAATTGTTCAAGCAGAACATTTGAGATATCCAACAAGCAATGGAATTACTGAAGCTTTCTTTTCTACATTTAAATTAGGGAAGTGACATGAAGATATTTGTAAATTATCTATAAATGAACCAAAAATGGTAGAGACCAAAGTCCATTTAGGCAGATTTTACACTGATCTTGCAGGAAAACCTAATACAGGGTATGGCCTAGGAAGATGTAAACTAAACACATACACAAAAGTACTAAAATTTAAAATTCACATAACATGACAGTAAAAAACAGAAAAAGTTGAGATTTTGGAATCTGGAATGTGAATGATAGTTATTTTGTTAAGTTTACTTGTTAGGTTGTTGGCAGGTCATTAAACCGTCACACATTCTGAAGGCAAATCTGTGGAACTAAAACAAGGATGAAAGGAAAATCTCTACCAATTTTTAATAAAAGAACCTTAAAAAGAGCTTTAAAGTTTTTTTAATGTAGGAATTTAAGTATGTTTAGTATCACCTCTCCTAAAAACTTATACAAAGTATTATTCTAACATTTATTAATACAAAAATATACCAATATATTTCATTAATATACTATTAAGGTATTTCAATATTAATATTGAAATAAATATTTATATATTATTTCAAATGCATTCAGCTATCATAAATTACTGAACACATACCGACTCTCCCATCTGCTTGTCACTTCAGACTGCTTTTGTTCTATTCACTGTTGCTTTTTCTTAGTTCCTGTTAAGTCCATATTATAACATATTCAGCACTTCTGAGGCCCTTCTAATATGCTGCTGCTGTCATGTATTTTTTTTAAAGCCTTTTTTGTAAATGCCCCAAATTCCCTATCATGTGTAACTGAAAGCTGGCTATGATACACTATATGGCTACAGACATTTAAACTGATTTTTCTTCCAGGTAAACAAATACTTTATTTTGTAAATACTAACTTAAAACCCAATTCAGCATCCAAACTAGTAAGTACAACTACAAACATTTCACAATGCCATGACAACTTGCATATATCATCATGAGCCTACATACCTACACACTAACCAGTATCTTTAAAAACCTTATTGAAAATAAAAAGTAAACTAAATGATACCATTAGCTAACCCTGGTCTGGCTTTGGGATCCACCAACTCCTGCTTCAAAAAGCCAGCTTCAAGACTCAGATCCCAATGCTTTGATTCACTCAATAAAATTTTACTGAGCACCAAATACATGTATCACAATTAAGAAGTCTTGGTTTTATGGAATTTAGGTTCAGAGAAATTACAGGCAATTTGAATAGCTTTTCATGCTGACCAGTGGGCAGGGTGGCTAGCCCTAGTTCCCATCCCTGCCCTAACTACATTCCTTGCAGACTGTTATCTGTCACCTGTTAAGAAACCACTTACACCAACCTACCATGTGGTGACACAAATGAACATCAGAGAGAAAACAGCATTTCGTTACCCTACTAAACTGTACACCATGCTCTCAAGTTGGTCTTTTTCAATGCCTTGGAGACTCCCAAGTCCATCAGCTGCCCACTGGTGTACGTACTTCCAAAGTGTGCAGGCACAGCCCTTCCAGAAACAAGCATATTCAGACTTGAACTTTTGATTACCCAGATGATTGATACTCAAATATAATTTCCATTTTATAATGGAAAAATTAAGTGTTTATAAGATCCAATAATCACATTCTTGAAACAATTCTTAATCAAACATTTAATAAATTGTTTATTTGTGAATCAATAAATATCTCTATACTAAACCTAAAAATTTAGACAATCAAGGCTACATTTGCAATGCACAGACATGCCGAATGAAACCCTATCTGCACAGATTTGAATGTTTAATAAATAGCACAATCACTACATGATATACCCTGACTATACAGTGTTTTTGTCTCATTTTTACTATCAACTCTCCTTAGAAAGGATTGATTCTACTCAGCTATAGTTGAAGTACTGTAAGCCTCTAGTAATAAGGCTTTTACTGTATTTGAGAACCAATCTTTGGCTAAGATACTGATCCCTCTGGTCATTTGTTTCCTACTACCTCATATGTATACATGTTTAATTCGTGTATGTGGTTTGTTTTTAAAGTTTAATATAATGTACTGTTAGCAACTGGCACACAAATTTCATGTGATAAATTATCCCTCTCAGTTCTAAACATTTTATAGTTTCAGTTGATTATCCTCACCTGAGTATATAAAACTGCCACAGATGGGAGAGAAACACTGGGACCTTAAGTAAGTGGTTATTTTCACTATTTTGCTGAAGATTCATATTTAAATACAAATCAAGATGTTAGTCCATGCAGTTTGAGAGATATTTTAGAATCCTATCTTGTGACCCTGTCATTCTTGAAGAACAGTGATACATAGTTTCTGGGCAATTTAGCAAAAAGTTATGACATTCTCAGCTAGTTTAAAAACAAATAGTCCTTCTGTTTACTAAATTTCTGCATTAAGTCTTTGTGAAGTCACTGGTCTCTAAAACTGGCCTTAAGCAAAAGTCTGAAACCTAGGTAACTACCAGGCACCATGTAATCCAGCCCAAAAAGGTACTTTAAAGTGCCTTACAACTGTTTTTCAGTGTGTGGGAACAAAAGATTACACTAACTCCTGAAACTAGGGGTGGCAAAGGGTCACAGATTACAGAGCTTAGACCCCTAGGACAATTCCACAGCATGTTAGGGAGCCTTCTGAGTTCTGTCTCACGGGTAAAGGGCGGCTCAGGCTTCTCAACTGACCTCATACCTCCTATCCCTTACTATGCCAGAGGGTGAAGAATTAGTAGTTCATTTTTACTTATATGGCCCAAAATACAACCACTGATTTCTTTTTTACCTGGAAAGACTATTTTAAGAGGCTCTGGAAGAGTAGAGAAACTAAGGATTGGAAGATTTTAAGAGTACCTAAATTTAAATAGTAAATCCTTCACACAAAGTTTCTCTCCTTACATGAAAAGTACTAAATAATTTACATTTAAAATGTCCTACCTGTATTTTTAAAAAGATATCAGATACTTCTCATTTAGGAGAGTGGAAATTATTTAAAATATAAGGGGCTAGCAGTAAAGGATGAGCTATATATCCAATTCAAATTACATTAAAACCCAAATATAAAATATAAACGGAAGTGAAATTTTCCTAAAGGGAAGTATTCACTATTCTCCTCCCAAAGAAGGTGAATTACACTGGAGAGAAGAAATTCACATGCACTGAGATACTTTCGCCCTTTGATATCAAGGTAAAAAAATAAAAATAAATTTCATGTTGTCTAAATTTTCAGGGTTATATAGTTAGAAATATATAATTGTATTTTTATAGACATGTCAACTAGGGAAAATAAGTTAGCACAATCATTTGAATTGGTTGTCTACATACTGGACAGGGCTTATTTCTCTTCTTTAGCTTCTTTGCACACGTGAAGCATGCCATAAGATGTCCTGTTTTGCCATGAACAATGCACCCATTTTTAGGTCGACCTTGGCAAATCACACAAGGTTCAATGGCATTAAGAGGAAAACTAGATTCCACACTTTCTTCTTTGTCTTGTGTGTCTTCCCTCTCAAACTCTTTGACATCTTCTTGGCTGCTATAAATGAAACTATTAGAAGTTGATGGCTGAGAATAGTCCTCACTTTCTTGGGATTGGGAGGTTTGTGTGATTTTATCATCACTTTCCTCAACACATGGCTCTCTAGACTCATTCACTGTGTTTTTTTTACAATCAGGGACATCAAAGCCCTCTTCTGCTTGTGCTGAGCTTTCTAGTTTGGCTTTCTCAGGCTTTTTCCCTTTGTCTCTGCCTTTGTCTTCAGGAAGCCAATTCTCACGAAGGGCCCAACATCTGTTGCAATGTGGTGGCAGGGGAGGATTCATTTCACTGCATGAAGTACACTTCCAATAGTCCTTCAGTGAAATAACAAGAGTTAGTTTCTGTAACCCTGTAATAACCAACCATAACAACATAGCAGCTTCAGTATGTCTAAGGTAAAGTGTATCACACAGCTCACTTTTCAGCATTTCATGTTTTACATAGAACATTCAACATGTAAAAGTCTTTCCTCAAGTATGAGATTGTACTTTTTTTTTTTCCAGCCAAACCATGCTGAAAAATCCTAAAACAAAAATGCATTCACCATGTATCTTAACCATGTACCATAAAGTTACCTGTTTCAGGACATATTTATAGTTGGTTCATTTAGTTGAAGTAAATGCTATGGGATCTTTTATCCTGTAATGAGGCCCACACCACTCCACTGCCTTAAAGGCTCAACCCAGATACTGTGCCCAGAGACCAATCAATCAGTCTAAATGGAATTACCACCAGTCTGCCACTAACTAAGACTCCATTAGAAATGCTCTAAACCTAGGGCTCAACTGAGTATCCCCCTAACTTCATCTACAAAGGAAATGCTAAAACATTCTTCAGCAATCACTGCCAGCTAAAATCTACCACCCTTGTTACTGTCCAAAATGTATGCCCTTTACTTGTATTTCCTTTTCTGTGTTCTCATCACTGCTCATTGCTCCTCCACATGCCCAGGCTCTTTACTGAATACTGCCTTATCCCCTTCACTGAGCATGGCTCTTGCCTGAGGACACTGTATGTGTAGAACGGCACACAGAGGCCCTATCTTGCCATGAATAATGTAACGACCATTTTTAAACTGCCTGACAAATGACCTAAGAGGTTAGCAATATGGGTGGAGACTGTTCATTCTCCCAATTGGTTCTTTCAAGTTCTCAAAGTAGGTTTCCACTAACTGACAAAACCAAAGACTAAGGTCTTGAGGGGAGGAAAGGGGAATGCTTCAAAGAGTGCAATAAATTGCAATATCTATGTGTGAAACATTTCACTCAACCTGGCATGAGTCAACTACTTGAGTTGTTCTCTAATACAGCAAAAAAATTTTCAAAAATCTCACAATTTCACCTTTTTTTGCATTTAGATAGTAACTGTTTCCAACTCAGGAAAGGAAAATGAGATTTCCTACTCAAATACAAGACAATAGTAAAGAGCAAGAATTAAAGCAATTAATATTCTACAAAAGAACCCTAATAATTTCCAACACCTCTGAAGCCAGTACAGCATGAAATGTAAATATTTAAGTCCTGGTTTCTTTAATGGCAAATCCTACCACATTCTCTAGTACAAATCAATATGAAAAATGTTTACATTCAACAAGTCTGGCGAAATACCGGTATCTGTTTGAGCTGAGCAGTATGTATACTGGAGATAAATCACACTACTCTCTATGCTATACATACTTCAAATTCTCCATAATAAAGTCTTTAAAAATTCAAATTCCAGCAACAACAACAACAACAAAAAAACAAAAATGGAGCAACAGATCCCAATACAAATGAAAATGCTTCAAATCACTAAAACTTTTAAAAAAGGATTTTAACTTTATAAAAATATCTCAGTAAACAAGACATACTTTTCTAACCTTGACTTCAATGTTATGTTTTGATTCCTTAAAAAAGTAAATGCATACTTACAGCTAAGGAAATTTCAGGATCTTCTTCAAATGAATCTGTATCACTCTCCCCTGCCTGATACACAGTAACTCGATATACCTAATAAAATAAATCCATTAGAATCAATTCATCACCTTTTTTCTTCAATCAGGAAGGCTTCTCAGTGCTAAGTCCTAAACAGACAGAATTCCTCATACACAGTAGTACATGCTAAAATAAAGGTCAAATGGAATGGGTGAGTATAAAGGGGAAGAAATGGAGAACAATGAAATCCTCACCCACTGTGGTGAAAAGGCGACAGATAGGATGTTTAAAATGGATAAAGCAAAAAATTCAGTACAAAAATTTTATTTTATAAATATAGAAGTATTAAGTAACTGGGAAACAGCAAAAAATGTTGATAGTAGTCATCTTCAGGAAACAGAGCCGAAGGGACTGTGTGACTTCAACTGCACGCACGCTTTACTTTCATAAAAAGTAAATTAATATGACAAGAGAAGAACTGAATACTTAAAAAAGTGAACAGAATATTCTAAGAATGCTCATTAAGGCCTACTGACTTCTGGCATCAGTAGTCGTAAGAATTCAATCAGACAATAAGGGACTACAAAAGCCTCTAGTCCACAAACAATATTCTAGTTTGAATAAATCAAGAGCCAAAGATTTCAAATGAAATCTGAATACATTATGTCAGTCTTATCAGTCAACAAGTATGGAAAATATTTAACAACTCTTGAATATAATTAAAGAAGAAAACCTACCTCATCATCATCATCTGAGAGTTCTTGTCCATCTTCACTAAGGCTATAATCTTCTGAATCAAGAGACTCAACTTCAAATTCTACACTGAACTGATCTGAAACTGAATCCTGATCCAACCAATCACCTGAATGTTCACTTACACCAGCATCAAGATCCTAAAATTGGGAGGGAAAATGTGATTTAAATTAGTATTATTTTCCCTGTTCAAAACCCCATTACATAAAGAAAAGAGAGCAAACCCCCTTGGTATTCAAGGTACATACTGTATGACAACATTTTCAGCTTATCTCCAACTAGATACCCCCCAACACACACTAAATACGAGCAATCAGCCAGATCTAGATTTGTTTCCTAAATCAAACCTGGCGCTTATACTTCCAAATTAACTTGAATAACTCAACAGGCTTTAAGACGTACTCATCCTTTTTTGCCAAAGCCTCTGTCAATACCACAACTAAGAGTATTTCCACCTCTAATTATCTTTAATACTTGTGTATTATTGAATATATTTTCACCCATCAATTCTGCAAAACATAATTTTGCATGGTTTCTTACTTGAGTTATACCCATTTTAAGAGTTAAGACCGTGTCTTAATCACCTTTATATCTTCAGATTGGTAAAATATAAGTAGTTGGAAGACACACAGTAATTTTAAGACTTATATTTTTTAATGAACTTTTGAGAATAATTTGAAAGAGCTTTCAGGCATAATTTTAAAAATTTGTTTTTAAAATTCTGTATCTGTTCATGTGAGTCCTCATTTCATAATACAAATACCTGTAAGACTTTTAGTCCCATAATATTTGCTGTCAGTGGCTAAGAGTAGGAACATATACAAAGCAGAAGGCTAGAACTAGAAAAACTACATTGATCTAGGAGTCAGAATATATACATTCTTCATTCTAGATTTTCTACTAACTAGCTATTTAACCTTGGACATAGTTAATCTGTAAAAGCCACAGCTACTTCACATCTATGAAGAGTTTGGATTATATAATCTCCAATATTTTCATCATTTATAAAAACAAAAATAAAGTATAACTGAGGTCAAAAAATGGGTTTTTACAGATATGAGGAATGTAGTAGTAATAAAAATAACATTCACCAAGTTGTAGTTTTAAACAAGGACGCTATTAACAATCAGATTAAAACCACAAGTCAAACTAGAGTGCAGTATCTTTAGTAAAGTAACCTAACAAACTGGATACTTCAATTAACTAATCTTCAGCACATTAAGTTTGGAATAAAAGAGTAAATCACAAGAAAAATCAAGTTTCAGAAAGCATCTTCTGTGGTAGGGATTGGCAAACTATGGCCTACCACCCATCTATTTTTATAAAGCTTTACTGGAGACAGCCATGCCCCTTTGTCTACCTATTGTCTATAGTGGCTTTTGCCTTACAGGAGTAGATGAGTAGATGCAACAAAGACCATGTGGTCTGCAGAGCCCAAAACAGTTATTATCCAGCCCTTTACAGAAAAGCTTGCCCATCCCTATTCTAGGATATTATGAAGAAAGCAATATTAAAAGTTGTTTTTAAAAGTTCCAGCTAATGTTCAAAGAAGAATGACCCAGAAACTTTTAAATACTGCACATTTACAAAGGATCATATTTAATCTGGGAAGATTTTAGATTTAAGTCAGAAGTCCTTGGTTTTGTCTGAATTCCAACTGTGACAATTGTTAGTTATAGTATCGTAAATAAGTTATTTGAAACCCTCAAGTCTTAGTTTTCCCTTCTGTAAATGGAGTTTGAGGCTGCTGAGTTATCATGTAAATTACTAGTACAGAGCTTAGAATATAGCCTTAATTCCCAAATTTACTAAACCCAAAAGGAAGAAAAGATGAGAGGCACTTTCCTCTAACTCTCTTTACAAATTGGTGAATGATTAAACCAAATGATTACTAGAACATTCTTATATCAGGTAAGCTAAAATGAAGAGGGAAAAAACCCTGCCAGAAGCTTTCACAAGTATGGACTTAACCTGGAAAACAACAAATAGATAGTCCTATACTCTCTTCTAAAAATCCTAAAAAGAAAAAAGAAATGCCTTCTATGTTGCTTTGATAACAAGGACTATAAATATCATTTAGCTAGAATTCTGAAACAGCTTTAACAAAGACCATAAGTATAATGGGGCATAGTTCTATTTAAACCTTTTGTAAGGAATACAATTATCCAAACTTGAAGTTTGTGTACACATCAATTTTTTTTAATTGGATTCAATTTTCAGATCACACATATTTGCTCTCAAAAACCTGTATTTTTTTTCATAGCATTTATTAAATGTTTTAATCATTTCACTGTTGATGATCTATCTCCCCATGAAAGTAGGGACCATATCCACCTTGACTGCCACTGTAATTCCAATGCCAAACCGATGGCACATAAAAGACAAATACCTACTAATAACGATTTTGCTCTCAGGGGAGCTCACCACACCATCTAGTGGCTTACACATTAACAGCTCTATTAAATACTAACTCCAGAGGGAACATCTGTAACCATAAAAACCTTCTTTGGAAGAGAGAAAATAAATACAGGAAGTAGCGAGAATACATAAAAAGAATAGTGTACTATCATAATTAGTTCAGTCCCTTACACTTCCAGAGAACATTAATATAATCATTAATATCCAGGATGATCATGAGAAACTGCCATACCACAAAGGTTCCAACGGTAGTAACATTTTAAAGACAAAGGTTTAATGATAAGAAAGAAAATGTTCCATCTGTCAAGCATTCTTGTTAGCAAGAACTTTTTTTTTTAACCAAACCTCTTTCAGTGACATCCCTTAAGAATTTTACTTCTAGCTAATGCTTTGGGATTTTGTTTCAATCAACTCTCCCATCATCCGTGCAGTAATACACCGACATTTCACAACCTTAGCTAACAGACCTTCTCCATCTAGACATATGACAAATGTGCAGCTCAGACTATGCTTATTTGCTGTTAGCCATATTTAAAAAGTATTTTTACCCTAAATATTTAAGATGAATTTGTCTCAAGATTCTAAGACACCTAAGTGAACCAAGTTTTCCCTTTTGTTCCCTTATTTTTTTTAATGTGTAACTTCTAAATTCTCAGACTACTCTATCACTAATTTATTTGAATTTACTACTGGTGTAGTGGCCCTACAAGATTCTCCAATATGCAGGTGACCTTAATAACTATTAATATTGGTACTAATCTTACCAACACAGCCTAGTGCAACTCCACTATCTTCCACCCTTCTCCCCAAACCTGGGGTTGGAGGTGGGGAAGATCTATGCAGGCGTTTTATTTGAAAGAAAATTTTAACACTATGTAAGGCAGCAATCCCATAACACATACATGCATTCTATCTGAACATTTATTAGGACTACCAGAACCAGATTTTAAAAAATGAGAGTCTTGTTTTATTTGCAGAGAAGATTACCGGGTTTGACGGCGTCCCTGTTGACTCACTGCCACTGCTTCTTTCACAACATATCTCCCTTATGACACACAGAGCAAGGCTCTCATCAAAGGAAAGGGAAATACTATCAGATTTGTGGCGCTTTCTTTGTCGTTCACCAGGTAATTCATCTGAATGTTCTTCTAGACATATAAGGAAAAAAAGTTAAATTGTTCTACTATGATTTATTTAGAAATTGAGCTGTCTTGAGTACCTATGTGTACTGAAATTTAGTTTCAATGAAAGTAAACAGAGAAAGTCAGTTACTGTTTCCAAAGTCAACAGTTTTATTGATCTGTCCAATCCAGTTACAGCAGAATGCTGTATTTTTAAGTTTTTTAAAGCTGCTTTCAGAACTTCATCTCCATTAAGTCACAATCAACTTAATTGATCTAGAGCTTTCAATACTGATCTAGGATTTTTTGGTCTAAACCAATCTTTAGGATCTAAGATTTCATTCTTTTTTCTGAAACAAATAATGTTTAATTTGGTTAGATGGTATTCTTAATATTTCAATTTCCGGAATACTCTGTATTGGATTCAACAGGAATCAAAACCAGTGAAACAGTCCATTTAAAATAATAAACTACCTCTGACTTACAGTCAGAATGTTACCAAATCTGTTAGAAAAATAAGTGAGAGTCCTACCTTACACCAGACATAAAGATACATTCCAAGTGAATTAAAGAACCAAAACCAAAGAACAAAACTATCTAAATACTTAGAAGAAAATATTCTTAGAATACTGGGTGGGGAAGTATGACTCTCAAGAAAAAGACTATCAACATTAGACTATGTTAAGATTTACATGGCAAAATGAAATACCATAAACAAAAAATTAACAAGTCAAATGTCAACTTAAAATATCTGCAAAATACATAAAAGTTAATGTCCATTTCATACAAAGCCCTTCCACCAAATAAAACACAAACTTAAAGTCAAAAATGAAAAGGCAATTCACAGAATACAAATGACTAATAAACATGAAAAAAATACATCTCCTATCTCCTAGTGATCAAGGAAATGCAAAACAAAATGAGACACCATTCTCACCCGTAAGAACAACAAAAATTAAAATGACACAATTTCAAGAGATTACACAGAAAGGACATTTTGATACACTGTTGGTAGACATATAAAACAGTGCAGTATTTTTTGGGCAAGTTCTCTATCCTAGGGAAATACTTGCATAATTATTTAAGGATGTATGTGCAAAGGTGCTCACTGCAGCCTTATATATTAAGTACCTAACAGTATTGGATTACATGAGATACAATCCTCATACCTTTGCTCACTCCATTTCCCTCTCCTGTCTTTTGAGGTCATCTTTCTCTGAATTCCCAAAACACTCAGGTCCTACACTTGCAGAGGGCACAAAAGTGAGGTCAGCCATCACTCCTGCCACTAAAGGAAGCTCACATTCAAACATCAAGGAAACCGGAAAAAAATGATTTACAGCTATCATGAGTGCTATGAAGGAAACAATGAAAATGCTAAGGAAAAGTAAACAAGTATCTACAATTCTGGCCGGTTAGAGACAGCCTCTCTGAGGTCAGCAAAACTCATTTAAGGAAAATGGGAGCTTGTCTGGCAAGGCTGAGGTAGACGAACTGGCAGAAAAAAAACTGTGTGCAAACACGTTAACGCAGGGAAAAGTTTTGACTTGTTCAAGGAACCAAACAATTAGTACAACTGAAACACAATGAAGGTGGGGGAAAAGCCAAAAACCAGGTTAAAGGTAGATCAGGGCTTTATAGGCCAAGGTGAGAAGTGTGGTTTTATTTGAAGCCAATGGTAAGTAACCAAAGTAGCTAAGTGAGGAAGTGACATTATCTAATTTACCTTTTATGATCTCTTTACTGTGTGAAGAAACAGAAAGAGAAAGAGTAGAAGCAGAGAGAAAATCAGCAAGGTGCTGCAGGGGAGGCTAGAGATGACAAGGCCTGGATAGAGTGACGACATTCTTATCATCAGGTATGCTTTCAATTGTAAATAATGCTGTAATTAATATCTCTACATATAATCTTATTCAACTGAATTTGATTATATCCCTAAGGTAGACTCCTAGAACTAGAGTTACTGAGATGTTAAGAACTCCAAGCCCTTTTATAATACATAAAGGTTTAACCAATGTATACCAACTGATACACCGACAGTATACCAGTGCCAACACACGAATGAAAAAATGCATCTGCTTCCTGATAAACCACAAAAGACATCTTTTTGTATTTTTTTATTATCTGTCAAGCTAACCTGCTAAAATCTCCTGCTCCTGATATTTATCAGTCATTTGTATATACCATGAAAAACTTCTTTTGTTCTTTCTGCTATTTGGATTTTTAAATATATTTTTGGGAACTTTTTATGTAGTAAGGATATTAACATTGTCCAATTTAAAGTATCTTTCAAAATGTTGCACTTTTTAAAATGTATCGTTTAAACTCATTTAGACTTCATTTTGGCATAAAATACAGATACATCTTGATCCCCTGCCCCCAAATAACTGTTTATTCCAGGCCCATGATTTAGTGAACACATCCTCTACTGTCACTACTCTCATGTAGAGTATTCTATCTCAGTGGTCTGCTGACCTCTTCTTTCATCTGAATCACACACACAATTTTAGGTATTAGGACTTTTGATCAGGTAACAGCCTCCTCTGCCTTCACTGTCTTTGTAAAAATGTTCTCAGCTATTTTCTTTACCTCATCTTCTTAGACGTTCTTTACTTTCTGTGTTTAAACTTATTGGATTTATCATTTATTAGAAACAACCATTAAAAGTTTTAATTGCTAAGACAGCTAAGAATAATGACTAAAACAAGAATTTACATCCTTGTCCTGAATTATCCTGAATAAGAGAGAGCTGGCTAACTATATAAACTCCAGTGGAACAGAGGAAACTGTACCTGCTGTAGTCAACCAAAAAAATGTTGCTAAGAAAGCAATTTTTAAACCAAATAATATTACATAAAATAAGAAACTCAAATTCAATCATCTAAACCAAAAATGCACAATTTCATTGAGCCTAAATACACTAATTTCATTAGAGAGTGAACACTGAAAAACAGTTTGAAAGTGCCAAGATTCATATATACCTGTCTCACTAATTGCTCTCCTTCTAGATGAGGTAGATGGTCTAGAAACCAAATCTGAAGATGAAGGTTTCTCTTCCTGTAGCTCTTGCACAGGGTCCTAAGCATTCAAAGGGGGGGAAAAAAAAACCAACCCAAACTTAACTTGTAACACCAGGAAGCTAAAAATCATTTGTTTTAAATAACCTTTCCAATTTTCAAGAAACATCAATACTTGAATGAGTTCATTTCAAGATTACCTTTTCATCACTCCCACCTTCGAGGTGACACCTGTTTTCACTCACAGATGTGCCTGAATCTGATGATTCTGATAGAAAATAAAAACAAAGAATCAGAAACTATGAAAGAAAGGGCTATTCAACAGATTTCAGTCCAGGACAAACTGCTACACAATTTAATCTTTCAACAAATATTAAACATGTGTCTCCCAGAGCCATCCCTGTGCTAGATACTGGAGATGTAAATAAGATAATTCAACTTTCAAACAGAAAATACCTAAGAGTAATTAATTATAAAGTGTAATAAGCACAATAAAAAAGGTTTAAGATAAATTAGTAAAGAAGATAGAACCATGACTATTTGGTAGGGACAGGTCAAGGTCTAAGAAACAAGGAATCAGAAAAGGTTTTATAGTGCAATATGAAGTAGGCCTAGGAAAGGCCTTTCTACACAGAGGGGACACTGTGTAGGGAACTACAGGTAATTACTACTGCAATGTAAGCAGGACCATAAAGGGTCCAGTATGCCCTGCTATATGGCACAAGGATATCAACAAGCAGCCCTTATGCCACCAATCCCACATCACTGCATTCTCCCCAGCTGATACCACAGAGGCTTCCCTAAGGCACTGCTGCATCCAACTCACCCATAAAAAGGTTTAATTCAAGACAGAAAACTGACTTGCTAGTCCACAGCAAGTACTATCCAGAGAAATAAGGGACCCCTATATGATTATTTTAAGCAGAGAAATGACAAGTCACTCTGGCAAAAGACAAGAAAAAGAATGGGGGAAGCCAATATTAGACAATAATTGCAATAATACAAATTAAAGCCTAAGCTGAGGCATGGAAAAAAGGTCACTTCTAGAAGAAGTGTAAAGGTAAAAACGAAGAAGCCTTGTTGTCTGATGTACAAGGCAAGGGAGAAGCTGAGAAGGACCCTAAGATTTCACTTTGGGTAGATGAATGGGTGGCACCATTCACCAAGAGAGCAGCTCAGAAGATGAACAGATCTGGATGGGAAGATGATAAACTAAAGTGGACAAAAATCGCTCGGGTAGGCAGGTTTAGTTTGTAGGTAGATGTATAGACCTGGAGCTCAAAAGTTAAAAATGCAGATATGCAATACATACAATAACCAAAGATCATAACCAAATACCCTCTGCTACTGCCTTAGAAACATATTCATCTTAACAGTGAAATCAAGCCTGAGCACTAACATTTTGAAATTATATACACTATAACAAGTTTATTTCTTCTTTGTATTATGGGGCATTATATTGTATAATATACTATGGTATTGATTTTAAATTGTACATCTAGATAGGTTGCATTTTGAGTATAATAAAGGAAATGTTATGGAACAGATGTAATAAAAAGGAAGTACAGAGTGTGGCAAGGTTCTCGAGAACACTCATAGGGAGGAGTTCTGAAGTTAATTCTACTAAACTGAAATCTGAAACAAATTAAAAATGGAAACAACATAAGCAATCTATAGGTTATCGTTTCATTAATATAATTTTCCTAGTAGTCTAACAAGATTTATTTAAATGAAAGAATACCTCAGAGATAATACTTCAGAAATCTGAAAATACTACTAGAGATACTACAGTTGTATATTTTATTAGCCTTCATTTGATTTCATAAAGAGCTCTGTAAAACAATAAAATGTCAAGTCACGACCCTAATAATTACTTCTATTCTAGGGTAAGATGGAGATGCCCTTTTCTGGGTCTTAAATCCTAACTCTGGAAGAATGAGTATTCAATCCAACACTGTAACTAAACACCGTATTAATAAAACACTGCTGTGTGATGTGGAATGCAAACTGAATAGGATACAGGAAACAGAAATATAAACAAGTGTAACAAAGCAATATAACAATAAAGTCTAAAGTCTAAATACAGAAGAGTGGGAGCACAAAGGAGTGGTCAGTTCATTCTGCGGAGTAAGCAAACTTCTGAGAACAGTTCTTAATTGTAGTTCAAGGATGGGCTTTAAGAAGCCTGTGGTGTGGGCAGAGAAAAGACAAGCGCCAAATGATTTCCCTCATTTGTGGAGTATAACAACGCAGCAAAACGGAAGGAACAAAATAGTAGCAGACTCAGAGACTCCAAGAAGGAACTAGTGGTTACCAAAGGGGAGGGGGGTGGGAGAGCGGGTGGGGAGGGAGGGAGAAGGGGATTGAGGGGTATTATGTTTAGTACACATGGTGTGGGGAATCACAGGGAAAACAGTGTAGCACAGAGAAGGCAAATAGTGAATCTGTGGATTCTTACTACACTGATGGACACTGACTGCATTGGGGTATGGGTGGGAACTTGATAATAAGGGTAAATATAGTAACCACATTGTTTTTTCATGTGAAACCTTCATAAGAGTGTATATCAATAATACCATAATAAAAAAATTTTTTAAAAGAGTGTATATGGGTAATACCTTAAGATAAATAAATAAAAACCCTGTGGTGTGCTGAAGGCACGACACTCACAAGCAGACTATGTATTTCTCTTCCCAACTCCACGTTTGTAGCCTGAAAATGGCCACAGTGGGAGTATTTACAACATGGAAATCAGCAACCACTATAAATGACGGCTTTTCCCCTGGAAAATGGGTTTTTAAACATTTACCAGCATACCACTTTGTATATTTATGTGTATCTTTCTGGAATGAGAACCCAGTGCTTTCATCAGATTATCAAAGGGATATTTATAGCAAGTTAAGAACTGTAAGCCCAAAGGTGGGGAAGTAAAATTCCACTTACATAAACAAACTGATAAAATTTTGTGTTATAAAAACAAAAAAGGACCCATCCATTTAAATGGTCCTATCTAGATATGTTACTTACCAAAGCCTTTCAATACATCTCTACAAAGGAGTTTTTGAAATTATCTTCAAAACAATTCTAATGCTGATATCCCAAGGCTTAAATTGATATAAGAAGATATTTAACTTTACATATAACTCTTCATTAGAATCTTAGTATTGTTGTTTTATTTCATACATATTTCTTATTAAATTTATCACTTTTATTGTAATTCAATATATAATTAAAGCAATTTTTAAAGAGAATCATGACTGTAAAATGATTACACATACACAAAATGTCTTTAAATTTTTATGGTATTCAAAATTAACTTACCCTGCTGATTGACTACTATCAAGTTTCTGTAGATCATTGTATATATTTTCCTTGCAGAGAGAAAAAAAAAGATGCACTTTTAAAAATAAAAATATTAAACTACTTAACCAGACTTTTAAATACAGTTGGCCCTTGAACAATATGGATTTGAACTGTGCCAGTCCACTTAAATAGAAATTTTTTCCAATAAATATACTGGAAAATGTTTTGGAGATTTGCTACGATTTGAATAAAATTACTGTCTTTTCTCTAGTTTACCTTATTGTAAATAGCATATAATACATAGAACATGTAAAATGTGTGCTAATAAAATGTTTATGTTCTCAATTAGGCTTCTGGTCAACAGCAGGATATTGGTAGCTAAGTTTTTGATGAGTTGAAAGTTATAAGCATATTTTTAATTTTGCAGCAGGCGCTCCATCCAATCTATGTTGTTCAAGGGTCAATTGGATAGTCATTCTTCCCTAATCTTCTCAGCTGTCTTTTCCTAATGTTCAATAATGAGTATGTATTGTGCTTATCATAATATTCTTATTAAGTTATAAATATCCCATTTAATTACCATCTTTTTAGCTATAATACTGAGCATTAAATATTAGGATCTAGTTAATTGTTTCAGTGAATAGTATTCAACCCATTTATTAAAATACACAAGCTAAGGCTACACACAGACTGTGCTAAATCAAATGGGGCAAAGAATTCCAAATGTAAGGTAAGAATGACAGAAAAAAGTGTCTACAGCTCCCAGTGGACTAACTCTAGAAGTGTTATCTGGGTTAAATTCAGCTGATTAAGTGCCATAATGTTTATATGACAAAGAAAATGGTCTCTAAAATAATTAGGCTCAAATTTAAGACTTTACCAGAGGATGGCATAAAGATTATCTTTGAAAGTGGTTATAATATTTTTAACATGCAATAACTGTAATATTTAAATGCTTATGTGCCAAATGCTGCTTTTACACATTGTCTCTTTATAAACTCCATGAAGTACTTACACTGCCCATACTTTATAAACAGGGCAGACTTGTGACTTGCAGTAAGTCAATTTACCTTGTCACACAGCTGATAATTGAGCTAGGTCTCAAATGCAGGTTTTGCAAGATTCTAGAACTCAGGTTCTCAAGTAATATGCTATATTGCTAAGAGATTAAATTTCAGCACCTCTTATACATATTGTAACAATTTTTCTCTGATAAAAGGGAATGAGAGAGGAGGTGAACCAAAATGTTTGCTCAGCTGGCTTTTTACAATGAACTAAACTGAAATACTTACCTGTGCTCTTTCACAGAGAAGCTTGGCACTCCAAACAAATCCCCTAGAAGATCATTCGAACAATATACAATATGCTGTTGCTTCTCATCATATAATCGTTTAGTCATAATATACTGGCCAAGATAAAATATAACCTGAAATAAAAACATGATTTCTGAGCATTCAAGAAAATGAAAATTTAGTTTAAAAAAAATCAGTATCTCATTTTCCTGAAGAGGGTTAAACAACCAGCAACCACATCCACAACCATGTAGAATAACAACCATTCCGTACTCTTAAAAAAGCTGCTTTTTAAATCTTTTTCTTTTCATTTGATGGAAAGAAATACTGCTTCTGCAAATTACTTAAACCTTAAAATGTGTCTCTTTTTTGGCAGACTTTTTAATTCTGCTCAGGTATCTAGATACTATTACTAGAAGGGAAAAGGCAACAAAATGCAAAACCAATGACAGCAAAAAAAAGTTACTGAATCAAAATCAACTAGAATACAGCAGTGACCTAGAATCATTTAGCAATAGACCCCAAACACCATGTATCTCAGCAGCCTCTGAAATCATCACAGATGAGGAAGACAGGAAAATGACAAATTACATCTATGCAACAGTTCGGGAGGATTCAATGAATGAAATAAGCTCTGAAGATATCAATATAATTTGTATAATAATCAAAATAACCCTGAAACATGCATATACAAGTTATTTTCTGGGTGCTCCATTAAGATCAAGAAGTAGAAGTAGACAATATATTTTAAAACATCCACATACAAACCTAGTAATAATCACCTAAATATGTACAGTGTTTCACAGTTTACAATGTACTTCTACAAAAATTGTCTCATTCTTATATTTCACAGAATTGCTACCACTGTATTAGAAATAAGGGAATTGACCTGGTCTTCTGACTCCTAGTCCAGTGTTTTTTCTACCACTCCGTACCAGCTTTTACTGCTCTCCTATATGTCAGAACAAAGATCTTACAACTAAAAACTGTTTCAGACAATATATACATTACTGCTATACAATTTAGCATAAGTATTCTAAGTCTACATATGGCCTTGATCAATTCTCTCATTTCTATCTACTAAATCCATACTTGTTTCCTTACTGATTACATAATGTCAAACTCAAGACAACAGCCCTAAAAACATCATTTTTTTTAAATACATGAAACAAAATATATAGGATTACAAAGGAAACATTATATTAAAATACAGTTTTGAATAATGAGCAGTATAATTGACGCTTCCCTGTAAGCACTCTCTACAGACTTACCTCGATAAGCAGGCTTCAACTAAAAAGAAATATTTCTATGTAACTGTAGACTGGAGAGGTGGCTGACAGATAGTGGGAAAAGAGGAAAAGAACCTAGATTCCTGCCAAACATCCTGTAAGAAATTTAAACAAGTGTAGCTGAAAAGGAAAATGGTCCGGAATCTCCTCCTGCCACACTATCCTGATGTATGTAAGGGTACTTAAGTGTTTTAAGTCATCAGAGCTCCATAAATTAAGTAGGAGAGATGGAGAAGATTCATTATTTCATTCATACTGAAATTTTGCCTTATATGGCCCAATCTCTCACTGAAAACCATGCTTTAGTGCACAAACTTAAAGCCAGAGAATACACTGAAATGAATGCATTAAAAAGAACATATGTTCATGAATCAGCTCACCTCTCTCCCAGAAAGATCAGTGTAGTGTACATCCATGGATGACCAAGAAATACTTGGATAGGATTCAGGGGGTTCATTAATTTGGATGGAGAAAAAATTTCCCTTTATTTTTGCTAACTTTTAATTGAAATTCAGCTTCTCCTTCAATTACAAATATAGGCAAAAACCCCACAAAGTATTAGTAAAACCTGTGGTTTTGTAAAAATCACATGTTTTCATATGATACTATGCTTGGTATAATCTCAAAGTATCAATTATACTGCTCATTATTCAAAACTGTATTTTAAAATATAATGTTTCCTTTGTAATCCTATATATTTTGTTTCATGTATTTAAAATACAACTCTAAAAAGGAACTACAGTCTAGGAAGACCTTACCCCATCTGCCAAGTGGGCCCACAGCACAAAAATGCTAAGAAAGAACTCATACAGAGCTTCCCTGAATCTGAATTCTTAGCTGTGAAATGCTATTCAAGCATATTAGAACTTTCAGCTTCAACTTATAATCCAAATGACACAATACTTAATATTCCTTAATGAAAAATCCCCTTATTTGGCCAATTTCTCTCCATGATTATATGTAACTAGTAAGGCATTTATTATCTCATTAACTCTTAATTAAGCTTACCTCTTTCATAGTATAGGTGTCTTTTTGTGCACCAACAGACTTTAGCAACTTCAAAAGCAATGGCTTTGGCCTAACCTATAAGGAACAAAGAGTTGCTATTATACTTTCAAAATTATTCCAGAACTGTAAGAAGTGCAGCAAACACAGCCATTGGGGTTTTTCAATAGAAGTACCAGACACTATGTTTAACAATCTCACAAGGTTAGACCTCAAAAAACAAGCCATGGTTTCACTTAATGCAAAAGACTAGATAAACTGAATACCACTGACTGTCAAGGGGTTTGGTAAAAAATTGATAGGATATAACTATTATGCAAATGATTAGATTCCTCAAGTATTATCAGTTGCAATCTGAAACACTACCTATGCAAAGGCAGTGGAAATTATTTTTTCCTCCAGTTATTTCTATCTCTGCTTACTACTTACAAAATCAACCATAAATGAAGTACTTCAATGAGGTTACTGTAACCTAAATTACAAAATCCAAGAGAAAAAACTAAATCTTTAGAGTGGGTCCTTTTACCAATCTCTTCTTTCTATAGATTAGGTTCCTAAAGGCTGGAGAATTAAAAATAACCCAGGCTGACAAGAATAATTAAGAGCAGATCTGAGGGATTAAAGATGGCAGCATGAGAGGTGAGACACAGGCTTCTTCCTAAAACCCCATATAATACGAAAATATAATTAATACCACTAATTCTGACAGAGCAACAAGAAAGAAGACTGCACCAGACTGCATACACCTGCAGACAAGACCAGACCTCACAGAACAGGGTAACATATCAAAATGGAAGGACCCAAGCCCTTCCCCCACCCCAGCTCACCAGCAGGAGGAACAGAAACCGAGTAGGAAGGGAGTGGAGGCCTGGGACGGCTGAATACCTAACTCTGGAGATCTGCTCTGGGAGCACAAACCTACATTTCATGGTGCTTGCATGATACTCTCATGATTACAGGGTTGGAAAGCTAAGACAGGCAGAATTCCTGGAGAGACTAAGATTCCAGCCACTTGTGGGAAGCAGGGATCCATATCCGGCTGCTCTGGGACAAAGAAACGCAGGCAGACTGAGAGACTTCCTACAAGGAAGCCATTAGCAAGAGGGCTGCTAAAGGGGCAAGGATTGCACAGAGCTTACTGCTCAGGAGAGAAGACAGGTAGACAAAATTGTCTGGGTGCACTCTGCTCAGCAGGTTGGGAGCTTTGCCATATAGACTCTCACATTTAAGGAGGAAAAAGAAATCTTCTTCCTTAGAAGATCTTCAGGTGCTCCAGCTCCCTGGCTGGCTACGCAGCTCCAAGGACCCCCTCTGTGATATGCAGCCTACTGTGCCTCTCTCCCGGCCAGCCCCACCTGGCTCGCAAACCAGCAAACCCTACCCTGGTGTTATGCCAGCCAGAGGGAAGATCTGTCTACAGCAACTACAAACGCAAAGCATAGAGGTTTATACCTGTGTGCTCGGCCCACTGGTTCAGGCAGTGGAGACAGGCATAGCAGCCAGGAACCAGGAAACAGCTCTTTCCTCCCCCGAGGCACCAATACCACTCCCCTGCGACCCCCAACATTGCTTCAGGGGCTGAGCAGCTCCCCAGAGTAGAGCTTCTGGGCACTAGAGAGCGCCATATACAAATACAAAATGCCAAAGGAACCTGGTTCAGAGTAAAATTATTAATACAACTCCTGAGAAAGATTTAAATGACATGAACCTCCTAATTCTTCCTGAAAGGGAGTTCAAAATAAAAATCATTAACATGCTCATGGAGGTATGGAAAGATATTCAAGAACTCAGGAATGAATTCCAGAGAGCCAATCATTGAAGAGCACAATGGACGGTATTAAAAGCAGATTGGATACAGTGGAGGAGATGATAAATGAAACAGAAACTAGAGAAGAGGAATACAAACAAGCTGAGGCACAGAGAGAAAAAAGAATCTCTAAGAATGAAAGACTATTGAGAGAACTATGGAACTATGTGACCAATCCAAAAGGAACAATATTCACATTATAGGGGTACCAGAAGAAGAGACAGCAAAAGGGACAGAAAGTGTCTTTGAGGAGGTAATTGCTGAAAACTTCCCCAATCTGGGGAAGGAGAGTCTCTCAGTCCAGGGAGATGCACAGATCTCTGGACCAGGTGGCTTCACCGCAGAATTTTACCAAACATTTAGTGAAGACCTAATACTCATCCCCCTTAAAGTTTTCCAAGGAGTAGAAGAAGAGGGAATACTTCCAAACTCATTTTATGAGCCCAGCATCACTCTAATACCAAAACCGGGCAAAGACACCACAAAAAATGAAAATTACAGACCAATATCCCTGATGAACGTAGATGCAAAAATACTCAACAAAATATTAGCAAACTGAATTCAAAAATACATCTAAAAGATCATCCATCATGATCAAGTAGGACTTATTCCAGGGATGCAAGGATGGTACAACATTCGAAAATCCATCATAATCCACACATCAACAAAAAGGACAAGAACCACATGATCATCTCCATAGATGCTGAAAAAGCATTTGACAAAATTCAACACCCATTCATGATAAAAACTCTCAACAAAATGTGGTATAAAGGACAAGTACCTCAACATAATAAAGGCCGTATATGACAAACCCACAGCCAACATTATACTTAACAGTGAGAAGCTGAAAGCTTTTCCTTTAAGATTGCGAACAAGACAAGGATGCCCACTCTCCCCACTTCTATTTAACATAGTACTGGAGGTCCTAGCCACAGTAATCAGACAACACAAAGAAATAAAAGACATCCAGATTGGCAGGGAAGAAGTTAAACTGTCCCTGTTTGCAGATGACATGATATTGTACATAGAAAACCCTAAAGAATCCACTCCAAAACTACTAGATCTAATCTGAATTCAGCAAAGTTGTGGGATACAAAATTAATATATTTGTAAATGACATATCTGACAAGGGGTTAACATCCAAAATATATAAAGAACTCAAACGCCTCAACACCCAAAAAGCAAATAACCCGATTAAAAAATGGGCAGAGGATATGAAGAGACAATTCTCCAAAGAAGAAATTCAGATGACCAACAGACACACGAAAAGATGCTCCATATTATCAGGGAAATGCAAATTAAAACCATAATGAGATATCACCTCACACCAGTAAGGATGGCCACCATCCAAAAGACTAAGAACATCACATACTGGCGAGGATGCGGAAAAAGGGGAACCCTCCTACATTGCTGGTGGTAATATAAACTAGTTCAACCATTGTGGAAAGCAATATGGAGGTTCCTCAAAAAACTAAAAATAGAAATACCATTTGACCAGGGAATCCCACTCCTTGGAATTTACCCAAAGAATACAACTTCTCAGATTCAAAAAGACATATGCACCCCTATGTTTATCACAGCACTTTTTACAATAGCCAAGATATGGAAGCAACCTGTGTCCATCAGTAGATGAATGGATAAAGAAGAGGTGGTACATATACACAATGGAATATTATTCAGCCATAAGAAGAAAACAAATCCTACCATTTGCAACAAGATGGATGGAGCTGGAGGATATTATGCTCAGTGAAATAACCAGGCGGAGAAAGACAAGTGCCAAATGATTTCCCTCATTTGTGGAGTATAACAACGCAGCAAAACTGAAGGAACAAAATAGTAGCAGACTCAGAGACTCCAAGAAGGAACTAGTGGTTACCAAAGGGGAGGGGTGTGGGAGGGTGGGTGTGGAGAGTGGGAGAAGGGGATTGTGGGTACTATGTTTAGTACACGTGGTGTGGGGGATCACAGGGAAAACAGTGTAGCACAGAGAAGGCAAACAGTGAATCTGTGTCATCTTACTACACTGATGGACAGTGACTGAACTGGGGTATAAGCAGGGAGTTGATAATATGGGTAAATGTAGTAACCACATTGTTTTTTCATGTGAAACTTTCATAAGAGTGTATATCAATGCCTTAGTAAAAAAATAAAAATAAAAATAAAAATAAAGAGCAGATCTGAGACTGCAAGCTGCAAATAGGCAGCTTTCTTCTAAGCTACAAGCCAGTGTTTTCTTCCTATTATATCATGCTGCCTCTTAATTGATCTGCATTTCAAATATCTGCTTTTCAAACATTTCTGGGCCTCTATATGCACCAGTGCTAGGTACTACAAAAAAAAAAAAACGGAGAGAGAGAAGTAAGACATATGACCTGTATTCAAGGAGCCAGCCAACTAGATCAGTTGACAATTTTTTTCTAGAAAGAGCCAGGTAGTAAATAGTTTGTTTTTTTCTGCCAGATGGTCTGACTCAGAAGAATAAATACTATGTAAACAAATAAGCATGTCTGCTTTTCAGTAAAACTTTATTTACAAAACAGGCAGCAGGCCAAATTTGGCCCATAGGCTATAGTTTGAGCCTGACCTGATCTATAGGCTTTGCAAATGGTATTGAGAAAAATAATTAGCAAGGAGGCAGAGATGTAACGTGCTTATGCTCTTTCTCTCCTTATCTGTTGCTTTTTCAAAATCTTCAAAACTCAAGTATCTTTATGCTTAGCCACCCCCCATAAAGACTGATAACTCTGCACCTTCCGTATACTTCTACCTTTTTGTCTAACTTTGAAATCTGACAGCATCACAGTTTGGGTTCTAACTAATTAACACTGAAGAAAGCTGCCTATTTCCAGCTTATCAACTGAAAAATTTTAAATTACACAATAAATGTAGTATTGAATCATTAATTGTTCTAATCACACTTTTAATGCATTGTATATTCAAGCTATTTAAAGAACTCACTCTCAGAAAAGACATAAAATTCCTTTCTCCTAAAATTTTATATATATAATATTACCTTCAAGCTATATAAAACAACTCAAGGTAAAAATCTGCTATGGAAAGCCACCACTTTTTATTAAAACTTAGAAGACATCCATTAACAGGAAAACTACTATGGAAGAGAATACCATTCTTAATTTATATCTAAAACAAAAAGATAATAAATTCCAGATGAAGAAAAGATCTAGATGTAAGATTTTAAAACACTAGAAAATACAGGAATATATTTGCATAATTTTGAGGTGGGTGAGTTTTCAAAAGCATGCATGAAATTCAAAAGCCAATAAAAGTCAACAAATTTGACTTCATAAAAACATTCTCAATGGGAAAAAGACAACATAAAAGTTAAATACACCTGAAACACAGAAAACAACAATGAAAACACAATAAACCTAAAAGAAAAGTGGGTAAAATGAGGCAAATCCCAGAAGAAACAAATCATTTAATGAATTACAAGATGCCCAACCTCACCAGGAATTACAGAAATACAAGTTTAAACAGTGATACAGTACCTTTTACCCAAAAGGTGGTAAAATTCTAAAAACTGATAATATTCAGTGTTAGCAGAAGTGAAAACTGTTAAAACCTTTTGGTTAATAATTTACCAGTAGTAATCATATATGTGTACAGTTTATGACTAGGAGTCCTACTTCTGTAAAATTTTTCTTACAGAAATATTTACATAATGTGTGAGGACACATGTACAAAACACTGTAAAGCTCCAAAACTAAAAGCAATTTAAAAAATGTATCAGTAAAGCTGTAGATTTAAAAAATGGTATACTAATGCTGGTATATTATGGAGCCATTATAAAGAATTCTATAGTTTTCATTTATTGACATGGATGTTATTTGCAAAACACCTCTAATGCAATCCCGTTTTAGTAGAAGACAATAACATAGATTAAAATTCACATGTGCATATATATGTGGTATGTACATAGAAAAGATCTAAAAGGAGACAAAGGAGTTTTTGTGTTTCTGAAGTGCCTAAAATCTGCAACGAATTACTTTTATTAGTTTCAGAAACCATTTAAAAAGTTAAATACTGACAGGTCAAAATTGAAAAAATAATCGGTCACATAAACAACTTCAGCAACCATGCTTAAGAATGGAATGGAATGCACTTTTAAATCCAGTGGGCTAAAAAGAGATGAGAAAATACTGATTCTTACAGTATTCATCGACATAGTTAGAGTGGCAGAATTTAAGCTATGTACATAGTTTCACTTAGAGAGCCCTGCTATAATTGTGGTCTATGGAATTCACCTCATAATTTGTTTTAGGAAGTTACACTTGAGACAAAAATACCAACCAGGGTCTCTTGTTCCGAAGCTGGAATCTGTGAGGTGCTTACAGCACCGTCAGTAGACACAGACATGTTGGTATTGCACATTTGCCTAAGAGCAGGGAAAAAACACACGATAAAAACTTGAAATAAGGAAACATCTGCGAAAGAGACAAAATCATACAGAAATGAGAAAAATAATGTCTTTAAATAATGCCTTTATTAAAACTAAAGCCATTAGCAAGGGAGTCCTTACCTGGATTAGTAGAGTAAGTGCTGTACGTCGGTGATCACAGGTATCTATCTCCAACCGTCAGTGAAACAGCTGGGAAAAGTCACGGTTTAAATAGACCCAGCTGGAGGCAAGTCAGGACTTAGCTCCTTTTATTGCGAACTAGGAACGTGTCCGAACTTGACCAGCCCGGAAGGAAAAGCTGAGTCAAGCGGTCTACAGAACCAGCCCAAACTCGCCCAGTCAGCGCCCCGCTCAGACAGGGAGAGAGCAGGCACCTGTCATTACCCCTACCCCGAGCCGGGAGCCGGCGGCCGCCGCAGCGCCCCCCGCCCACGTGACCTCTACCCCAGCCCCGACGGGCCCCCGCTGCCCCCCCCGGAATCGGCCCTCCTCCTCCTCCTCCTCCTCCTCCGCCTCCTCCTGGGTGGTGGCAACCGCGCCTCCTCCCAACAAAACCCACCCCAAGCGCACGTGCCCCGCGCCCCCCTACCACTAAGGGCACAAAGGCTGCGTGCTGGGAACGCGAGCAAGCCGTGAGACGCCGGTCACAAAGCAAACCCAGAGCTGCCCGCGCGCTTCCCGGCCGATACCTGCTCCTCACCACGCTGGGGCTTCCGTGTCTGGAGTCGGGTGGGAGGCCCCTCGAGGCTCCCCAGTTCCCTTCACGGGGCGCGCGGAAGCCCGATGCCCTGGGCCTTGGCGGCCATTCCACTCGCGGGGCCCAGGCCGCCGGGGCGCCCGAACGCACGAGGTCCGGAGGAGGAGACTCCTGGAGGCGAACGTGACAGGACCTCGGTCAGAGGGGTTGGGGCTGCCCCTCAGGCTCGGCTTCTGGCCCCATTTCCCCTCCCGTCTCACAGGGCCGCGCCAGGCCCCAGAGGAGCCGAGCTGGACGCTCTGCGCCCACTGCGCGCCCCCTGCCGCCCGCGGGGAGCGCGCCGGAAGCCGCGGCCCATCCGGGCTCTACGCGCGCGCGCGGGCAGCCTCGCCGCCTCGGCCAATTGGGGCGATCGGGGAGTTGGGCGCGCGGCCGTGGCCCTGCCGCCCTGGCAGGTGAGGGAGGGAGATGGCGCGCGCGGGGCCGGCAGGCTTCGGCCTCGAGGTCCTCGGGTGGAGCTCGGTCCTGCCGGCCGCAGTCGCGTTCGGCGCAGGACGCCTGGGACTTCGTACCGTTGTGCTATTTTTGTATTTCATGTGTTTACACCTCCCGACCTCGGTGGAAACTGCAGGCAAATGCGTATATAAGTGCCGCTACCAAAAAAGAAACCAGAATTAACAGCTGTGTGATATATTAAGCCCACAGCCAGCCGCTGGAGTTGTATACAAATGAGTTATTTCAAGACTTGTTATTTAAAAAGTATGATTAAAAATAACACAGTATACGCTTGTACATGGTACAAATGTTCTAGGTGGAGGAATAAAAGAACTTAGGGTGGCTGTCATTGGGGGAGGAATAAGGAAGAGTGCTTTTCACTTTATGCTTTAGAATGTTTGGGTTTGTTTACATAATATATATATTTATATATTAGATTCTCAATACTGAAAGACACACCTACTTGTCCCTTTTGACATATAGGCGTGGCAATCTCAAAAATGAACAAGGACATAAGAATTGAGTTAGCTCAACCCAGACAGCACAGACATAGCAAAGAACGGCTTCTTTGGCCAGGAAGCACTTAGTTCTTCTGGACAAGAACCCTTTTTATAGTTCTACATTTCCCTTTTCCCACCACCTAGCCTAGTAGAAAGGAATCTTCCTTAAACATAGTGGTCACTCAGTTGATGTAGAATTTGGTTTGATTTATAAAAGAAAATCTCAAGAGATGGAGAAAATATAAGCATAAAAAGATAAATTCACAAGTTGGCATTTGTTAAGGCCAAATGAAGGAACAGGTATGTGCTATGAGTTCACAAAGACAGGATTGCTCAGTGAATACCTGGGCAGTTCACAAAGACCTCAGAGAGAATCAAACATATTTTGTGCCTTGGTAAGACTTAAATTAAAAGAGGAAAATATTCCAGGCACAAGAGAAATATTATTTTTAAAAGTCCAGAAGTGAAAACATAAGGGCTGTGGGATCAGTTTGTCTTGCATAAAAACTGAGGGGGGAAAAAAAGTTTTAAGAACTTGGAGGTTCCTAAAACGCCAAGCAAGGGAATTTGGCTTTGGATAGGGTAGGAAGTTAGATCAGAAGGATGTAAACAGATGAAATACTTCAAACTGTATTTTTTACAGCACCACCATAAACAGATTCAGGCTCTGAACAGGCGGGTAAGCTCCCCTGACCAGCGTTTCCCCTTCTTTTGGACCTGTATTTTGAAAGCATTCTCTTGGCAAAATTAGTAGAGCAGAAACAAGGGCAGAACTGATAGAATTAGTCCTTTTCTAATGCAACAGAAGAGAGGTGCAAAGATGAGGAAGAAGTGATAGGATTCATAGTACTGGGGAGACAGATGGATGAGGTGAGGATGTTAACTTTCAAAGACCTGGTATTGAAAACTTGCTGCATGGACCAAGTTCTACCCAAGGCCCCAGGAGTTGAATGAGAGAGTCACACTTGCTGCTATCAGAGAACCTGGCAGCCTGACTCTGAATTTGTCCCAAGGGGAATGGTGACACTGCTGACAAAACGTTGGGAGGAAATGAAAAGTTGGGTAGATGTTGAGTTTGGATGACGTGCCCACAGAACACTTCAATGGCAGAAAATGTGGAGCTGAATCGCAGGCTGGAGACAGAGCTTTTGAGGCGATAACTGGCTCAGCACTTAGGAGCTGATGAGTTCCTGAAAGGAGAGCAGAGACTGGACTGGAATACGGCACCTGGGCTAGTAAGCAACAGTGAGAGGAATCAGCAGAAAGCCAACCATCCCAGGGCTGTATAATGGTGCCTAAAAATCAGAGGACTAAAATAATGGTACAAATACTGCAGGAGTCAAAGAAAATGAGGAATGAGAAAACACACTGGATCTGCTCACTTTAAAAACAGTTCCTGTTGTTTGTGACTTTACTATGAAAAAAAATGCAGACCAGCTGCTGTTGTTCCCTGCCTTTCATAGTCATCCTGTATCACTCTGTCCTATGTTGACTGGAGGCTTTTCTGGGGCAAACTTATGCTTTAATTTTAGTAGCATTGTCTTGACACCCTCCTTTATTCCAAGAGATGGAGATAGTTTGAACATCTTTATATTCTTGGGACCTAAACTCTGCAAACACATCCCCAATAGACTTTTATCCTGGTCCCAGGGCCACTTCATACTTGGGTTTATTACTGATAACTGACTAATCTTTAAAGAATAGTGAAAAAGAAATACTCAGAAACAGTGTTTAGAATGTTTAGAATGCTGAAAGTTTCACAATATTTATGAGAGTGTTTAGAATTACAGAAGTAGTTCAAATTCTATTTACCTTTCCAAACATCTGAAGATGGATAGTGTTATTTAAAAACCAAAATCCCAGCAAATGGTGACTATAAATACAGGCTTCTGTTTCTATTTTGAGAATTAATCAACTAACTCTTGGTTTATTTTGACAAGTTTAATATTCAGAAACATTCACAGAACAATTAATATCCAGTGTAACCATGGCCTAGAATTTGAGGTTAGCATTTTATACATTAGATACAGTTAAAAAATGCAACATTAAAAAACAGTTGAAATCCCCCAATTCTCATTTTTAATTTCATTCTCCTCCCTCCCTTAAGGTGATCATAATCACCAATTTGATGTATATTCATTGAGTCCATGTTATTATTCATTGACTATAAATTTATGAGTCCATAAGCAGTACAATAAGCTACATACATACAAGAGGAATTGCTGGGCCACAGGGTATTCAGCTTTCCGATAAGCTTCAATAGCTAACAGGGAAAACTGTCCTAATCTTTTTCAGTATTGCTTTGGCGCTTCTTATTTTTTTTTATTTTTTTTCTTTTGGTATCCTTAATCTACAATTACTTGTGCAATATTATGGTTCTTAAACTACTCCCATCATCAGGTCCCCCCACCAACCCCAAAACAGTCACTGTCCATAAGCGTAGTGAGATGCTATAGAGTCACTACTTGTCTTCTCTGAGTTGTACAGCCCTCCGTGCGCCCCCGCTACCTTACCTCTGCTAGTCGTAATGCCCTTTTAACCCTTGTCCCTCCCTTCCCACCCATCCTCCTCAGTTCCTTTCCCTTTGGTAACTATTAGTCCGTGCTTGGGTTCTGACAGTCTGCTGCTGTTTTGTTCCTTCAGTTCATTTCTTTGTTCTTATACTCCACATATGAGTGAAATCATTTGGTACTTGTCTTTTTCAGCTTGGCTTATTTCACTGAGCATAATACCCTCTAGCTCCATCCATGTTGTTGTAAATGGTAGGATGTGTTTTCTTCTTATGGCTGAATAATATTCCATTGTGGATATGTACCACATCTCCTTTATCCATTCATCTACTGATGGACACTTAGGTTGCTTCCATTTCTTGGCTATTGTAAATAGTGCTGCAATAAACATAGGGGTGCATCTGTCTTCTTCAAACTGGGCTGCTGCATTCTTAGGGTAAATTCCTAGGAGTGGGATTCCTGGGTCAAATGGTATTTCTATTTTGAGATTTTTGAGGAACCTCCATACTACTTTCCACAATGGTTGAACTAATTTGCATTCCCACCAGCAGTGTAGGAGGGTTCCCTTTTCTCCACATCCTCACCAACATTTGTTCTTGTTTGTGTTTTGGATGTTGGCCATACTCACTGGTGTAAGGTGATATCTCACTGTGGTTTTAATTTGCATTTCTCTGATGATTAGCGATGTGGAGCATCTTTTCATGTGCCTGTTGGCCATCTGAATTTCTTCTTTGGAGAAGTGTCTATTCATATCCTCTGCCCATTTCTTAATTGGATTATTTGCTTTTTGTTTGTTGAGGTGCAAGAGTTCTTTATATATATTGGATGTCAACCCCTTATCGGATATGTCATTTATGAATATATTCTCCCATACTGTAGGATGTCTTTTTGTTCTACTGATGGTGTCCTTTGCTGTACAGAACTTTTTCAGCTTGATATAGTCCCACTTGTTCATTTTTCCTTTCTTTCCCTTGCCCGAGCAGATATGTTCATGAAGAAGTCGCTCATGTTTATGTCCAAGAGATTTTTGCCTATGTTTTTTTCTAAGAGTTTTATGGTTTCATGACTTACATTCACGTCTTTGATCCATTTTCAGTTGACTTTTGTGTATGGGGTTAGACAGTAGTCCAGTTTCATTCTCTTACATGTAGCTGTCCAGTTTTTCCAACACCAGCTGCTGAAGAGGCTGTCATCTCCCCATTGTATATTCAAGGCTCCTTTATCAAATATTAATTGACTGTAGGTGTTTGGGTTAATGTTTGGATTTTCTATTCTATTCCACTGGCCTGTGGGTCTGTTTTTGTGCCAATACCATATTGTCTTCATTACTGTGGCTTTGTAGTAGAGCTTGAAGTCAGGGAGCATAATTCCCCCTGTTTGATTCCTCCTTCCCAGGATTGCTTTGGCTATTCGGGGTTTTTGGTGGTTCCATATGAATTTTAGAATTATTTGTTCCAGTTCATTAAAGAAAGCTGTTGGTATTTTGACAGGTATTGCGTTGAATCTGTAGATTACTTTAGGTAGTATAGCCATTTTGACAATATTTATTCTTCCTAGCCAAGAGCATGGAATGCATTTCCATTTGTTAGTGTCTTCTTTAATTTCTCCTAGGAGTGTCTTGTAGTTTTCAGAGTACAGGTCTTTCACTTCCTTGGTTAGGTTTATTCCTAGGTATTTTATTCTTTTTGATGCAATTGTGAATGGAATTGTTTTTCTGATTTCTCTTTCTGTTAGTTCATCGTTAGTGTATAGGAAAGCATCAGATTTCTGTGTGTTAATTTTGTATCCCGCAACTTTGCTGAATTCAGATATTAGTTCTAGTAGTTTGGGAGTGAAATCTTTAGGGTTTTTTATGTACAATATCATGTCATCTGCAAATAGTGATAATTTTACTTCTTCTTTACCAATCTGGATGCCTTGTATTTCTTTATTTTGTCTGATTGTCCTGGCTAGGACTTCCAGTACTATGTTGAATAACAGTGGAGAGAGTGGCTATCCCTGCCTTGTTCCCGAACTTAGATGAAAAACTTTCAGCTTCTCGCTGTTAAGTATGATGTTAGCTGTGGGTTTGTCATATATGGCCTTTATGTTGAGGTAGTTGCCCTCTATACCCATTTTGCTGAAAGTTTTAATCATGAATGGATGCTGAATTTTGTCAAATGCTTTTTCACCATCTATGGAGATGATCATGTGGTTTTGTTCTTCTTTTTGTTGATGTGGTGGATGATGTTGATGGATTTTTGATTGTTGTACCATCCTTGCATCCCTGGGATGAATCCCACTTGATCATGGTGTATGATCCTCTTGATGTATTTTTGAATTCAGTTTGCTAATATTTTGTTCAGTATTTTTGCATCTACGTTCATCAGGTATATTGGTCTGTAATTTTCTTTTTTGGTGAGGTCTTTGCCCGGTTTTGGTATTAGAGTGATGCTGGCTTCATAGAAAGAGTTTGGAAGTATTCCCTCCTCTTCTATTTTTTGGAAAATAAGGAGAATGGGTGTTATTTCTTCTCTATATATCTGGTAGAATTCAGAGGTGAATCCATCAGGTCTGGGGGTTTTGTTCCTGGGTAGTTCTTTGATTACTGATTCAATTTCGTTGCTGGTGATTGGTCTGTTTAGTTTTTCTGTTTCTTGCTTGGTCAGTCTTGGAAGGTTGTATTTTTCTAAGAAGTTGTCCATTTCTTTTAGTTTTCCAGCTTTTTAGCATATAGATTCTCATAATATCCTCTTATAATTCTTTGTATTTCTGTGGGGTCCGTCGTGATTTTTCCTTTCTCATTTATGATTCTGTTTATGTGTGTAGATTCCCTTTTACTCTTAATGAGTCTGGCTAGGGGTTTATCTATTTTGTTTATTTTTTCAAAGAACCAACTCTTGGTTTCATTGATTTTTTCTATTGTTTTATTCTTCTCAATTTTATTTATTTATTCTCTAATCTTTATTATGTCCCTCCTTCTGGTGACTTTGGGCCTCATTTGTTCTTCTTTTTCCAATTTCAGTAATTGTGTCTTTAGACTATTCATTTGGGATTGTTCTTCCTTCTTTAATAGGCCTGGATTGCAATATACTTTCCTCTTAGAACTGCCATTGCTGCATCCCACAGAAGTTGTGGCTCTGTGTTATTCTTGTCATTGGTCTCCACATATTCTTTGACCTCTGTTTTAATTTGGTCATTGACCCACTGATTATTTAGGAGAATGTTGTTAAGTCTCCATGTATTTATGAGTCTTTTTGTTTTCTTTCTACAGTTTATTTCTAGTTTTATACCTTTGTGATCTGAGAAGTTGGTTGGTAGGATTTCAATATTTTTGAATTTACCTAGGTTCTTTTTGTGGCCTAGTATGTGGTCTATTCTGGAAAATGTTCCATGTGCACTTGAGAAGAATGTGTATCCTGTTGCTTTTTGGTGTAGAGTTCTGTAGATGTCTGTTAGGTCCATCAGTTCTACAGTGTTGTTCAGTGCCTCTGTGTCTTTACTTATTTTCTGTCTGGTTGATCTGTCCTTTGGGGTGAGTGGTGTGTTGAAGTCTCCGAAAATGAATGCATTGCTTTCTGTTTCCTCCTTTAATTCTGTTAGTATTTGTTTCACATATGTCGGTGCTCCTGTGTTGGGTGCATATATATTTTAAATGGTTATATCCTCTTGTTGGACTGACCCCTTTATCCTTATGTAATGTCCTTCTTTATCTCTTGCTACTTTCTTTATTTTGAAGTCTATTTTGTCTGATACAAGTACTGCAACACCTGCTTTTTTCTCCTTGTTGTTTGCATGAAATATCTTTTTCCATCCCTTCACTTTTAGTCTGTATATCTTTGGGTTTGAGGTGAGTCTCTTGTAAGCAGCATATAGATGGGTCTTGCTTCTTTATCCATTCTATTACTCTGTGTCTTTTGATTGGTGCATTCATTCCATTTACATTTAGGGTGATTATCGATAGATATGTGCTTATTGCCATTGCTGGCTTTAGATTTGTGGTTACCAAAGGTTCAAAGGTTGCTTCTTTACTATCTGACAATCTAATTTAACTTTCTTATGAAGTTATTGTAAACAAAGTCTGATGATTCTTTATTTCTCTCCCTTCCTATTATTCCTCCTCATTCTTTATATACTAGGTGTTTTATTCTTTGCCTTTAGTTAGTATTTGGATGGTCTGCTTTTTTTGCTATGATTTTATTTTCTCTGGTGACATCTTTTTAGCCTTAGGAGTGCTTCCCTCTATAGCAGTCCATTTAAGATATCCTTTAACTCTCTCAGCTTTCGCTTCTCTGGAAATTGTTTAATCCCTCTGTCATATTTAAATGATAATCGTGCTGGATACAATATTCTTGGTTCTAGGCCCTTCTGTTTCATTACATTAAATATATCATGCCATTCTCTTCTGGCATGTAAGGTTTCTGTTGAGAAATCTGATAGTCTGATGGGTTTTCCTTTGTAGGTGATCTTTTTTCTCTCTCTAGCTGCCTTTAATACTCTGTCCTTATCTTTTATCTTTACCATTTTAATTATTATGTTTCTTGATGTTGTCTTCCTTGGGTCCCCTGTGTTGAGAGATCTGTGTGCTTCCATAGACTGCGAGACTATTTCCTTCCCTGAAAATTGGGAAGTTTTCAACAATTATTTCTTCAAAGACACTTTCTATCCCTTTTTCTCGCTCTTCTTACTCTGGTACTCCTATAATGTGAATATTGTCCCATTTGGATTGGTCACACAGTTCTCTTAATATTCTTTCATTCCTAGAGATCCTTTTATCTCTCTCTGCCTCAGCTTCTCTGTACTCCTGTTCTCTGATTTCTATTCCATTAACAGTGTATTGCATTTCATCCAGTCTGCTGCTAAGCCTGTCTATCGCTTGTCTCTTTTCTGCATTGTCTTTCCTCACTTCCCTCACTTCCTCCCTCAGCTCTTACATATTTCTCTGTAGATCCATTGGTATGGTTATGACTTTTATTCTGAATTGTTTTTCAGGAAGATTGTGCATTTCCATCCCATCAGCCTCCCTCTCTGATGTTGTCTGGGTCTGAGTAAGCTTTGTTTGTACCATATTCCTCTGTCTTTTCATGGCAATAGTAATGGTCGCTGGTTAGGTGCCATGTATGTCAGCTGGGCTCTTTAAGAGTTTTAAAAAGAAAAAGAGAAAAAGAGAAAAAATAAAAAAAAGAAGGAAAAGAGAAAAACGCCCACCAGGAGTAGATTCTGTGAGGATGCTCTATATGGCGCTGTTGCTCCACTATTCCACAGCCGCGGCAACGCCGCTCTGCAGGGCCCTTTGTTGCTCTGGCCCCGGCTGGAACGAACGGGAGGCTGCTGGTCTCTGTGGGAAATCTCAGTGTGGCTACTTTTTCCCAGTTACCAGCCAAGGAAGCTGAAATTCCCCAGGACTCCCAGCCTGCTGGGCCGAGTGTGCTGGGACGATCCTGCTCCTCCGTTGGGCCCCTCTCTCTTTAAGACCACTAAAAAAGCGCACACTTTTCTTTTGTCCCAGGCAGCCTGCTGAGAGGAACCGGGTGCATTTCCCGGCTCAGACCTGTACCCTCTGTCTCTCCAATCTCCGATACACCGCATGATCTGTGTCAGTGCTCCCGGTGCAGATCACCAGGGCTGGTTATTTCACGGGCCTATACTTCCACTCCCTCCCCTCTCTGAATCCTCTCCTCCCGCCAGTGCGCTGGGTTTGGGGAGTGATTGGGTCCTGCCGGGTCGCGGTTCCATATCTTAACCGCTTCGCTAGGTGCCGAGTCCTCTCAGGTGTAGATGCAGGCTGGGTACTGTCCTGTATCTTCTGGTCTCTCTTTTAGGAATAGTTGTATTGTATTTTCATAAATATATATGGTTTTGGGAGGATATTTCCGCTGCCCCGCTCACAGCGCCATATTCCCAGAAGTGTGTCTGCTTTAGCTTTTCTTGGATGTCACTTTTAAAATCAGTTTGTTTAATTCATTGAAAAAATTGGGATTTTGATACAAATTGCATTGGATTAATAGATTAATTTGACATCTTTTCAGTCTAGATTCTTCACAGACAAGAACATGATATACTGTCCCATTACTTTAAGATCTGCCTTTATATCCTTAAAGATGTTTTCTCCTTTCCGCCTTAGGGCTCTTGTATCCCGCTAGTTTTTTCTTTAGTAATATATAATGTTTATTGCTATTGTAAATTATATCTTTTTTCTATTTATTTCTGTTTGGTTATTTCTGACCAATGGGATAATTCTGATTTTTGTATTTTGATCTTAGAGCCAGCAACACTACTGCATTTATTTTATAAATACTACTAGTTTTTCAGCACATGCTCTTGAATTTTCTAAGCAAATAATATCATCTGTAAAAATCATCAATTTGTCTTTTCCCAGCTTATATCCTATTTTCTTATCTTATAACCATTAGAACTATTACTTTATGGAATAGTGGCAATGATGGCAGGCATCCTTGTCTTATTCCTGACTTTAAGAATAATTCTTTTAAAGTTTTCATGTTTGCTATAAATTTTAGGCAGATGTCCTGTATTACAGTATAAAAGTTTCCTTCTATTCATGGTCTTTGGAATTTTAAAAATATGAATGAGTGTTCAATTTTATCTAATACTTCTTTATGCATCTGGAGATAAACATGAGATTTTCTCCTTAATATGGCAAGATTATAGTGCTAGACTTTGTAATATTAATCCATCCTTGTATTTACTTGGAAAAACTTTATTTATAATTGTTCTTTTTTCTCTTAGACACTGATGAATTGAGTTTGTAACAGGCATTGTGTAACAGGAGGATAAGGAGCATTAATGATATCTTATGCTATCCTTTCCAAATACTTAAGGGATTTCGGTGAAGATATTGTCCTGTTAACAGTGACTCCGTTTTCCCAGGCTAAGTTCACATAAAGCCCGTTCTTGAGCTGAGACTCTCATTTCCACAGGGGCAATACAGATTCAACCAGTTTGACGACTCTTACCATTGAGACTTTTAACAGAGGGCCAGAAGCAAAATAGGTGACCTTTTGGAGAAATAAAGAGTTTATAAGCTCCCAAATGCTCCAACTAAGTCTGCAACTTGTGATCGTATCTTGTCTGAAAGTTGCTGAGCCACTCGACTGGCAGGGGAGATGCAGTGAGTTGGAGCAGCATCTCCTGCTTAGTGTGGAGGGTTGCTAAGTTTCTCATAGGTCAGTGGTCCCTGAAGATGGAAGGAATGTTAAGGAGTTTTGCTGGTAGCCCCTAGATGGCCACTGGCAGCAAGAGACTATAGGATGTCTACTGGCGTTATGTGCTAAATAGGCACTCAAAACAGTTGAGCTTCATTCAGATACCTTCTTTCCAACTTCTTGCCAGGACCATGCCATAGGACCTTTGAAGACACCTGCCACCTGCCACACAGAGGGACCCGGTGTCCAACTGGTATTAAACAAAGAAGCCAAGACAATCAATGGAAAAGGGACTGAACTGTCTCCGTCACCTTACTGGGGTTGCTCATATAAAAGAACCATGATTATGTCCAACTAATAAAAGGGCAACAGACTTTGAAGAGCAGTCATGTAAGGAAAGGTCATTTCCCTCCCCCTCCTTCCCACCCCAATGCTAAAGGAATGATGTGGTAGTTTTACATGTTGCTGTGTAACAGCAATACGTAGTGGCTTAAAGCAACATAAATGGGCAGCTCACAGTTCTGTGTGTCAAAAGTCCACATAAGCCCAACTGGGTTTCTCTGATCTAGGTTTCACAAAGCCACACTCAAGATAGACCAGCTTGAGCTCTTATCTGGAGGTTCTATAGCTCATTCAGGTGGTTGGCCAAATTTAGCGCCTGGTGATTGTGGAACTACGGCCCCCTTTTCCTTGCTGACTGTCAGTGGAGGCCACTCTCGGCTCCTAAAGGCTGCCTGCATTCCTTGGCACATGGCCCCCTTCATCTTCAAGCCAGTAACAGTGTGTCGAGTCCCCCTTATACTTGCATTTCTGACTTACTCCTCTACCACCCACCAGAGAAAACTGAGCGTAAAAGCTTCTGTGATTAGAACTGGCCAACCAGACAATCTCCATTTTGCCATGTAATGTAACATAATCATGGACGTAATATTTCATCATATTCACAGGTTCTACGTACACTCAAAGGGCAGGGGATTATACAAGGACAAGGGTCACTGAGGGCCGTTGTTGGCATTCTGCATACCATAAATAAGAACAGAAGAGAGTGTGGGATGTGACAAGCAGATTCATGACCAAGAGCCCACCGCCAATTCCAGGTCACCACTGCCGCAAGCTCAACCTGTTCTGGAAAACGGGGAAAGCTTTGAATCAAATATGAATTAAAGTTTCAAAATGAAGGAGTCAGTCTTAATAACTGAAATGAGACTGTTTTAATAACTAAAAGAACTGAAAAATGATGGATTTGGATTGAGGTGTCTTTGAAGGAGACTGCTTCCCAGAGGAAAAAGGATTATCTGCCTACATGCAACGAAACATATTTGATTGCAGTGAAAACACAGTAAGAAATTTTTTGGTCTAGGTTTTCAAGATTGGTCGATATTGTTACCCTCTTAACCTCCTTCCTGTTTGAGGACTTCTCCACCTTATGAGTGTTGGTGAGAGGAAGTTCCCTCCTCCTCCCACCACAAAAGCAAAACTGCAGATACCTGCTCTCCCAGCCTCCCTTGCCACTAGGACATAGGCTTGTGACCTAGACCTAGAATTTCTGACTAGGGATGCAAAAAGCCAAGATCTGGGGACGCTAGGTGTCTGAAGGCACTTGGAACTTTCAGCATAGCAACTCTGAGATCTGGAAGCAGTGGAGGCTCTGGTGCCCAGTGGTCTGCAGAGACCAGGGATCACTGGGCTGGCTTGGGGCATGATTTTGGCTGTGGTTCTGGCTGCTGCCCAGCCTCCTATGTACATGCCTACTTTCCAGCTTGTGTGAGCCAATATCCTTTTAATAGTTTTTTTCCTGCCTAAATAACACCAGGTTGGTATTATGGGTTGAACTGTGTCCCCTAAAAATCTGTATGTCTTGAAGTCCTAGCCCCCATTATCTCAGAATGTCACTTTATTTGGGTTGCTGCAGATGTAATTAGTTAAGATGAAGTCACACTGGAGTAAGATGAGCCCCTAATCTGACTGGTGCCCTAATAAAAAGGGGAAATTTGGATGCAGACAGACAGGGATACCACCATGTGAAGATAGGAGTTGGCTGCCATGAACAGAGAGACCCCTGGAATAGATTCTTCCTTAGCACCTTTAGAGGGAGCAAGGCCCTCCTAACACCTTGATTTCAGACTTCTGGCCTCCCAAATTGTGAGACAGTATCTGTTGTTCTGAGCCACCTACTTTGTGGCACTTTTTAAAGGTAGCCCTAGCAAACTAATAGTTCTCCTTACCTTCAAGAAGCATGACTAATCTATTTTATATTGAGTGAGAAATTATGGTACAACCCAGGACTGTCAAATTGATAGCACAGGCAGAGATGGGTGTCTCTGAATGCAGGTCGGCATGGGCTTCAAACTTAAAATCTCCTAGAAGTAGTAATGCCTGGCAGGACTGTAGAGCACTCTTTGGTGGCATTAAAGTCTTCCTCCAAAGGCAAGTGGGGTGGACACTGCCATGCTCAGTGGATGCGTTGATTGGGCCAGAAAATGCCTGCCCTGGAGGTCAGCAGTCAGCCTGACCACTCAGTTTTACACTACTGCAAGTTGCCAAGGCATCTGGAACTGTCTATAGCTGCTACAACTGGCTCCAGATGTTTCTGCTGTTGATCTTCAAAGTGGTTAAAAAGATACTGTGGCGACTTCTGGGAAGATGGCGGAGTGAGCAGGGCGACGGAAATCTTGTCCCAAAACCATATATATTTATGAAAATACAACAAATACAACTATTCCTAAAAGAGAGACCAGAAGATACAGGACAAAAGTCAGGCTACAGCTACACCTGCGAGAACTCAACACCTCACGAAGCAGGTAAGATACAAAGCCGCGACCCGGCGGGACCCGAGCACTCCCCCAACCCAGCGCACTGGCCAGAGGAAAAGATTCAGAGCGGGGAGGGAGTGGAAGAACAGGCCTGCCAAACAACCAGCCCTGGTGATCTGCGCCGGGAGCACTGACACACATCGCATGGTGTACTAGAGATTAGAGAAACAGAAGGACAGATTCTGAGATGGAAAACACAACCAGGTCCTCTCAGCCAGCTCCCCGGGACAAAAGAAAAGAGCATGCTTTTTTTAAAAGTCTTGAAGAGACAAGGGCCCAACAGCAGAACAAAATCGTCCCAGTACACTCAGCACAGCAGGCTGGGAATCCTGGGGAATTTCGGACCCCTTCGCTGGCAGCCGGGCAAAGCAGCTGCACCGAGGCTTCCCACAGAGATCAGCAGGCTTCCATTCGTCCCCTCCCCAGCCAGAGCTACAAAGGGTCTGGCGGAGGGGCCGCAGCTGTGGAAAATTGGGGCAGCAGCGCCACCCACAGCATCCTCACAGAAGCTATTCCCAGTGGGCGTATTTTTTTTTAAGTCTTCCCACTGTGCAGGAAAATAGCTCAGGCCTGGGAGAAGGGCAAGGAGAACAACAACCAGGAAGGGACTTTCTTCCCCCAGCTGACACACATGGTGCCTACCAGCGACTGCTTCTATCACCATGAAAAGACAGACGAATATGGTACAAACAAAGCTTAGCCAGACAACCCCAGAGAGGGAGCTTGATGGGATTGACATGCACAATCTTCCTGAAAAAGAATTCAGAATAAAAGTCATAACGATACTAATGGATCTACAGAGAAATATGCAAGAGCTAAGGGAGGAAGTGAGGGGAGTGAGGAAAGATAATGCAGAAATGAGACAAGCAATCTACGGGCTTAGCAGCAGACTGGATGAGATGCAAGAGGTTGTTAATGGAATAGAAATCAGAGAACAGGAATACAGAGAAGCTGAGGCAGAGAGAGATAAAAGGATCTCTAGGAATGAAAGAATATTAAGAAAACTGTGTGACCAATCCAAACAGAACAATATTTGCAATATAGGAGTACCAGAAGAAGAAGAGAGAGAAAAAGGGATAGAAAATGTCTTTGAAGAAATAATTGCTGAAAACTTCCACAAGCTGGGGAAGGAAATTGTCTCTCAGACCATGGAAGCCCACAGATCTCTCAACACAAGGGACCCAAGGAAGACAACACCAAGACAAATAATAATTAAAATGGTAAAGATCAAAGATAAGGACAGAGTATTAAAGGCAGCTAGAGAGAGAAAAAAGATCACCTACAAAGGAAAACCCATCAGACTATCATCAGACTTCTCAACAGAAACCTTACAGGCCAGAAGAGAATAGCATGATATATTTAATGTACTGAAACAGAGGGCATCGAGCCAAGAACATTGTATCCAGCACAATTATCATTTAAATTTGAGAGTGGGATTAAACAATTCCCAGACAAGCAAAACCTGGGGGATTTTACCTCCCATAAACCACCTCTACAGGATATATTAAATGGACTGCTCTAGAGGGAAGCACTCCTAAGGCTAAAAAGATGTCACCAGAGAAAATAAAATCATAGCAAAGAAAGCAGACCATCAAAATACTAACTAAAGGCAAAGAATAAAACACCTAGTATATAAAGAATGGAGGAGGAAGAATAGGAAGGGAGAGAAATAAAGAATCATCAGACGTTGTTTACAATAACTTAACAAGAAAGTTAAGTTAGACTTTTAGATAGTAGAGAAGCTACCCTTGAACCTTTGGTAACCATGAATTTAAAGCCAGCAACGGCAATAAGTACATATCTATCGATAATCACCCTAAATGTAAATGGACTAAATGCACCAATCAAAAACCATAGAGTAATAGAATGGATAAAGAAGCAAGACCATCTATATGCTGCTTACAAGACACTCACCTCAAACCCAAAGATATACACAGACTAAAGATGAAGGGATGGAAAAAGATATTTCATGCAAACAACAAAGAGAAAAAAGCAGGTGTTGCAGTACTTGTATCAGACAAAATAGACTTCAAAACGAAGAAAGTAGCAAGAGACAAAGAAGGACGTTACATAATGATAAAGGAGTCAGTCCAACAAGAGGATATAACCATTATAAACATATATGCACCCAACACGGGAGCATCAGCATATGTGAAACAAATACTAACAGAGTTAAAGGAGGAAATAGAATGCAATGCATTCATTTTGGGAGACTTCAACACACCACTCACCTCAAAGGACAGATCAACCAGACAGAGAATAAATAAAGACACAGAGGTACTGAACAACACACTAGAACAGATGGACCTAACAGACATCTACAGAACTCTACACCCAAAAGCAACAGGATACACATTCTTCTCAAGTGTACATGGAACATTTTCCAGAATAGACCATATACTAGGCCACAAAAAGAACCTTAGTAAATCCAAAAACATTGAAATTCTACCAACCAACTTCTCAGATCACAAAGGTATAAAACTAGAAATAAATTTTAGAAAGAAAACAAAAAGGCTCACAAATACATGGAGACTTAACAACATTCTCCTAAATAATCAATGGGCCTACGACCAAATTAAAACAGAGGTCAAAGAATATGTGGAGACTAATGACAGCAACAACACAAAGCCACAACTTCTATGGGACGCAGCAAAGGCAGTTCTAAGAGGAAAGTATATTGCAATCCAGTCCTATTTAAAGAAGGAAGAACAATCCCAAATGAATGGTCTAAAGACACAATTACTGAAATTGGAAAAAGAAGAACAAATGAGGCCCAAAGTCACCAGAAGCAGGGACATAATAAAGATTAGAGAAGAAATAAATAAAATTGAGAAGAATAACACAATAGAAAAAAATCAGTGAAACCAAGAGTTGGTGCTTTGAAAAAATAAACATAATAGATAAACCCCTAGCCAGACTTATTAAGAGAAAAAGAGAATATACACATATAAACAGAATCAGAAATGAGAAAAGAAAAATCACGCCAGACCCCACAGAAATACAAAGAATTATAAAAGAATACTATGAGAATCTATATGCTAACAAGCTGGAAAACCCAGAAGAAATGGACGACTTCTTAGAAAAATGCAACCTTCTAAGACTGACCAAGGAAGAAACACAAAACCTAAACAGACCAATCACCACCAACAAAATTGAATCGGTAATCAAAAAACAACTGAAGAACAAAACCCCTGGGCCAGATGGATTCACCTCTGAATTCCACCAGACATATAGATAAGAAATAACACCCATTGTCCTTAAAGTTTTCCCAAAAATAGAAAAGGAGGGAATACTTCCAAACTCATTGTATGAAGCCAGCATCACTCTAATACCAAAACCGGGGAAAGACCTCACCAAAAAAGAAAATTACAGACCAATATCCCTGATTAACGTAGATGCAAAAAGACTCAACAAAATATTACCAAACCGAATTAAAAAATACATCAAGAGGATCATACACCATGATCAAGTGGGATTCATCTCAGGGATACAAGGATGGTACAACATTCAAAAATCCATCAACATCATCCACCACATCAACAAAAAGAAGAACAAAAACCACATGATCATCTCCATAGATGCTGAAAAGCATTTGACAAAATTCAACATCCATTCATGATAAAAACTCTCAACAAAATGGGTATAGAGGGCAAGTACCCCAACATCACGAAGGGATATATGACAAACCCACAGCTAACATCATACTTAACAGCGAGAAGCTGAAAGCTTTTCATCTAAGATCAGGAACAAGACAGGGATGCCCACTCTCTCCACTGTTATTCAACATAGTACTGGAGGTCCTAGCCACGGCAATCAGACAACACAAAGACATACAAGGCATCCAGATTGGTAAAGAAGAAGTCAAATTGTCACTATTTGCAGATGACATGATATTGTACATAAAAAACCCTAAAGACTCCACTCCAAAACTACTAGAACTAATATCTGAATTCAGCAAAGTGGCAGGATAGAAAATTAACATACAGAAATCTGTTGCTTTCCTATACACTAACGAGGAGCTAACAGAAAGAGAAATCAGAAAAACAATTCCATTCACAACTGCATCAAAAAGAATACAATAACTAGGAATAAGCCTAAGGAAGGAAGTGAAAGACCTATACCCTGAAATCTACAAAACACTCCTAAGAGAAATTAAAGAGGACACTAACAAATGGAAATTCATCCCATGCTCTTGGCTAGGAAGAACAAATATTGTCAAAATGGCTATACTACCTAAAGCAATCTAGAGATTCAATGCAATCCCTATCAAAACACCAACAGCTTTCTTCAATGAACTGGAACAAATAAATCTAAAATTCATATGGAACCACAAAAGACCCTGAATAGCCAAAGCAATCCTGAGAAGGAGGAATCAAACAGGGGGAATTATGCTCCCTGACTTCAAGCTCTACTGCAAAGCCACAGTAATCAAGACAATTTGGTATTGGCACAAAAACAGACCCACAGACCAGTGGAACAGAATAGAAAATCCAAACATTAACCCAAACATATACAGTCAATTAGTATATGATAAAGGAGCCTTGGATATACAATGGGGAGATGAAAGCCTCTTCAGCAGCTGGTGTTGGCAAAACTAGACAGCTACATGTAAGAGAATGAAACTGGACTACTGTCTAACCCCATACACAAAAGTAAACTCAAATGGATCAAAGACCTGAATGTAAGGCATGAAACTATAAAACTCTTAGAAAAAAACATAGGCAAAAATCTCTTGGACATAAACATGAGCAACTTCTTCATGAACATATCTCCCCAGGCAAGGGAAACAAAAGCAAAAATGAACAAGTGGGACTATATCAAGCTGAAAAGCTTCTGTACAGCAAAGGACACCATCAGTAGAACAAAAAGACATCCTACAGTATGGGAGAATATATTCATAAATGACATATCCGATAAGGGGTTGACATCCAAAATATATAAAGAACTCTTGCACCTCAACAAACAGAAAGAAATAATCCAATTAAGAAATGGGCAGAGGACATGAATAGACACTTCTCCAAAGAAGAAATTCAGATGGCCAACAGGCGCATGAATAGATGCTCCACATCACTAATCATCAGAGAAATGCAAATTAAAACCACAATGAGATATCACCTCACACCAGTGAGGATAGCCAACATCCAAAACACAAACAACATCAAATGTTGGCGAGGATGTGGAGAAAAGGGAACCCTCCTACACTGCTGGTGGGAATGCAAATTAGTTCAACCATTGTGGAAAGCAGTATGGAGGTTCCTCAAAAAACTCAAAATAGAAATACCATTTGACCTAGGAATTCCACTCCTAGGAATTTACCCTAAGAATGCAGCAGCCCAGTTTGAAAAAGACAGATGCACCCCTATGTTTATTGCAGCACTATTTACAATAGCCAAGAAATGGAAGCAACCTAAGTGTCCATCAGTAGATGAATGGATAAAGGAGATGTGGTACATATCCAAAATGGAATATTATTCAGCCATGAGAATAAAACAAATCCTACCATTTGCCACAACATGGATGGAGCTAGAGGGTATTATGCTCAGTGAAATAAGCCAAGCCGAAAAAGACAAGTATCAAATGATTTCACTCATATGAGGAGCATAAAAGCAAAGCAAAAAAAAAAAAACAGCAGCAGACTCACAGAACCCAAGAATGGACTAACAGTTACCAAAGGGAAAGGGACTGGGGAGGATGGGCGGGAAGGGAGGGACAAGGGGGATAAAGGGGGCATTACGATTAGCAGACGTAATGTTGGGGGGCACGGGGAGGGCTGTACAACTCAGAGAAGACAAGTAGTGATTCTATAGCATCTCACTACGCTGATGGACAGTGACTGTAATGGGGTTGGTAGGGGGGACCTGATGAAGGGGGTAGTTTAATAACCATAATATTGCATATGTAATTGTAGATTAATGATACCAAAAAAAAAAAGATACTGTGCCTTCTCCATGATGGGGAGCTGTCTCATAAGCACACTGATTTCCAATTTTTTTCTCATGTGGCTCGATCTCCAAGGGGACAGCCGACTTCTGTTTGTCAGTCCCCCAGTTGAGGTGTTTGTAGCACTTGCTTTGTAAAAAATGCCAAGACTTTGTTTCTTACTGTGAACCAACACTATCACTTACATAGATTACATCGGGCATTTTGGGTCAGACTGTTCCCTAGAACTCAAAACAGACAGCAGAAAGTTAAGCCCCGGAAGCACCAACGAGGAATCTTGCAGCAGGCGCTGAACAGAGGATAGCTCAGGACACCCTCACTGGCTGGTATTTCCGGCAGCATAGTATACTTACTCTCCGTGGCTGGATCACAGGGAGAGCTGCTGCCTTACCAGCTCTAACTGGCTGTGACTTTAGACGGCACTGAAGACATGGGGTGAACAGACCTATATACAATATTGTAATAAACTGTTACATAAGTAGTGGGTTTGCATGTTTAACTCACTACAACTCAGACTAGCAAATACAAAGTAACACTTCAATTTTGCCTACCATTTTTCCTGAGGCTGTACCTGAAGTTTAATAGAAAAACTCATTACATATCCAATACTATTAAAATCTGTTATAATCTGATTATTTAAACTGTCAGTTTAGACACGTCCAGTCTTTCTTAAATAGAAATGGTCATAAGTGTTTATGGTATTTAACAGTTTATCTTAAGGATTTTAACAATTAATCATGCAACAAATGTTCTGGTTTTCAAAAATAGATGGATGGATGGGTGCATAGATAGATAGGTAGATGATAGGAATGTTTAGTCTTTCTTTAAGATTTCCATCACCCCCTGCTTCTCTAAGTTGGCATTTTAGTATTTGGAGTGGTGGAGGGGACTCTAGCCACAGCTCTTCTCTGTCAAATACGCTCCATCCACTGCTTTCCAGCCTGATCTGAAGACCCTTGTCCACCTGGTTACTACACACTGTTAGCCTGATGCTGGAACCTAGAGGTTAAAGCCCAATCCTGGTGAGAAAGTCTAGGCCCATTCCCTTGCTCTGTGAGCCCCCTGGCTTTAACACTTCCTTACTGCTTAGATTTGGGGGCTGCCTTATTATTTCTAGGACATACTTTTTCTTGATTTTGAGTTATGTTTTATATGCATATTTGTGTATATTTAAATTTATGTTTATAAATTTATATGTATTTATAAAAAGGACACTAATAAATGGAAATTCATCCCATGCGCTTGGCTAGGAAGAATTAATATTGTCAAAATGGCCATCCTGCCTAAAGCAATCTACAGATTCAATGCAATCCCTATCAAAATATCTACAGCATTCTTCAATGAACTAGAGCAAATAGTTCTAAAATTCATATGGAATGACAAAAGACCCCGAATAGCCAAAGCAATCCTGAGAAGAAAGAATAAAGCAGGGGAATTACGCTCCCTGACTTCAAGGTTTACTACAAAGCCACAGTAATCAAGACAATTTGGTACTGGCACAAGAACAGACCCATAGACCAAACACAATAGAGAACCCAGATATAAACCCAACCATATGTGGTCAGTTAATATATGATAAAGGAGCCATGGATATACAATGGGGAAATGACAGCCTCTTCAACAGCTGGTGGTGGCAAAACTGGACAGCTACATGTAAGAGAATGAAACTGGACTACTGTGTAACCCCATACACAAAAGTAAACTCAAATGGATCAAAGACCTGAATGTAAGGCATGAAACCATAAAACTCTTAGAAAAAAACATAGGCAAAAATCTCTTGGACATAAACATGAGCAACTTCTTCATGAATATATCTCCCTGGGCAAGAGAAACAAAAGCAAAAATGAACAAGTGGGACTATATCAAACTAAAAATCTTCTGTACAGCAAAGGACACCATCAGTAGAACAAAAAGACATCCTACAGTATGGGAGAATATATTCATAAATGACATATCCGATAAGAGTTGACATCCAAAATATATAAAGAGCTCACACACCTCAATAAATAAAAAGCAAATAAGCCAATTAAAAAATGGGCAGAGGAGCTGAACAGACACTTCTCCAAAGAGGAAATTCAGATGGCCAACAGGCACATGAATAGATGCTCCACATCACTAATCATCAGAGAAATGCAAATTAAAACCACAATGAGATATCACCTCACACCAGTTAGGATGGCCAACATCCAAAAGACAAACAACAATAAATGTTGACGAGGATGTGGAGAAAGGGGAACCCTCCTACACTGCTGGTGGGAATGTAAACTAGTTCAACCATTATGGAAAGCAGTATGGAGGTTCCTCAAAAAACTCAAAATAGAAATACCATTTGACCCAGGAATCCCACTCCTAGGAATTTACCCTAAGACTGCAGCAGCCCAGTTTGAAAAAGACAGATGCACCCCTATGTTTATCACAGCACTATTTACAATAGCCAAGAAATGGAAGCAACCTAAGTGTCCATCAGTAGATGAATGGATAAAGAAGAGGTGGTACATATACACAATGGAATACTATTCAGCCATAAGAAGAAAACAAATCCTACCATTTGCAATAACATGGATGGAGCTAGAGGGTATTGTGTTCAGTGAAATAAGCCAGGCCGAGAAAGACAAGTATCAAATGATTTCACTCATAAGAACAAAGAAAAAACTGAAGGAACAAAACAGCAGCAGACTCACAGAACCCAAGAATGGACTAACAGTTACCAAAAGGAAAGAGACTGGGGAAGATGGGTGGGATAAGGGGGGGAAAGGGTCATTATGATTAACACACATAATGTAGCGGGGGGGGGGGGTGTGACACAGGAAAGGCAGTACTTACAGAGAAGACAAGTAGTGACTCTATAGCATCTCACTATGCTGATGGACAGTGACTGTAATGGGGTATGTGGGGGGGACTTGATAATATGGGGTCTAGTAACCATAATATTGTTCAAGTAATTGTACATTAATGATACCAAAATAAAAATATATATATATATAAATTTATATGTATTTAAAATTTTTTTGATATTATATGTGGCATTGCTATGTTTCAAGGGAGTAGCCATATTTCATCCATATCAGTTATTCACCAAAAAACTGATTTAGTTCTTTAAAATAGAATTTAAAAACAGAAATTATCTTTGTTTAAAAGGGAAGGAATGTCACAGATAAGGACAAATCCCCTTTGAGCCCCACCCATATCCATGTCCCTCATCATCCCAAAGGTGATCTGGGTTATCAGTTAGGCTAACTTCCTCTCAGTTCTTCTTTCATACATTTATACACGTTTGCATGTGCCTTCAAAAACATGTAATCTCATTCTTTGATACTGTTTACTTTCTTTTTACATAAGAAGGTATTATAGCGTTGTATCTGTAACTTGCTTTTTTACCCAATTGGATGCTGTAGGGAGCTATCCAGGTTGGCATAGACCTACCTTTGTTCTTTAAACTGCTTAACACCAGTGCATACATAGTTTGAGTGTATACTTTATTACCCCTTTTTCTATTCATGGTTCAGTATTTCCAGTTTTTCCCTATGAGGAACTTGGCAATGGACATGCTTGTACATGTTTTCTTGTGCATAAGTGTTTCTCCAAAATAGACACTAATATCTGCTATGAATTACTGGTTCATAGCATATGTGCATTTTTATTTTACACAGTATTGCCAACTTTCTCTTCAGTGTGGCTTTATCAGTTTTATACTCCCATTAGCAGTGTGTGTGTGTTCCTACACCCACATCAATATATTTTATTAATGTATTTAATTTTTGCCAATATAACAGTTGAAAATTATCTCAGTGTTCTAAATATAATCAATTTTTATTGACGATTGCTGAGGTTCAGCTTCTATTCATATGTTCATTGGCCAGTTGTATTTATTTTTCTATAAATAATTTATCCTATTATTTTTCTATGTTCCCATTGATTTGAGTTTTCCTTTTTGTAGGAGTGCTTTATAGATCTAAATGCCAATCCTCTGTGGGTTACACATATAGCAAATATCATATCCTAATCTGTCACTTGCCTTTGAACTTTGCTTAAACTTGTTGTACATGTTACCCAACCTTATCAATGGTGTAACTTCGCTCATGATGCCTTTTGTAGCAGAGAACTTTTACAGAGTTTTCCAGTATATCATTCTTGATGGAGTCAAGCTTATCAATCTGTTCCTTCACAGCTTTTTCATTCAGGGTATGGTTTAGAATGACTTGTAGCTTCCCAAAGTCATAAACATATTCTCCTATATTTTCTTCTGATATATTTAGAGTGTTTCCTTTTTTTAGTGTTTGGGTCTTTAATCCCTCCAGAATTTATTTTCATGAAGGGTATTAGGTAGAGAATCGAACTGTATTTTTATCAAAGCAAATGATCAATTGTCCCAATGCCATTTACTGAATTGGTAGTACTTCCTCCACTGAGAGGGAATTCCATCTTTATTGTACATATCACCCTAACTTGGGTGGACTAGCCAGCTGCAGGAATAACCTATGCTAAGATAAAGCTGACACATAGGCTGCTGAAATTAGGCAGATAACCCAGACTTACCTAAATGGGCAGGGTGTGGCCTTAGAATGAAAATTGTAACTTAGTTATTTTATAGCCTGTGTGGATAAATAGTAAAGGAGGATTATGTTTATAAAGAGGAATTATATTAAAAAGAGAATTATATAATAAGAATTTGATTGTAATTGTCTAGGACAGGAAGAGTTGAGTCACTCAAAAACTACATAAAATTTCCAGGCCTTCCCATGGCTCGAAAGAAATAGCTTTCTACGTTTGTCTATTCCTTTTCCTCTGATTTTATGCCCATTAAAAAACTTTGTGCTGGCTCATTCTATTTCACAGGTACCTTGATACAAAAGGAGGAAATGCCCATAGGGAAGAAGTATCTCAGGTTTATCTACCTTTCTGAATTGAGAAATAGATATTCTAGTCAACAAATCAGTCCCTTAACTTTGTGTAAAGAGCTCAAGCCATACAGTTTTCTGAATTTCTGTGGTTTTATCTCCAGTGCTTGCAGTGCCTCATACATAGGAGGTACTCAGGACATTTATTGAGTGCTTGGATGGCCAAACCATCAAGGTTGTCTTGTTAGGCCAACATTTTAAAGGCTATACATCAGAGTGACTTTCTCCCCCATAGTGTTACTGTGTAAATGATTTCTTTCTACAGAGAGCTACAGGCCTACAGCTTCAAGTAGTCACATTCACACATTTCTCATTCATTATTCACTGATTCAATAAAAATTTGCTAAGAACCTGTTGACCACGATGCTAACCTCTGGGGAATACAATAACTTTTTTTTCCTAAAGGCCACAACTCTTGTATTCAACTGGAGTGCAAGGTAGAGGGGGTTGTAATCACAAGGAGTTGGAAATTCTAAAGAGCAGGTTGAAAGCAGTGGGGAAATCAAGCTGTTGTGCTCAGAAAGGAGAGAAGACTAGTAATCATTAACCGGAGAGGTCCATGGACCTCCAAGGTCCTATCCATCCAACTGAGGTTTAGGTATCCAGTACAAGGTAAAAATCCCAAGATTTTCCAGAAGACTGGGGAATCACACAGATTAGCTGATCAAGAGCTGTTGGACATTTAGGTGTTTTCCAATTGTTTGCTATTATCAACAGTGCTGTGATAAATTTCCCTGGTCAAAAGTCCTGTGCACATCTTAACTGTGATCTTTAAGTATTGATGCTAAGGATCAACTCCTGTAGGTGGATTCTCTGGGTCATAGAAAAACTATGCCCATTTTGCAGTCCTATGATCTATATATGAGAGTACTTGTTTTCCAATACCCTTGGCTATACTAAATTTGGAAAGATGGATTTATAGATCTCTATGAAAATTAAGACAAAATCTTTGCCAATTTTATATGTTAAAATTGTCCATGTTACTTTTCATTTCAAAACGACTTTAATCAGTTAGAAAAACATGTATGTTACATTTGTAGAAAAAGAATTCACTTTACATTATATTGCAATGACCCCTGGGGTCTTGTTTGTTTGTATTAATATTCCTGAGTCGAAGTAGAAGGTGCTCTCCGATGCTTCACGATGGGTTGAAGGTAGAGGTGTGATAGAAGGAAGAAAGGGTGGTGGGAAAGGTTAAGAACAAAAAGGAATACATGAAGAAGTAAAGACAGAAAGCGCAAGAGTGAGAAAGGGAAATAATGGAGGAGCGAGAGGGCCCAGACTCCTGCCCCCACACGCCCTGCGCACACTTGTCCATTTTCTTGTGTAGTCAGTTGCCCTGTCTCATGTTTCAGTTCCAACCTTTAGCAATGGCAGCTGCCTGTATCATTAGAGGAGGAAATGGAAGAGCAGGCACAATTACAAGCTGAGAAGTAATTACTGGGGCCCAAATGAGAAATTAACACAGAAAGTTTTTTTTTTTAAGGGAAAAATCCATGTGTTGCAACTTGCTAAGCCACCAGGACTTTAGGGCTCTGCCCCACAGATGTTAGTCATCTCTGGCTTTTAAACGGTTCCCTCCCTTGTTTTCTAACTGGTTATCTGTGTTGTTAATAAACACAGCAGGGCCCTTCAAGCCTCTCTGAAAAATCTGAAAATGAATTCAAATGCTAATAAGCAGCATTTCTGAAAGCGAAAATGTAAATCAATTGACTACATTTTATTTCTTCCTAGCTCTTAGGAACTTTCCTATTTCAAGGTTTTAAGATGACAGAGGAGGAAGTTTCTAGTTTAAGATTTAGAAAGCCAACGGTAGCAGTGGCTCCCTCTAACGACCAGAAAGTGCTACAATCTAAATGTGGTTTTGTTTTCAAGCTGGAGGTTTTTAAAATCTGGGTAAGACTAAGAGTTTCCAATCGTCTAGTCACCAATTTAAAGTGTAAAACTTACCACTTTTAAGTTATTTAAAGACAGAAATTCAAATATGTCACTAAAAATAGCAAGGAAATTTAATAGAGTAATTTTTACAAGTAAGTTATTGTCTATTTTCAAAAGTGGGGGTGAGGGAATTGGGGAGATACTGTCAAGGGGTACAAACTTGCAGTTAGAAAATGAGTAAGTTCTGGAGCTCTAACACAGCATGACGACTATAGGTAACAATTAATAATACTATATTATATACTTCAAAATTGCTAAGAGACTAGATCTGAAATGTTCTCATCACAAAAAAGAAATGATAATTATGTGAGGTAATGGAGGTGTTAGCTAACCGCTATGGTGGTAATCATACTGCAATGCATAAATGTATCAACATGTTGTACACCTTAAACTCACACAATGTTATCTCAATCAAAATAAAAATAACAGTGAGCAATTAAAAAAAACCACAAAAACAAAAAACAAAATACAACATAGACCAATGGATATTTATTTAACAGAGGATCAACTTACTTGAGTTGTGATGTTTTCTAAATTAGTGGATATTAAAAAAATTTTTTTCTAAAATTTCAAGAAAACCATATTAAGTTGGAAACAAATCACTTAAAATTTAAATACCAGTTAAAAAAAGTTTATTATAATTAAAAATAAATAAGGTTTAAAAAACAAAAGTAAACCAGAATCTACACCAGAACTTTGTTCAGCATAGGTGAACGCAGTCCCTTAGCTCGATGTGAAAAGGTAAATCCTCTGCAGCCAGTCACATGGGGAGCTTCTTGAATTACACTGCAATTCTCTCAGCTGGTATCAGAATATTTTAAGCAGAAATTTGGCTGTAACCCTTAGTTTGTGTATCTAACAAATACCTGTTGGCAGAGTGCAAGGCATTCAAAACAGCCAGGTTAAAAAATGTACAGAGTCCTCCCCTTTCTGGAGATTGCAGGGCTGCGAAGGAGAAAGACCAGAAACAAACATATAACTGCAAATAGGGATGCAACTTTAGAAGGAAAAGAACTGGGTTTTAAAAGAGAGACTAATGGGGCATCTAGACATACATGCAGACACAGCCGGAGACCTGCCTGTGGGGGAGGGATCCAAGCAGAGAGTGGAGAGAGCTTTGCAGGCAGACGGAAGCTCTGACGAGACCCCATGAGTAATGATCCCTCAGCTCCTCAGAGAGCTGCAGGCTTTTGGTACAGTTGGTGGTATGGTAATATTTTCTTGTTCATGTATGTGTGAAACAGTTCAGTATTTTGTACATGGCCGTGTTCTTTGGCCTTTAGTTTGAGGGTTCTGTGATGGAAGGAAATGCCCTCCATTTCTTTCCACGTTTCTGGGCTTCCATTTGCGGCAGTAGTATCTCACGCTACCAACTAAATAAAGGGCTATTTCTTTGAGTCTACCTCCGTACTGAGGGGAACGTCCCCTCGGTAAGACTGCTTCACTCAAGGATTGTGTATCCCTAGTGCGCACCAGAGTGCCTGCCACAATCAATGCTCAGTAAGTATTTGTGGGGAAGGGAATAAGAGAGCAAGTAAATAAATTTTTAACTGCACTCATGTCTATTTCCATGTGTCCAGTTAAGCCACTCATTTAACAATTCAATCATTCGATGGATAATCATCAAACACATGTGTCACGCCAGGCATTGTGTCAGTGCTGGGGACACAAAGGGGAGCAAGAACAGGCCCCTGTCATTGCAGAGCCTGTAGTCTATTCGATATAACAAAAGTCAGAGGTAGAAAATGATGGGGCACATACAGTATCTTCCTTATTGTGAGGAGAGGAAGGGCACAGGTCCATGCCTTGATTTGACCACATTATTTCTAAAAGCTCAGAGCAGGGCTCCTTGCTGAGCAGAAGCCAGAGTTCATGACTAGTCTATACAGATGGTGAACCCCTCGACTGGAATTAGTCTCTTAGGAACGTGCTTCTGTTGCGATTCACATGACAGAATGCAAAAACCAGTGAGCAGGTCTGACTTCAAGTTAGATCAACTTTTTGAGCAAGGCCCAACCCAGGGCCTGTGGATTGGGGCGGTCCTGAGACGCGAGGAAGCGAAGTGGAGAGGATTCTACAAGCTACAGAGAGGCTGCTGGATCAGCACAGACCCTCAAGAATGCAACACAGGTGGTCTCACTGCCCCTGTTTGGGGGCAGGCTGTCCTGTCCTCCCAAGGCTGACAGTTAGGTTCCCTTATCCATGGGGTCTCAGGTGAGGTTTGTTCCTTGAGAGGAAACTCCAACTTTCCCGCCTCTGCATAGATCTGGCAGTAGGACATCAAACGGCAGCAACCTCCTTAGCAGACCAGCACTTCACACAAGTCGCCCAGCCACCACCCTAGACAGAGGAACCTGACACAGAGCAGCTCTTCTGCTCCACAGCCTGCTGCTCCTCGCTTATATCTCATTTAGAAAAAGACACAGGCATCCTGAGGGATCAAGTTATCTGTGACTGTACAAGTGAGAGAGAAACTCTTCAGGGGAATTGTCCAGAGAACCTCCTTTCCACTGAGTTTTTGCCTATGGTTCCTTCCTCAAGAGAGAGATTCTGATGCGTCAACAAGGAAGTGTTATTTATTGAGTGATTTTCTCTCACAAAGAGGCTCTGGCGATTATGAGTGCTGGTTCTGTGGCCAAACAGCCTCGGCGCTCTAGCTCTGACACCGACTTTCCTATTGTTTGCATGCCTCGGTTTCCTCATCTGTAAAATGGGGAATAACAAGACTGTTGCCAGGATCATACAAGTTAATAATATACTGTTATCATTTTTAATGATAATAACATGGGGCTCCTCCTTAAGGGAATGTTACGGGCCATAAAAAGCACCGCTGTTATCCAGACCTGACAGCCCTCTTTCTTGTCAGGCTCTTTCCTGCCGCAGGGCTTTGGCCTTTGCTGTGTCATCTGTTTAAAAACCTCCTCCCGGGCTCTGAGCACTGGATCCTCTCATCCTTGACCTCTTGGCTCTGAGGTCACTTCTCAGAGGCGCCCTTGTCTGTCCCTAGTTCCTGTCTACCACATTCCCTATTCTCTTCCCAGAGTTGATCTTGTTCTTGAACCACCTGTCCTACCTCTCTGCTTGTTGACTGTCTTCCATCACGGGGCCTTCAACTCCACAAGGCCAGTGACGTCTTGCCTACCAGGACATTCTCACAGGGTGGTCCGTGGACCCCTTGAAAGGGTCTTGTAGGGTCAAAACTCTTTTCATCATAGTACTAAGACTTCATGTGCTTTTTCAGTAATGTTGGCTTTTGCAATGATGGTGCAAAGGCGATGGTACCCTGGCATGAATCAAGGCCATGGCACTACCTGTACAAGCAGTCACTGTATTATTCCTCACCACCACACACTCACAGTAAAAAAAGAAGAAGAAAGCCAGCTTCACTTAAGAAATGACCTTGAAGAAACAGTCAAAATTATAAATGTTATTGAGTCCTGACCCTGGAGCGCATGACTTTTCCATAGTCTGTACGATACAGCAGGAGTACACATATAGCATTCCTGCTGTACACTGCAGGGTATACATTGCTTATCTCAAGGAAAAGCTCCCCCTCAATGGAGCTGTGAGCTGCAGTGAAGTGCTCTTTTCTTGGGACACCATTTTTACTTGAAAGAACAAAGATGAACTATGAACAGGAGCACAGAACTAAAGATTTTGAGAATCACCAGCTTAGAGCTGATAGTGAAAGATAATGTCTTATGTGTCCAACACTGTTTTACCCACTGACTACAGATATGTTTTCTGCTCTCAAGGAATCTTTAAGAGAATCAAGAGAGAGTAGAGGTCAGGATGGAGGTTTGCTGAATATTTGAAGCTAGGAGATGGGAGGAAAAAGAGGTCAAAAGGAAATCACTTAGGAAATGCATTAATCAGAGAAACATCTCTGCAAAGCAGTATTGTTTGTTATTAGCAAAGCAGAGTCGTTATAGGCTATAAGCCAAAATGTGGAAGCAGTCCCCTTATAACTGTGACTATAATGGTTTTATATTGAGATTTTGCTTAACACTAATACTTTAAAGGATCTGTTTTTTTCCCTTTTAAAGAGAATCCTTGCTCATCCAGAGAATTTTCAACATGAGAACATTCACAATTAATTGCAAGTGGCAACATCACAGAATCCCTAATTACAAATACTTTGTCAAATTTATGATGAGAATGATTAATTTTTCATCCCTGTGTCACACATATACTGTTCATTCCCAAAGGGACTTAAGTTTATATGGCAATCACCAATCTTATACTTATACTAAAGAATCATGCCCTTAAACTCAGTCTGAAATTTTCTTCGCCCAAAGACCGTTACCACAACCACAATTTAAACGAGGCTTCCCTGCTTTCTCCCTTCCGTGTCATGACTGTGCATGCATTCTGTGTCAGCCCAGAGCCAGAGCCTCCTCCCTCTGAATCAGTGCTCTAAGAGGCAGATGCCAGAGAAGACAAGCCTCCTTTTCATAGGCTTGGGCTGCAAATAACATTCCTTCAACCTTAGGTCTGATGGAGAAAGTTCTCCGAATTAGAAAAGCAGCCAGGTTCTCAGAATAGCATACAGAAAATTTTCAAATTTTTAATAAAAAGTGTGACTTTAGAAATTATGTATTGAGATTTTAAAACAAAATTCAAGAGCTAATTTTAATAAAAAGAGCAGCTGATCTAGGATCGCCAGATGTCCTGCATTAGAAATATTAGAAACTAGAAATTGGGGCCAGAGAAGTGGCCTAAAATGTCCCTTTGGTCACTCCCTCTATGCTTAGCAACAACCCATAGTGATTCATTAGTCACATTTATTTATTCTTTTCACTTCCCTGAGTTTTGCAAATGGCTTCATTAATTCCCTTCCCCTGAGCTGTTCTCCCTCTCACACTGTACTTACATCCTTTCTGCTTCCAGCCACATATGTTGTGTCAAAGAGTCCAGTCCTAACACTTCTAATGTCACCTGTAGTGACTTCCAAAGCTTCCCTGAAGCCACAAGATACCTGTATCTTGAAATCTACTCATTCAATATTCTAGTACATTCTCAGCATTAAGTATCTTAAAACAATAAAGATGGCTTAAATAACTTTTATTATTTTAATAAACGAAAAAACTCTTCACTTAAACCAACCATCTGTAACATCATCTCTGTTCATCTTTATTGTTATAAATGATTTTAAGTACTTGGAAAAAGAAGTGTATTCTCTGCTTATTGAGGGCAGAGCCCTTGATGCGCCTACTAGACAAGTTTACTGTCAGGCTGCTTGTTCTCTATAATACTAGTGTGCTAAAATCTCAATTTTCTCTTAAATTTTATTATTGTTTGCTATGTTGTTCATGATTGTTTAAGTTCTTGGTGGATTGTCCTTAAAAAAAAAAAGATGCTGTTAATACATTTTGCCTTAAATTTTAATTTGACTGATGTTGGTATTACTACCCTAGATTTCTTTTTTTTTCTTTCTGTCTGTAGAAAAGTCTCCTTCAAAAAGAATAGAGTTTATCTATCTAAAGTCTCTGCTTCTAGGTTAATTTAATATGAATATGATATTAATGTGTCATGATTACTGACATATTTAAAAGTATTAGGCCCCCTTAGTGTTTCCTGCCTGCTACGATGTTCCTGTGTGTCCTTTGTCCTCCCTTCCAACTTCCTGGTGGAAGAGATGAAACGGAGGATCTGGATGCTTTATTCCAAACTCCTGCATGGATGGGAAAAAAAGCACAAATATACATTTTAAAAGAGGAGGAGCAGATTTAGCTGCCTGCACACCCCTCCTGCTTTGCCTACATGAAGGCCAGAAGCTTGTCAGTGGAGGAGTTGTGACCCTTCACCTGTCACCTGTATTTCTGGTCCATCCAGAATGGAAGGGTGACAAGAGTGAAAGGACGCCTGGGAGGGCAATGCCAGGCACAAGAGCTCTTGCCCTTTCTGGCAGATAATTCAATACTGAATTTTAACAGTAGCTTTTATTCTCTTTCTCTCCCCCTGCTTTCCTTCCTCTAAGTCAACAGCAAGGTTCAAGGGGGGTTCTTCAAGGGAATTCATAAGAACTGCTGTAGGGAGATGCATTCATTCATTCACCAAGTATTTATTAAGTGCCTGGTTTGTTTATATCAATGAATAAGACATTATGTCTATACATCTATATCCTGGTGTAGCTTACATTCCAGTGCAGGGAAAGGGACAGTAAACAATCTGTGTACATCAAGATGGTACAATGCAAAGTTAAAAGTCCTACGGAAAAAAGAAAAAGTAGAGCAGGGTAAGGAGATTCCAGAATGCTGGGAGAGGTGAGGCAGGCCTCACTGCAAAAGTGAGGTTTGGAGGAACGACTAGAAGGTTAGCCGCCCAGGTGCTGGTGGTAGGGCTCTCAAGGCAGAGCTTGAGCGAACCCAAAGAGCTGCCTGGAGTGGGCATGAGGGCCAGAGGACAGGGCTTACCAGGAGGCGGGGGGAGGGGGGTGGTCGTATACTCTGTGGCCCTGAAGCGGCCATGAGGACTGGCTTTTTGAGTAACATGGAGGCATCACGGCAGGGTTTCAAGCAAAGGGGTGACATAACAGGACCACCCTGGCTGCTGCATTGTGAACTGTGGGGTTTAGAGTAAAGGGGGAAGATCCTTTAGGAGGCCATCGCGATAGCAGCAGGGATTGTACAAAGAGGTTGGATTGTGGATATACCTGGAAGTTAGAGCCAACCAGCCTGTCAGATTGAGTAAGAAGGTGAGAAGAAAAGAAATGCCAATAAAGTGTCCAAGATTTTTATCTGAGCAAATGGTAGGATAATGTGGGAGAAGTAAGTTTAGGCTGTGGGGAGATCAGCTCAGTTTTAGGTGTCTTTAGTTTGACACACTTATAGGCCTTCTTAGTGAAGACGCTGAGCCAGCCACCGGATTACTGAGCTGTAGTGAGATGCCCGTCTCACTGCCCTACACACTCTCGTCCTTCCACAAAACCCCGAGGTTCTAGTGGGCAGGGGAGGTCTGGGATTCAAAGTCCCTAACACATGACCTGCTTTAAGCCAAGTAACTAAGAAGCCAGCCTAAGTCGACCATAAAGCCCCTCCTCCTCAACTCACCTTTTGGCCCAGCCTCTGGCCGCCCCCTTCATTGTCTCCTCCCGCAGGAAAAGGCAGCCCTCTCCAACTATTTGGAGACCAATTTTTTAACTTTCAACTCATTGCAGAGAAATTCTTTTATAGACTACAAAATCAAATGTCTGACTGTCACAGTAATAGCAAACTGCTGTAAAAGCCTCTCAAGACTTACTCTCTGCTTGCTTTGTTAGAACAGGTAACAAACTGTTCACAGACTGGCACTGGTCCATATCTTGAGTGGCACAGGTCTAGAGGACTGTTATCAGGAGTAATTCATAAACACTTTGAGGGTCATTCTTTGCACAAACTCTATTTCTAGCAGGTTCCAGATGAGCATCTTGCCTTCCTCTGATTTCTCTGACCCTGTAGGGTGGGGAAATTCAGACTTTCCCACTTAGATCTTTACATAGGAAAGAGGGTGAGACCAAGGTCGGGTTAGAATGGAGTAAACATGACAACATTCGAGAACCTGTGACAGGCCTTGTCATCCTTCTGTGGAGCCACACAGTGCCGTTTCGGGGGAGGAGTGGATGGAAACTGTAGCTCATAGTTTACTTGGCAAAACCCCTTTCAGAACAGCACTGAGCTTTTTGGATATGAGTCGCAGGCTTGACCTCCCTGTGAGGAATCCTATTTGAGGGCAGGCCCTGGGTGTCCTCATGTTCCTTGATTTCAGAAGAATGGCCCTGTTTTTGACTAGAGTTCTCCATGACGACCAGCAGACACATCCTCCCAGCACACCGGTTCTCACCAAAGTCCATAGCCCTGTGTGTGCGGGCACTGAGGGGCCCTCTGGGGAAGTTCTGTCCTTCTATCCTTTCATGGAGCTCCTGGAGCATCACCAGAGTGCACTTTTCCTTTGTCCTCTTATTGAGCGTCTATAGAACATTCACACTGATGCCCAGTTCCAGGATGTAGGCATGACCTTACAGTCAGAGGCAATATGCTTTCTTGATCTACCGATTCAGCCTCAAGAACTGGGGAAATACTAGTGCTGAGATGGTCACCAGAAGGGTGTAAGGTTGGGCTGGGGCAAGGGTAGTGCTGCGTAAGGGGGATGACCAGAGTCAGGGAGCTCAAGGAGGATGGCGGCAGCCAGGCAGGCTAACTCCCACTTGGTGGGAAAGTTTGCTCCTGGCTGGAACTGCTTCACTCACCCCAGGCCACCAAGAGCTCCAGGCTCGGATCCATCTGAGTCCCCATGTCCACCAAATCACTCCCTCTCTCCAGGATTTAGTGTTCTATGGAATGCAAAGATGTTTGGGGTCAGGCAAGCCACTATATTTTCATTTTCAACCAGCTACACTTACTTCTTGCTTCTTGCCTGGCTTCTGAGTCTAACAGAGCAAGTCTTCCATTCTTGCCTCTTTTACCCTCAAATGCTCATTGGCATGTTTTCAGCTGCAAGCAACAATTAAAAGTGGCTTAAACAAATCAGAATTTATTTTCCTTCTAGAACAAGAAGCCTGGAAATAGGCATCTGATGGCATTGTTTAAGCAGCTCAACACTCTCAGGTTCTCTTCACCTCTCCTGAAGCAGTTAGCACGATCCTAGACACCCACATTCCAGGCAGGAAGAACGCACGGACAGGCGGCACAAGCCACATCCACCCTTACAGCAGGAAAGCAAAAGCTTCCCCAGAAATCCTCACACTTCCAGTTATGTTTCACTGGCGAGATCTTACCCCTAACAATATGGCCACGTGGTAAAAAGAGAATTCAGCCTTTCCAGCCTCAGAGTGGAGTTCAGGTTACAAAGACAGAATGAGTGTTTGGATAGGAAACCAACTGTGTCTTCCACAGAACTTTCTGTCTTATTTTTCTTTATAGTTTGTTTTGGTAAGTCGTATAAATCATTCTAACAAGTGCAGCAAATGAGTCACTCCATGATTCCCTAAGAGCTCCAGTCCAAAGAGGTTAGTCTTGCTTCTCAGCTCCAGGCAGAGAACCTGCAGAGCTTGACCCTTCCTGTAGTAAAGCGCAGTGTCGGAGACCCCAGGGGCCGCCTCAACAGACTGACTCCCGCCTCCCGCCTCCTGGGTGAGGGCCCACCCGACACTTTCCTGCACCAAACTGCCAGCTCTAACTTTAAATTGAGAAAGGGGGAATTGAGAAAACAGGAAACTGACTTTTTGGGGAGTGTAATAAAAGCAAAACAGGAAAAGGAAAACGAAGACATTTGGTTGATACGGATCATTTGATTTTAAAAGGAAAAAAAAATCTTTTGTGGGTAATGAAAAAAACTCAAAGTTTGGAAATGCATATGAGCCCAAAACTGCCCTAAAAAAAATAAGCCCTTAAAAAGATGCATAATCTTGGCTGGTTAAATAAATACGCAGTCTTGTTCTTAGGCATAACATAGTATTTATGAGGTATTTTTAGTTAAACAGAAAAAATGTGAATTACTACGGTTTGGATGATGTGCTGTTTTCCAAATTAAAAACACCATAGCAGAAAATATCCCCCAAAGAGCCATAAGAACTGTTGAATCGGCAACAGGCCGCCTCCCAGTGACAGCAGAGGACGTGCCCAGCGGCTCTGACCAGTCATTTCTGACATAACAAATATAAAATAAGTCACATTTACTATTTTACATATACTTTCTAAAAACAGAATCCATGAGTAAAGAAATGCACATAAACAAGAAAACAGTTCTTATAAACAGGGCCAAATAAAATCTTTCTTTCTAACTTAATCAAATCTCAATAAAAACAAATGAGAAGTTACCGTTTTAATCTGAAAAAGCAGAACCTGGGGATTTGGGAGATGGAGGGTCCCTTGCATATCATCTGGATCCGATCCCTTATTTTACAGAGGAAGAAACTGAGACCTAAGAGTCAAGCAAGTTTCCAAAGCCAAAGGCTAATGTATTGGCTACCGGCAGAGGCTGGAGGCCAGGGTCCAGGTGTCCACCAGCCCTGCCCCACTGTGCCACACAGGCTCCCAGACTGAGACTGGCCTCTTTCTGGGAAGGTTTTCTTTTCTCTTTTAGCTTTGGCAGTAATAGAAACAAGAAAATATATAACTGATCATCCCTTAGTAGCCTGGAAATTTTTTTTTTCAAAGTATGCTGTCAGTTGGGAAAGTAACTGTTGGTTTTATTAATAGCAACCCACATTTCAAGAATACATTCAGGACCAAAAATAAAACCCCTTTTGAGCACAAAAGCTCTTCCCTGTCACTGCTCCAGGAGTATGCAGGACAAATGGTGCTTTGCAATTGTAATCCTGTAGTAATAAATTACCATCACAGTAACATTTTTAGGCTCACACACAAAACACCCCCAGTTCTTGTCAAGCAACATGATAGTGCTTGCGATACCGCACGCGGCTCTGGCATCGCCCGCACTACAGGATTTCCCGTAACCTTGCCCCACACGCGGACCACTGAGCCCACTCCAGCCTGCTTTGTGCTTCCATCTCTCCCCTCAAACTGCCTTACTAAGGTCAATGGTGAACTGTCACTAAGTACAAGGCTATCTTCCTATGTCTGCCTAAACCTCTCAGCAATCTTGTCATTTGTCCCCCATCTCCCATTGTATGATTTTCCCCATTTTTGTCCTAATACTTTCCCATGCTTCTCATTTTCCTTTGCAGAATTATTTTCCTCTACCTGTTTGTGCTGAAGTTCCTCAAGCCTCAAGTGTAAAACTTTAGGTTTATACTGTCTTCCTAGACAAGCTCCTCCTGGCCTGTTTTCATCCTTACCAGGCGCACTCCAGTAACTCCCCAAGTTGTATCTCCACTCCAGCTCAAAACTTTCCAGCTAGGCCCGTAAAAATGATTATTTAACATCTTTAATTGGATTATTTAACATCTTCAATGCAGATAGCTATGCACAAACCGTCATCTCCCTCCTCCCCAGTCCGCCCCTCTTGCTGTTTCCTATCTCGGACAATGGCACCCCTCTCTAACAAGCTGAACAAATCAGACCCGTGTAATTCTTTTCACCCCTCCGTGCCCTCCACTTCCAATCCCTCTCCAGTGCAGTTGTTCTCACCTACCACCCACTTCTATCATCTTACCCCCCAATCCCTCCACACTACCACATCTCACTACAGTTGACTCCCAACTAGTCCCCTAGCATCTCTCTGGTTTTCCTCCACTGGTTTTGAAACATAGGGATTTGCTGTGACAATGCTCAGAACACTCCCTCATGCTCTTACTAGATTCTAATGTAGCCTATGAAGTACTCTATGGTCTGAAGGCAGCCTGCTGTACCTCCCCTCCCCTCCCCTCCCCTAAATGTGTCTCTACACTCCACTCTTTGGCAGTTCTTTAAACTCATCATAGTTCCTCCAACCAATCAGCCTCCCGTGGTATCCCCTTTAATCAGAATGCAATCTCCTCCCTTTGCTAACGTCCATATACCACGGTTTCAGCAGTCATCCTTTCCTTATGGACACCTTCACTGACAGCAATGTTAGGCCAGATTCTTTTTTTGTTGTTACATGCTCCAGAAAACCATGCTCCTTTTAGTATTTATCTGAATTTGTAATAAGCTCACTTTGTTTTTATATAATTATTGTCTATTTTTTCTACTTCTTAAGATCACAGGCAATGAATGTAGGACTGTCTTTGCACAGTGCCTAACAGCACCTGGCACATATGTTTAATAAACTTTTGCTGAGTGCATGAAATTATCATGGTATTCCTGATGTTAGCAAGTATAATCCAGTTCGAGTTTGGAAATACAAATGCAAAGCAGAATATATCTAATAAATCTGGCTTTCCTAAAGGGTATTAGGGTAAGTGAAATAGGCCAGGTGGAGAAAGATAAATGCCATGATTTCACTTATTTGTGGACTGTAAAAACAAAACAAAGTGAGTAGACTCATAGACACTGAGAAGTGATGGGTGGTTACCATGGGGGAGGGGGTGCGAGAGGGAAAGGAGGATAAAGGGGCACAAAAATTCTTAATCATAATATAACTTGGTCATAGGGATGGAAGTGCAGCATGGAGAATATAGCCAATGGTTCTGTGACATATTTTCATGTTCACAGCAAGCACACTAGTTGGGACGAGGATTTAAGAATATGGGTAACTGTTGAAACACAGTGCTGTACAGTTGGAACCAATATAATATTGTATATCAACTGTATTTCAATTTAAAATAACAGCAAAAAATAAAATTTGGTCTCCATTCTTTTAATGAGACTCCCACCTTTGGCCACTCTGCATATTCATTTACCCAACAACTACTGAGTGTGAGAGAATGAATATGGAGTGCTTGACGGATGCTGTTGCTCTTATATTTAAGAAGATGACTGGTGTTTTACAAGCAAGGTTTAAAAAGTATTTTTAAAAAATGAAACAGGGAGATTCAAGATGGCAGTGTGAGAGGTGACACGGAGGACTTTGCCCAAAACCACAAATAGTACAAAAATACAGTTAATTAATACAACTAACCCTAAGACAGCAACAAGAAAGAAGGCTGAACCAGACTGCATACAGACCTCACGAACAGGGCAGACCTCATGAAACAGGGTAACATAGGAAAGCCTTAATCCGGCAGGACCCAAGCCCCCACCACAGCTCACCGGCAGGAGGAAAAGGAGCGGGGAGGAGGTGCAAGCTTGGGACTGCTGAGCGCCTAGCCCTGGAGATCTGTTTTGTGAGCAGAAGCCTATATTGTGTGGTGCTCTGGATGTTGGGGAGCTTGGACAGGCAGAGTGCTTGGGAGAGTGACATTCCAGCTGTTTGTGGAGGGGGGGATCCACATCCAGTCGCTCTGTGTCAGAGGAGGGGCAGGCGGTCTGAGAGCCTTCATGGCGTCTAGAGGGCTGCTGAAGGGGTGGGGTTTGCACGGAGCTTGCTGTACAGGTGAAGGGAGAGCTGGACAAGGTTGTCCGGGAGATCTCTGCATACCTGGTTAGGAACTTTGAGGAGCTTCAGGTGTTCGATCCGCCGTACTACCTACTCAGCTCCGAGGCGTCCCACTGTGAAACGCTGCCTGCTCCACCTTCCTCCTACCCTGCTGGCACTGATTCGCAAACTGGCAGTCACTGTGCTGGCGTCAGGACAGCCAGAGGGAGGCCCCGCCTACAACAGCTAGAGACCCAAAGCAGAGGCTTACACGTGTGTGCTTGGCCCACTGGCTCTGACACTGGAGACAGGCACCGCAGATGGGAATCAGGAAACATATCTTTCCTCACTCCAGGCACCAGCTTTGCTCCCCTATGACCCCCAACCTCACTCTAGGGGCTGAGCAACTCCAGAGACTGGAGTTTATGCGGACTACTAGGCACCACACAGAAATATGAAATGTCAAAAGAACATGGTTCAGACCAAAATATCACAAACCCCAGAAAGAGGGTCAAATGAAACTGTACTCACAAATCTTCCAGAAAGAGAGTTTAAAATAAAAATTATAAACATGCTTATGGAGGTACAGAAAAATATTCAAGAACTCAGAAATGAATTTAAGTTGGAGATTCAATCATTAAGAAATTCCATATCTGAAATGCAACATACAATGGAGGGATTTAAAAGCAGATTAGATGCAGTAGAAGAGACAGTAAATGGAATAGATATTAGAGAAGAGGAATACAAAGAAGCTGAGGCACAGAGAGAAAAAAGAATCTCCAAAAATGAAGGAATATTGAGAGAACTGTGTGACCAATCCAAACGGAACAATATTCGCATTATAGGGGTACCAGAAGAGAGACAAAAATTGATAGAAAGTGTCATTGAGGAGGTAATTGCTGGAAACTTCCCCAATCTGGGGAAGGAGAGAGTTTCTCAAGCCATGGTGGTGCACAGATCTCCCAACACAAGGGACCCAAGGAAAACAACATCAAGACATATAATAATTAAAATGGCAAAGATCAAGAATAAAGACAGACTTTTAAAAGCACCTAGAGAGAGAAAAAACATCACATACAAAGGAAAACCCGTCAGGCTATCATCAGACTTCTCAACAGAAACCTTACAGGCCAGAAGAGAGTGGCATGATATATTTAATGCAATGAAGCAGAAGGGCCTTGAACCAAGAATACTCCACCTGGCAAGGTTATCATTTAAATTTGAAGGAGGGATTAAACAATTTTCAGATAAGTAAAAGCTGAGAGAATTTACCTCCCACAAACCACCTCTACAGTGCATTTTGGAGGGTCTCTTATAGATGGAAGTATTCCTAAGACTAAATGGATGTCACCAAAGGGATAGACAAAGAGTACAGAATATGATTCATAACATACAAAGAATGGAGGAGGAAAAAAGGAAGAAAAAAAAAAGAACCTTTAGGCTGTATTTGTAATAGCATACAAAGTGAGTTAAATTAGACTGTTAGATAGCAAGTGAATTACCCTTGAACCTTTGATAACCAAGAATCTAAAGCCTGCATTGGCAATAAGTGCATATCTATCAATAATCACATTAAACATAAATGGTCTGAATGCACCAATCAAAAGACATAGAGTTACTGGATAAAAAAACAAGACCCATCTATATGCTGCCTACAAGTGACTCACTTTAAACCCAAAGACATACATAGACTGAAAGTCAAGGGATGGAAAAAGATATTTCATGCAACTAATAGGGAGAAAAAAGCAGGAGTTGCAGTACTTGTATCAGACAAAATAGACTTCAAAACAAAGAAAGTCACAAGAGACAAAGAAGGACATTACATAATGATAAAAGGGCCAGTCCAACAAGAGGACATAATTATTATAAATATCTATGCACCCAACACAGGATCACCTACATATGTGAAACTAATATTAACAGAATTAAAGGGGAAAATAGAAGGTAATGCATTCATTTTAGGAGACTTCAACACACCACTCACTCCAAAGGACAGATCAACCAGACAGAAAATAAAGAGAGAGAGGCACTGAATAACATGTTAGAAGAGATGGACCTAACAGACATCTACAGAACACTCCATCCAAAAGAAAAAGGGTATACATTCTTCTCAAGTGCACACGGAACATTTTCAAGAACAGTTAATATACTAGGCCACAAAAAGAACCTCAGTAAATTCAAAAAGATTGAAATTGTACCAACCAGCTTCTCAGATCACAAAGGTATGAAACTAGAAATAAACTACACAAAGAAAACGAAAAATCCCACAAACACATGGAGGCTTCACAACATGCTCCTAAATAACCAGTGGATCAATGACCAAAAAAACCCAGAGATCAAGCAATGTATGGAGACAATAATTCAACACCACAAAATCTGTGGGATGCAGCTAAGGCCGTGCTAAGAGGGAAATATACTGCAATACAGGCCTACCTCAGGAAAGAAGAACAATCCCAAATGAACAGTCTATATGCACAATTAATGAAACTAGAAAAGGAAGAACAAATGAGGCCCAAAGTCAGTAGAAGGAGGCACATAATAAAGATTAAAGCAGAAATAAATGAAATTGAGAAGAATAAAAAAAATAGAGAGAATCAATGAAAGCAGGAGCTGGTTCTTCAAGAAAATAAACAAAATAGATAAACCCCTAGCCAGACTTATCAAGAAAAAAGGAGTCTACACACATAAAAAGAATCAGAAATGAGAAAGGAAAAATCACTATGGACACCACAGAAACACAAAGAATTATGAGAGAATACTATGAAAAAGTATACACTAACAAACTGGATAACCTACAAGAAATGGACAACTTTCTAGAAAAATACAACCTTCCATTGCTGACCCAGGAAAAAACAGAAAATCTGAATAGACCAATTACCAGGAAATAAATTGAACAGGTAATCAAAAAACTACCTAAGAACAAAATCCCTGGGCCAGAGGGTTACACTGCTGAATTTTATAAAACATTTAGTGAAGACCTAATACCCATCCTCCTTAAAGTTTTCCAAAAAGTAGAAGAGGAGGGAATACTCCCAAACTCATTCTACAAGGCCAACATCACTCTAATACCAAAACGAGGCAAAGACAACACAAAAAAAGAAAATTACCGACCAATATCCCTGATGAACATAGATGAAAAAATACTCAACAAAATATTAGGAAAGTGATTTCAAAAATACATCAAAATGATCATCCATCATGATCAAGTGGGATTCATCCCAGGGATGCAAGGATGGTACAACATTTGAAAATCCATCAACATCATTCACTACATCAAAAAAAAAGGACAAAAACCACATGATCATCTCCATAGATGCTGAAAAAGCATTCGACAAAATTCAACATCCATTCATGATGAAAAATCTCAACAAAATGGGTATAGAGGGTAAGTACGTCAACATAATAAAGGCTATATATGACAAACCCACAGCCAACATTATGCTTAACAGCGAGAAGCTGAAAGCTTTTCCTTTAAGATCGGGAACAATACAAGGATGCCCACTCTCCCCTCTTTTATTCAACATAGTACTGGAGGTCCTACCACGGCAATCAGACAACACAAAGAAATAAAAGGCATCCAGATTGGCAAGGAAAAGTCCAACTGTCCATGTTTGCAGATGACATGATATTGTACATAAAAAACCCAAGAATCCACCACTCCAAAACTTCTCAATCTAATATCTGAATTCAGCAAAGTTGCAGGATACAAAATTAATACACAGAAATCTGTTGCATTCCTATACACTAACGATGAACTGAACTAGCAGAAAGAGAAATCAGGAAAACAATTCCATTCACAATTGCATCAAAAAGAATAAAATACCTAGGAATAAACCTAACCATGGAAGTGAAAGACCTATACCCTGAAAACTACAAGACACTCTTGTGAGAAATTAAAGAAGACACTAATAAATGGAAATTCATCCCATGTTCTTGGCTAGGAAGAGTTAATATTGTCAAAATGGCCATCCTGCCTAAAGTCATCTACAGATTCAATGCAATCCATATCAAAATACCTACAGCATTCTTCAATGAACTAGAGCAAATAGCTCTAAAATTCATATGAAACGACAAAAGAACCCAAATAGCCAAAGCAATCCTGAGAAGGAAGAATAAAGCAGGGGGAATTATGCTCCCTGACTTCAAGGTTTACTACAAAGTCACAGTACTCAAGACAATTTGGTACTGGCACAAGAACAGACCCATAGACTAATGGAACAGACTAGAGAGCCCAGATATAAACCCAAGCATATATGGTCAATTAATATACGATAAAGGAGCCATGGATATACAATGGGGAAATGAAAGCCTCTTCAACAGCTGGTGGTGGCAAAACTGGACAGCTACATGTAAGAGAATGAAACTGGATTACTCTCTAACTCCATACACAAAAGTAAACTCAAAATGGATCAAAGACCTGAATGTAAGTCATGAAACCATAAAACTCTAAGAAAAAAACATAGACAAAACTCTCTTGGACATAAACATGAGCAACTTCTTGATGAACATATCTCCCTGGGCAAGAGAAACAAACGCTAAAATGAACAAGTGGAAGTATATCAAACTAAAAAGCTTCTGTACCGAAAAGGACACCATCAGTAGAACAGAAAAGCATCCTACAACATGGGAGAATATATTCATAAACGACATATCTGATAAGGGGTTGACATCCAAAATATATGAAGAGCTCACGTACCTCAACAAAAGAAAAAGTTAATAAGCCAATTAAAAAATGGGCAGACGACTCAGCGTAGCAGGCTGGGAGTCTTGGAGAATTTTGGACCCCTTGGCCAGTGGCGGGCCAAAGTAGCCACACAGGGGCTTCCCCCAGAGATCAGCAGCCTGACATTTCTTCCCTCCCCAGCCGGCGCCACAAACAGTCCGGCGGAGTTGCCACTGCTGCAGAACAGCTTAGAGGCAGCCCCACCCACAGCAACCGCACTAAGCAGGAAGAGCCCCAGAACCAGGTCCAGAAGGCAGCAAGGGGACAAGAACGCACCCAGCATAACTGCAACCCCCGCAGTGCTATACACTAGGCTGAGGGTGACCCTGCAGTCAGGCAGTTCACAAGATTATCCCAGAGACAGCCTCCTGGTGTGCAGGAAAACAGCTCAGGCCCGGGAGAAGACTAAGGAGAACAACCAGCAGGAAGGGACTTTGTTCTCCCAGCTGACACACGTGGCGCCTACCAGCGATGACCTCTATCGTGATGAAAAGACAGAGGAATATAGTCCAGACTAAGATAAGCCAGACAACACCAGAGAGGGAGCCTGAGGGGATTGACATGCACAATCTTCCTGAAAAAGAATTCAGAATAAAATTCATAACCATACTGATGGATCTACAGAGATATATGCAGAGCTAAGGGAGGAAGTGAGGTAGGTGAGGGAAGACAATGCAGAAATGAGACAAGCGATTGATGGGCTTAGCAGCCGACTGCACGAGATGCAAGAGACTGTTAATGGAATAGAAATCAGAGAACAGGAATACAGAGAAGCTGAGGCAGAGAGAGATAAAAGAATCTCTAGGAATGAAAGAATATTAAGAGAACTGTGTGACCAATCCAAATGGAACAATATTCGCATTATACAAGTACCAGAAGAAGACAGAGAGAAAAAGGGATAGAAAGTGTCTTTGAAGAAATAATTGCTGAAAACTTCCAAAAGCTGGGGAAGGAAATATTCTCGCAGTCCATGGAAGCCCACAGATCTCCAAATACAAGGGACTCAAGGAAGACAACACCAAGACACATAATAATTAAAATGGCAAAGATCAAAGGTAAGGACAGAGTATTAAAGGAAGCTAAAGAGAGAAAAAAGATCACCTACAAAGTAAAACCCATCAGACTATCATTAGACTTCTCAACAGAAACCTTGCAGGCCAGAAGAGAATGGCATGATATATTTAATGTAATGAAACAGAAGGGCCTCGAACCAAAAATATTGTATCCAGCACGATTATCATTTAAATTTGAGGAAGGGATTAAACAATTCCCAGACAAGCAAAAGCTGAAGGAGTTTGCCTCCCATAAACCACCTCTACAGAATATCTCAAAGGGACTGCTCTAGATGGAAGCACTCCTAAGGCTAAAAAGATGTCACCAGAGAAAATAAAATCATAGCAAAGAAAGCAGACCATCCAAATACTAACTAAAGGCAAAGAATAAAACACCTAGTATATAAAGAATGGAGGAGGAAGAATAAGAAGGGAGAGAAATAAAGATTCATCAAACTGCGTTTACAATAACTTAACAAGAAAGTTAAACTACGTGCTTAGATAGTAAAGAAGGTACACTTGAACCTGTGGTAACCACAAATCTAAAGCCAGCAATGTCAATAAGTACATATCTATCGATAATCACCCGAAATGTAAATGGACTGAATGCACCAAAGAAAAGACATAGAGTAATAGATTGGATAAAAAAAGCAAGACCCATCTATATGCTGCTTACAAGAGACTCACCTCAAACCCAAAGATATACACAGACTAAAGGTAAAGGGATGGAAAAAGATATTTCATGCAAACAACAAGGAGAAAAAAAAGCAGGTGTTGCAGTACTTGTATCAGACAAAATAGACTTCAAAATGAAGAAAGTAGCAAGAGATAAAGAAGGACATTACATAATGATAAAGGGGTCAGTCCAACAAGAGGATATAACCATTTAAAATATATATGCACCCAACACAGGAGCGCCGACATAGGCGAAACAAATACTAACAGAATTAAAGGAGGAAATAGAAAGCAATGCATTCATTTTAGGAGACTTCAACACACCACTCACTCCAAAGGACAGATCAACCAGACAGAAAATAAGTAAAGACACAGAGGCACTGAACAACACACTAGAGCAGATGGACCTAACAGACATCTACAGAACTCTGCACCCAAAAGCAGCAGGAGACACATTCTTCTCAAGTGCAGGTAGACCACATAGTAGGCCACAAAAAGAACCTCAGTAAATTCAAAAATATTGAACTTCTACCAACCAATTTCTCAGATCACAAAGGTGTAAAACTAGAAATAAACTGTACAAACAAAACAAAAAGGCTCCCAAATACATGGAGGCTTAATAACATACTCTTAAATAATCAATGGATAAATGACCAAATTTAAACAGAGATCAAATAATATATGGAGACTAATGACAATAACACAAAGCTACAACTTCTGTGGGACGCAGCAAGGCGGTTTTAGAGGAAAGTATATTGCAATCCAGGCCTATAAAAAAGGAAGAACAGCAGCCCAGTTTGAGAAAGACAGATGCACCCCTATGTTTATTGCAGCACTATTTACAATAGCCAAGAAATGGAAGCAACCTAAGTGCCCATCAGTAGATGAATGGATTAAGAAGATGTGGTACATATACACAATGGAATATTACGCAGCCATAAGAAAAAAACAAATCCTACCATTTGCAACAACATGGATGGAGCTGGAGGGTATTATGCTCAGTGAAATAAGCCAGGCCGAAAAAGACAAGTACCAAATGATCTCACTCATATGTGGAGTATAAGAACAAAGAAAAAAAAAAATGAAGGAACAAAACAGCAGCAGACTCACAGAACCCAAGAATGGACTAACAGTTACCAAAGGGAAAGGGACTGGGGAGATGGGTGGGAAGGGAGGGATAAGAGGGTAAAAGGGGTATTACGATTGGCAGACATAGGGTGAGGGGGCACGGGGGGCACTGTACAGCTCAGAGAAGACAAGTAGTGATTCTCATCTCACTACACCGATGGACAGTGACTGTAATAGGGTTGGTGGGGGGGACCTGATGAAGGGGGTAGTTTAATCATCACGGTGTTGCTCATGTAATTGTAGGTTAATGATACTAAAATAAAACAAATTGTAAATAAATAAATAAATAAATAAATAAGCAAAAAAAAAAAAAAAAGGAAGAACAATCCCAAATGAATAGTCTAAAGACACAATTACTAAAATTGGAAAAAGAAGAACAAATGAGGCCCAAAGTCACCAGAGGGAGGGACATAATAAAGATCAGAGAAGAAATAAAATAGCCAGACTTAGTAAGAAAAAGAGAATCTACACACATAAACAGAATCAGAAATGAGAAAGGAAAAATCACGACAGACCCCACAGAAATACAAAGAATTGTAAGAGAATACTACGAGAATCTATATGCTAAAAAGCTGGAAAACCTAGAAGAAATGGACAACTTCTTAGAAAAATACAACCTTCTAAGACTGACCAAGCAAGAAACACAAAACCTAAACAGACCAATCACCACCAAGAAAATTGAATCGGTAATCAAAAAACTACCCAAGAACAAAACCCCTGGGCCAGATGGATTCACCTCTGAATTCTACCAGACACATAGAGAAGAAATAATACCCATTCTCCTTAAAGTTTCCCCCAAAATAGAATAGGAGGGAATACTTCCAAACTCATTGTATGAAGCCAGCATCACTCTAATACCAAAACCGGGCAAAGACCACACCAAAAAGAAAATTACAGACCAATATCCCTGATGAATATAGATGCAAAATACTCAACAAAATATTAGCAAACCAAATTCAAAAATACATCAAGAGGATCATACACCACGATAAAGTGGGATTCATCCCAGGGATGCAAGGATGGTACAACATTCGAAAATCCATCAACATCATCCACCACATCAACAAAAAGAACAAAAACCACATGATCATCTGCATAGATGCTGAAAAAGCATTTGACAAAATTCAGCATTCATTCACGATTAAAACTCTCAGCAAAATGGGTATAGAGGGCAAGTACCTCAACATAAAGGCCATATATGACAAACCCACAGCTAACATCATACTTAACAGCGAGAAGCTGAAAGCTTTTCATCTAAGATCGGGAACAAGATAGGGATGCCCACTCTCTCCACTGTTATTCAACATAGTACTGGAGGTCCTAGCCATGGCAATCAGACAAAACAAAGAAATACAAGGCATGCAGATTGGTAAAGAAGTCAAATTGTCACTATTTGCAGATGACATGATATTGTACATAAAAAACACTAAAGACTCCACTCCAAAACGACTAGAACTAAAATCTGAATTCAGCAAACTTGCAGGATACAAAATTAACACACAGAAATCTGTGGCCTTCCTATACACTAACAATGAACTAACCGAAAGAGAAATCAGAAAAACAATTCCATTCACAATTCCATCCAAAAGAATACAATACCAAGGAATAAACCTAACAAAAGAAGTGAAAGACCTATACCCTGAAAACTACAAGACACTCCTAAGAGAAATTAAAGAGGACACTAACAAATGGAAATTCATCCCATGCTCTTGGCTAGGAAGAATAAATATTGTCAAAATGGCAATACTACCTAAAGCAATCTACAGATTCAACGCAATACCTATCAAAATACCAACAGCATTCTTCAATGAACTGGAACAGATTGTTCTAAAATTCATATGGAACCACAAAAGACCTCAAATAGACAAAGCAATCCTGAGAAGGAGGAATCAAACAGGGGGAATTATGCTCCCTGACTTCAAGCTCTACTACAAAGCCACAGTAATCAAGACAATTTGGTACTGGCACAAAAACAGACCCACAGACCAGTGGAACAGAATAGAAAATCCAAACATTAACCCAAACATATACAGTCAATTAATATTTGATAAAGGAGCCTTGGATATACACTGGGGAGATGACAGCCTCTTCAGCAGCTGGTGTTGGCAAAACTGGACAGCTACATGTAAGAGAATGATACTGGACTCCTATCTAACCCCAAACACAAAAGTAAACTGAAAAATGGATCAAAGACCTGAATGTAAGTCATGAAACCATAAAACTCTTAGAAAAAAACATAGGCAAAAATCTCTCGGACATAAACATGAGCAACTTCTTCATGAACATATCTCCCCGGGCAAGGGAAACAAAAGCAAAAATGAACAAGTGGGACTATATCAAGCTGAAAAGCTTCTGTACAGCAAAGGACACCATCAGTAGAACAAAAAGATATCCGACAGTATGGGAGAATATATTCATAAATGATGTATCCGATAAGGGGTTGACATCCAAAATATATAAAGAACTCACGCACCTCAACAAACAAAAAGCAAATAATCCAATTAAGAAATGGGCAGAGGACATGAATAGACACTTCTCTAAAGAAGAAATTCAGATGGCCAACAGGCACATGAAAAGATGCTCCACATCACTAATCATTAGAGAAATGCAAATTAAAACCACAATGAGGTATCACCTCACACCAGTAAGGATGGCCAACATCTAAAACACAAACAACAAATGTTGGCGAGGATGTGGAGAAAAGGGAACCCTCCTACGCTGCTGGTGGGAATGCAAATTAGTTCAACCATTGTGGAAAGCAGTATGGAGGTTCCTCAAAAAACTCAAAATAGAAATACCATTTGACCCAGGAATCCCACTCCTAGGAATTTACCCTAAGAATGCAGCAGCCCAGTTTGAAAAACACATATGCACCCCTATGTTTATCACAGGACTATTTACAATAGCCAAGAAATGGAAGCAACCTAAGTGTCCATCAGTAGAGAATGGATAAAGAAGAGGTGGTACATATACACAATGGAATACTATTCAGCCATAAGAAAGAAACAAATGCTACCATTTGCAACAACATGGATGGAGCTAGAGGGTATTATGCTCAGTGAAATAAGCCAAGCCGAAAAAGACAAGTATCAAATGATTTCACTCATCTGTGGAGTATAAGAACAAAGCAAAAACTGAAGGAACAAAACAGCAGCAGACTCACAGAACCCAAGAATGGACTAATAGTTTCCAAAGGGAATGGGATTGGAGAGGATGGGTGGGAAGGGAGGATAAGGGGGGGGGAAAGGGGCATTAAGATTAGCACACATAATGTAGTGGAAGACACGGGAAAGGCAGTATGTACAGAGAAGACAAGTAATGATTCTATAGCATGTTACTATGCTGATGGACAGTGACTGTAATGGGGTATGTGGGGGGACTAGATAATAGGGTGTCTAGTAACCATAATGTTGTTCAAGTGATTGTACATTAACGATACCAAAATAAAAATATATATATACATCAAAAAAAAAAATGAAACGGGAGAAAGCTTGTTTCATTTCACAGAGAAAGATTTCTCCTTTACGTTACTTTAAAAGGGAGATGAGGATTGAGATTCCACGTATCTGGGAGCTGGACAGGCCAACACTACCACAGTGTATACACACAGGTGCCACCCTTCCTCCACTGGTTCTAATACATGCAACACAAAAGTAAAGACAGCAGGTTCTCTTTATTGGTAACAGGGAAAAACCGAAGTTCAGTCAGTTCAGGAAGGATTAAAAACAAAGTGCAGTTACATCTGGAACAAAAGGACAGCTGTGTGCTTCCGCAGCGCTGAGCATCGGCTTTGTCTCTGTGGTTGGTCCAGTCATTCCCCCAGGAATTTCCTTTTCAACGGGAAGATTGTCTTCGGGGCAAAAGATGTTCATCACACTCTAGTCCCAGCAGCACAGACTTGACGCTTACATACATGCATCCCCACCTCTCTTGTTCGTTCCAACCCTCTTACTGTGTTCCTATTGACATCAATCATTATACTCCTCCCCCAAAATTTATTAGAAACCCTCCCCAAGATGTGTTTACAGTTAAAAATTTGTACATGGCACAAACTAACACAGTTGTCTGTACACAGGAATCACATAATCCTCACTGTGCTGAAATACTTTTCTCCAACTTCGGGGAAATGATTATACATTAATTTAAACGTACACAGAGAGTGTTCCTTAGACAAATGTAATGCCTGAGGCTCAACTCTTAAGACAAATAGTTTTGTATTTCACAGCACAATAAATCTGTCTTTGGAAACAGAGAAGAACTAAATAATACTTAAAATAAAAACAGAAAGTCACACATCCTAATCACACAACAGATTGACTGAAACACTGGAATTCTATCAAAATAGATTTTTCAATAAGGCTTTTCATTTCAAACAGACCAGGACAAAAATTCTAAAAGGTATATTTTATACATGTGGCTCTTTTGTCCTCTTAAGAGTTGTTTTCTCATTTAAAGCTTATAAATAATATTTAGAAAAAGAGTTATGTATTGGAAAAGGGATTACCTGTCTCAGTCAATTATTGTGAGAGGTTATCAACAAGTGATTTTAATGCTCACATGTCAAGAACTTGGAAGGCAGAAATACACTTAGCAATTAAATATGTGGCACTTTATTTCCTTAAGTAGAAATCATGTATTTCCCTGATACCCAAATTGTTTTAAAAGTATCCCTTTAAAACTCATGGAACTAGTTAAACATTGACTACTCTTCTATTTCTCTTTCAAATCTTTCTGCTTAGTGTTTGGACAGTATTTGCCCTGACTTGTGCATAAGAATCTTCCTCAGCCACTTCAGAAAGGCTGGACCTAGCTCATTCCAAATCCTTCAATGTCAAAGGAAATCCATGGATGCCTCAAATGTGGATGGTGGGAGTGCTAGCAGGGAGGTGGTATTAAGAAATTACCAACACAAAATGCTCAGAGGCTAGGAGAACAGTTACCAGGATGTGAAGTCTGTTCTAGTCCATCTATCATCTTTTCTTTGGGCCATTTAAACATGGGGCTACTCTGTTTTCTAAGTTCAGGTATAGTTTCTAGAGTTTACAGAGAGCTCAAAAACAAGGGCACTTTCAGAATTGGATTTTGTCTTACGGTCTTCTTTACTATACTTTGCTTTCTATAGGTATTTCATTTCTGTACATGAAACAAACAAGAAGTTACATCCAGCCAACTAAAACAGAAATGCTAGATTTAAATTCAGACTTGAACACTTTGGCCGAAATTGTAACAGAGCTCACACTGGGGACCACCGATGAGCACGCAGATGAGTCCTACATGTCTCCCCTTATGAGAGTAGGAACACCTAAAAACCACCACACGTTTGCAGTGCGGTGACACAAATTCCTTTACTACTGAAGAACTTTAATTTCATGTACTTCATTGGGACCGAACCATCCTATATATTTCACAGAATCTCTCTGAAAAGAAGCATAAGCCATGGTTTTAAGAGAATTAAGTTTATTTTTTTACAAGGTACTGGTACTCTAAAAAAGAAAGCTGCATTTCCGAATATAATTTCCTTTGTGTTACTTCTGGCAAACCACCATTCAATAAATTTTGCAGTGTAATTTCTTTCCTTCTTTGAAAGTAGCTTGTACACTTACTTAACTTTCCATTTTCTTTGGGTTCCTTTCTTTTCTCCACACAAGCCCAACTAAGGACGTTGTGCCAGTTTACTTTTACTTCCTTCCTGTTCACTGAGTTTAAAATGGGTATAGGCGAGAATGCCAAATAATGTACATAACATGCCGAGACCCTGATTGACTGATAACGGATCCTTGAACAAAACGTATCCGCCAAATAAGGTGATGCAGAACTTGAAGTGTCCAAACATGTTGTACCTGAGGTTTCCAGGTAAGGATGAGAAGGGGTTAACAAGTTGGGTGTTACATTCACACAACAACACACACTGACGCTCGCACACACCTGAAGCAAAAGCTTCCTGGGCTGGAAAGGACTACATGAAACAGACTGAACAGCAGGCCCCCGCTCCCAGCTAAAGAGCAGCAGGAACTTCAGTGAAGTGGTGGGCCAATCCTAGTGTCCTCAGGAAGGTCTGGCACTGAATCAGTGACAGGAGATGGCCTCAAATGTCCCTGTGGGCCTCTCCAAAGAAGAGAAAAGGGGCTACAGTACAGCGTGGGAGAGGAATTCAGAACGAGGTACAGAGAAGGTATTTTGCACAGCGGTTTGTGACTACGTTTTGTAGTGCCATTTCTAGTAAACTTCCATTGGCAGATGAGGGGTGATGTGTAAGGCACCAGAGAGCTGAACAGTGTGCTCCAGTTTAGGAGGCAAACAGGGATGGGGGAGGAATACAAGCACCAGTGACATGCCAGGTGCTACCTTGGGCATATACATCACACCGTTTTATTTAAGCATCACATTTACTTTCACTGCCAGGTGACTCTTCCCATTCTAGAGCTGTGGGGGCTCAAGGATCTGAAGCACCTGGGCCACAGACCAGTGTGGCAGGGCTGGGGCCCAAACACGGAGGGTCTATCTCACTCCAAAGTCGTGTTCTAGTCTGGTTATAACTTGCTGCTGGGTGAACGGGTTTCCACATTCATTTAAAAAACAAACTAAAGACACACACACACAAACACTGTTCCTTTAAAAATTATCTTACCATATAAACAATGGAATATTATTCAGCCATAAGAAAACAAATCTTACCATTTGCAACAACATGGATGGAGCTAGAGGGTATTATGCTCAGTGAATAAGCCAAGCAGAAAAAGACAAGTACCAAATGATTTCACTCATCTGTGGAGTATAAGAACAAAGCAAAAACTGAAGGAACAAAACAGCAACAGTCTCAAGGACTCCAAGAAGGGACTAGTGGTTACCAAAGGGAAGTGGTGGGGGAGGCTGAGTGGGGAGGGAGGGAGAAGGGGATTAAGGGGCATTATGATTGGCACACATAATGTAGGGGGGGGCACGGGAAAGGCAGTACAGCACAGAGAAGACAAGTAGTGACTCTGTGGCATCTCACTACACTGATGGACAGTGACTGCAATGGGGTGTGTGGGGGGACGTGATAATGGGGGGAATGTGGTGACCACAGTGCTGCTCATGTGAAACCCTCATAAGATTGTATATCAATGATACCTTAATAATAATAAAACAATTATCTTACTGTATTTTAAATATTTTTTTCTACATAAATTAGTACTTTAATTTCTGGGACATTTGATGTGTCCCTGTCTACTCTTCCTGATAACAATACTGGAAACAGCTACCACTCTGTGCCCCAGCTTGTCTGTAAAATGAGAATAGGTACCTCACAGGGTTACTGGGGGATTACCTAAGTCACTACAGGCACAGCATCTAGCACACAGTAAGCACCTTATGTAGTAGCCATAATAATATGATCAATAGTATCAATGCACAATCAACACCTGCCAGGTGCCTGATACATATTTGCTCAGACACAACAACCCAACCTGGTGGAGAATCACCCCCATTTCCTAAGTGATGAGAATGAGAGCCGAGAGTCCCCACAACTTGCTCAGGCTACAGCGGCGGCAGAACTGGGCACACACACCCTGTCTGGGTCACCTCCAAGCCCCGGCTCTGCTCTGGAGGCGCCCTCTGGGCAGGACAGCAGGGCCGAGTCACCAGGGTGCCTGTGCTTGCCCGACCCAGTGGAGGTGACTTCCTGAGAGACAGGGGTCTTCCCAGGGGTGTTAATTATAATGTTCATGAAATACGCCTTTTCAGTTGTGAGCTATCTTCAAATGCACGGGCTCTACCACTTCAGCATTTCTTTACTTGGTCTCTTTTTAAGTAGTTAATGATCTGTTGAATTTATTTATACTAGAGGGAAGGCAAATTTAGAGAAATCCTCCAGTGAATTAAAAAAAAAAAAGAGCAGTCCACACTGGACGTTTCCGGTTCCATCCCTGTTCTCTGCTCTGCTGCATGCAGGCTCCCACCTCAACACCCTGCACACTCTGGGCAGGACTGCCGGCGCCCTCTGCTTACCAAGCACCCCCCCAGCCAACACCAGCTTCCCGTGCACTCGGCCTGGCCAGGGCATTCGCCACAGCTGATTCTCACACCACCCTCCCGCCTTCTCTGCCTCTTCTGCCCAGCTCCTCCCACCTCTCTGAACTCTAAACACTGAGCGGACCCAGGCCTCAATCTGGGGGCATCGCTTCCTTCTCGGCTTGTTTGTTTGGTAATCTCAACCAGTCTCACTGCTTCACACCACATGCACACACTCCTCACTCGCTCTGGACCATCTCCAGCTGAGACCCTGACACTGAATTCTCAGACTTGTTTTACCTCGAGTTTGATGTTCCTCTCCTGAACCTTCCTTCCTGCCCTCCTATCTCAGCTGATGGCAACTCTATTCTAACAGGTGCTCAGGCCAAAGCCTGTGAGTCAGCCTTGCTTCCTCTTATTCTCCACATCCAATCTGCCGGCAAAACCTGCTGACTCTACTTGAAAACATACCCAGAGCCCAAACACTTCTCACTACATCCACTGCTGCCATCCTGGCACCTCACCCGCTGCATCTCCCGTAGAACACTGAAGCGAACTCCCGACTGCTGCCCTCCTTCCCGCGCCTCTTCCCGCCCAGCGCTTCTCAGCCAGGGATTCCGCCTGGACACATTTCTGGTCGCCAAATTGGGGAATGCGGTGCTCCTGGCACCCAGTGGGCAGCAGCCAGAGATGCTGCTAAATTCCCTACAATGTACACAGCGGGCCTATGCAACAAACAATTGTCTGGCCCAAAAGGCCAACAGCACTGAGGTTGAGAAATCCTGCTTTAGTCTATTCTCAACATCGCAGCCCAGAGTGATCCTATTAGAAGTAAAATCATGTCATTTCTCTGCTCAAAACTCCAATGGCTTCCCATCTCACTCAGATAACAGTTCTCACGTAAACGCTCCACTCAGTCTGGCTCCCCTACCTCTGAGTCTCCGTACCCCACACCCCACCCTCAGCTCTTCCTGCTCCGGCCACACAGGCTTTTGTGTCGCTCCCTGCAGCCTTTCACCTGCTGCTCCCGCCCATCTGCCTGGGATGCTGCTCGGCCCAATCCGCATGAAGCGACTTCATTTCTTTCAAGTCTTTACTCAAAAGTCCCCTTCGTAAAGAGGTCTTCCTGACCACCCTCCCCAAAATTTCGACCCTGCCCAACATTTCATATCCTTTTTCCCTGCTTTCTTTTCTGTCATTGGCAACTTAACATCATCTAACACTGTATATGTGTTTTATTTTTCTTGCATATATTGTCTTCCTCACCAGAATTTAAGCCTGTGAAAGCAAAGGTTTATCCATTTGATTTAGTCCTGCACATCCAGTGCCTGACATCCAGTAGATACTCAGTATGTAAATATTTATTAAGTCAATGAATGGTTTACAGCACATGTTCAATAAATGTTTGTCGAATAAATAAATGCTCTTAACAGGGTGCCTACTTGGATGCCCGGATCTGGCAGCACGGCATAGACTGCAGGGTCTCAGATCTGGCTGGAGGCCACACTTCGCAGCTGTAAGACCTACAGAGAGTTACTTAATCTCTTTGCACATGCCTAATACACATGAAGTGTTTCAAACCATGCCTGGCATAAAATAAACATTTATTAAGTGTTAATTTTCTAAAAGATTATTCTTATTATCACAGTTGTTATGTTAGCAAATATGCTGCTTCTTTACCTTATTGATACCCTCAGTGCTTGCTCACCCATATAAATCAGTGCACTCTCATACAATGTCAGCAGACTACTACCCTCATTTTGGGAAATCCATCCTTTTCATTCGCTGAAGAGCGGAGGCAGACCGAAATGAGAGGAGATCCAAATGGAAGCAAAATGTTAAAAAACGGGCTGCTGAGTTTGATTCAGACCTTGAAGATAGGACTTCATTTCTCAGTTTGAAGTAATATTGAGAAAAACAGGCACACACATATCCAAGTACATCCAAAAACATACTCAGATGGTGATGATCTGAAATTATCTTGTTATTTGGGTTAACCGTACCTCTACTCCATTACTATAGATAGCTGAAAATGATTGAAAACCCAAGTGTCCACCCCATTATTCACTCAATGAATATTTAATCCTACTATGTGCAAAAAAATGGTGCTCTGTTAATTTTGAAAAGGAGGTCACTTATTACTTAAGAAAATTCAAAAGCATTCAATGATTCAGAAAAAGCTAACCCATTACTCCAGTTCATATTTCCTAAATTTCCATAGACTCCAGCATAGATGGACTAAAAATAACTTACTCTATTCAAGTCAGGCCATGTAATAGTGTGAGGCTCAAATAAGGAATGTGACAATTTGGGGAACTATAAGACCATACGTTTATGAGTTATTAGGAAAAGGATACGTGACAGGTGACGTGTTCCCAATGATCCAATAAATCGACAAGTTCACCATGAAAGCTATTACTCCAGAGAGAAGCGCCATAAGCTGGAAATAAACCCAAAGAGTCATTAACGCAAAGCAGCTGTAATCAGACAACCATCAAGGAGAAATAGGTTTCATCAGGCATTTCATTTGTTGCTGTAAAATTTTTTCTTTAGTGTACAGTTCCGTGATTTTTGACATGTGTATATACCCCGTAACCATCACCCAGCTCAAAGGATCGAACATTAGGTATTTCTAAAAACTCTAATCAACTATTAAGAACCAGATCTTTTTTAAAAAGAGAATGAATTTGGGAGACAGCAAGAATTGAGAGGAAAAGAGCAGAATGAACGGTATTCAGAAATATAATCTTCTCTACAAAATGCAATGGAAAATTCTCCAATAATATCCTGCCTCTGGATGTGAATTTTGAGGCTCATTTTTCTTATCCGTCTGAAGAAAATATATTTCATAATTTATTATAAAAGTGATATTCATTATAGAAAAATCAGAAAATAAAGACAAACTAATAGAATATAAGGACTTCTTATAATCCTAACCACCTAACACTATATTAACACCTTAGCATATATCCCTTCCAGACCTTTTTCTACTAAATGGCTCATATTTATTTTTATTTAAATTAAATCATATGTATTCAGTGGATATCTATGCAACCAGGCCACACCTTCTGAGGAACACAATAGGTCCCTGCCCTTAAAGAGCTTAGAAACCACTGGAGAACATGAAAATCACAATAATCCTAGTTTACACTTTCCTGGTGCTTATTATGTGCCAAGGAGGGTTCCAAATGTTTTGTATGTTAACTTATTTAATTTTCACAGACAAGCGTGAGGCAGTAAAATATTCTCTCTTTTTACAGATAAGCACAGAGAGGCAAAGCAATTTGCCTAAGACACAGAGCTAATAAGTGGAAGGGCTGGAATTTAAACCCAGGGCAGTCTGGTCCTGGAGTCCCTGCTCTTAAACCTACTCTGGCGCTAGCTCGTAACCATATAGAGGAGAGTCACTACAAGATTCAGGCAATAAAAGAAAACGAGGCTTGAGTGCAACTTCATTAACAGGCAAGTCAATAGGTTCTATATGAATCTCTAGGCAGGAGATGTCATTTTGGGCTGGGATAGTGAGAAAAGTCTTCAGATTTAAAATGTATGTACAGATTAATAAAGAGGAGGTAGGATTCCAAAGCAGGAGGGACAGTATGGGCCAAAGCCGGGAGGCATGAAAGCAAAAGGTGTGTGCATGGAACAGTGAGTAAACCTACGTGGCTGAGGACAGGGGACAAAGTGTGGCTGTACCTCTGTATACACACACCACATTCTGTTTCAACTTAGCCCACGCTTTGTTTTTAAAGTTATAAAGTCAGTTTCTATTTACAAAATTAGAAAATTTAGGTAAAATATTAGTTATTATTTGAATTATTGAGAAATTTAAATTCCAAAGACAGTATGTCATATTTGAAGATTCCTTTTGTCCTTGTAGGTTTTAACAGTTTTAAATCTCTACAGTCATAAGAGGACTAGAGGAGTTGGATTTGCGTCCTGTTTAGGTAAAAACAGTAGTTAACACCTCATTTGTTTTATAACAGTACAGCCCCTTAAACTTTTCAACTAAGAGAAGCCTGCTCCTTAAAGATTTTTTAAACTGTTTCTAGAAGTATATTGTTGTAATTTTACATACATTGAGCCCACAGAATGTTACACACCTTGATGATGTGGCACATCATTAAGAAACACGAGTACATGCTCTACTTTGAGGCGATAATGCCCTCTATGGACATTAAGGAAGGAATGACATTCCCTTACTAAGTGGCCTCAGACTGCTTGCTCTAGTTTCTCTGACTTTTTTAATGGCCTTTCTGCTACTTTCCTCTTTTTCAAATCTGTCAGAGGGACTACTGAATAAAACCTCTCTCCTCTAGTTTCAGGTGTGTGAGCTGCCATGGTATGAAGACCAGATAACCAAGAAGGCCAGAACTCCTGTAAATTTAAGAGGATATATTATGAAAGATGCGCCAATGATCTCTACATTCGAAAAAAGGACATATGCCATAGTACATCAATTTGGAACAACTATCAATCTGCTCACAGGAGCAAAGCAGAGCAGTTATGAATATGGACTTTGGAGCCAGCACGCATGGATGCAAACTCTGGCTGCACTTACTGGCTGTGGGATCCTGAGTCAGCTACTTAGCTCTCAGTCTTTGAGCTTCCTCATCAATAAACATAAGGATAATAATTGTATCCACCTAATAAAGTTGTTATGAGGATTAAGCAAAGTGCTTGGAATGGTGCTGGAACAGAGTAAAGGCTATGTAAGTCTGATAAATGAACACCAACAAGACACTCCCACTGGCTGCGTCCAAAGGTTAAAGTTATGAGAAGCAGAAATCCCTTCCTTTTGTGGGGGGATTATACTTTCTAACTTAAAATGTCTCCAAAGCACATATCCATTTGATCTGGCAATTCCACTCTTGGGACTATTTCATAGGAAAAAAGAAGTACCAATGTTCACGAGAACATATGTATAAGGATGTTCATTGCAACACTGTTCATAGTGGCAACAACTGGAACTATGATACAGAGGCTGAGAAGAACGACATTTTTGTGAGATATTAAGTGAGAAAGGCAAGACACAGCAAATTATGCATGTTACAATCCCACTTTTGTAAAAGAAACAGATGTTAATTTAGTGTATATATGCATGTGTGTGTTCTGTGTAACATGGGGGTCTGTATAGCATAGAGAAAAAGAAAGGTAACATGACTCACTTCAAGGGGCAGGGATGGGGCAGTGGGATATTGACATGTAATGGGTAGGAGGGCTGGGGAAGGGAATCCACAATAAAAACAGCATATAAGATATGATGCCATGTATATGAAATCCCATACATGGCATGCTAGGCCTCAGTTTCTTCATCTAAAAAAATAACCCTTGCCTTGCCTCCCTTAAAGGCTGATGAAGAGCAAATGCGAGCGCAGACCTGACAGAGGGCTCTGAGAACTGAATTCACACTGATGATGGAGAAATTACTAGTATCTTGTTTCTTAGACACCAAAACAATGAGAACTTACCAAAGCAGAAACCGACCAGGGACCAAATATTCCTCCTTCTCCAAACACTGGCTCGAAGAAGGGCACGACGACCAGCAACATGGCCGAGGACATCGGGGCCTGGTAGTACAGCAGCTGCATGGAGTTCACCTGCAGTTCGTGCTGTTTGGCTCCCACCCACTGAAAATTCACAGATAAAATAAGTTAGGCAGGAAAAGGAACAGCAGCACTTAATAAATGAGAGATGCACATCTAGCTACAAAGATGACCATGTGCGGTGGGGCTGGGAGCAGACGGAGTGCCTAATTATTCGATAAGATGTTAAAGATCAATAATATAGATGAATGTCCCTTAAGCACCTTGGATGAAAGCAGCTTCATAAATTCAATGTCTGAAAATTATTTTCTTCTTAATTTTAAAGGAGAAAAAAAAAATCCTTTCTTCCCTGATTCTAGTAAATGGAGAAAGGCAATACACAGGGGCCCACAAGCATCAAGGACCTTCAGAAAATAAGGGAGGGATGGAAATTGAGGTTGTAAGTAGGAATACAGATGCAGTGCCAGACTTCATTTCTTTCAAAAAACGGCCCTTAAACAAGTCAGAGGCAGGCAGCGCAGAGATTACCAGGAAACTCAGTGTCACCTGGTGGCTGCCAATGTGTGTGACCAAAAAGGTATTTGAGATCTTTTCATTCACTTTGGAAAAACCCAATCAAAGGTAGAAGGAATTTTTCTCTTTACAGATGATTTCTCAGTGGGTAATCCCCCATCAATACACCTTAAAAATTAGATCACAAACCCTAAAAGACTGTATATTGTTCAAGAGAACCAACATCTCATACCATCAAATCCCATCAGTCCTCAAAACATTTCACAAATGCCACTGAAAGGGAGGCTTTAAAGACAGCCTGATAGGAGTGTTTGAATAAGATATGGCAAGAGCGGCCAGGCTTCTGAATAACTGCTCCTAAATAATTCTTTTTCCTGTGGCTCTGGGTATCCTGTTACATAAACTCTAAGTCTATAGAAATTCACCAAGAAAAAAAATAGAAGAGTAGGAAATCCGAAACATACTCCTGACCTGTCAGCCTTAACTAAGAGCCTTCTGTGAATATGAAGGACAAAGAACTGATTCTTCTGCTGACTACTCTGGGGGCACCGTCTGAGCAAAAATGAATGCAGAGAGCGTACGCCTGCCCGTTCCTTTCGCAGCCTCACTAGGCAGCCGTGCGTTGCCGACACGGAACCACCTGGAATGGTGGCAGCTCTCAGGGTCCCCACCGTCCCTTACTGCAGAGCAGCCTGGCCTCGGCTGCCACCGTCTAAGGAAACGGCTCTCCCAAAGGACACTGTCACCTCCATGGACACATCCAAAGGAGTGCCCTCGGCCCTCTAGCTGCTGGGGCTCTGCAGAACCTGCAAATTACTCAGAAGAATAAGACTTCTGGTTTGCCCAGTTTCCTCACTCCCTTCTTCCTTCGCTCACTCTTTTTAAGGTATGTCTGGCCTTCCTCTTTTATCTACCTGCCTGCCTGACCTTTTTTACTATCCGCGGACATCAACAGCTCTGACTCCTTCCTTGAGCATCCTTAAACTCACATCTTCAACAGCTTACCCACCACCTTCACTTCAATAATCTGCAGGGAGCCGCTCATGACTTCCTTCCCCAAATTAGCTACTCCTGTGTCAATCTGATGATTACACAATAGAAATCTCCTCTCTCCTCCCAGGATCAGCCGCCTTACTTTTCTCACTCTCACCTTCGGTCAGGTCCTATTCTTTCTCCAAAAGGTTTCTGGGGTCTTTTTTCCTTTCCATTGTCGACTAGTACTGACTTTGTTCAGGGCCTTCCCGTCTTCCTCTTGAACCACAGAGAGCTTCCGGATTTCTCTGCCCCTCACCCATTCGCCCTCCACTGCTATCAGACTTAATTTTATAAGACATAGGGATGGATCGAGTCGTTCCCTATCCAACTCCCTCCTGGTGCCTGCAGGACAAAGAGCACGCCTCTGGGCATGACATTCGAGGCTGCCACCTGGTCTCACCACCCTGAGCCTTGTCTGCCAGAATACAGCTCGAGTCTGGTCTCACCAAACAAATTAAGTTCTCCAAAATGCTCCGTCCTTTCACACATCTCCCAAAGAAAGACTTCTACTCTATTTCTTTGCTAAGCAAATTCCTGTGGGTCCTTTGATTTCAGCTGTGAACTTTTCCATAGCCTTACCTCACTATCCCTCTGAAGAACTGCCATTTCCTCTACTCTGAAGTGCACTGCTGTGATGAACTGTCTACCTGGGTTTCCACAATGCTGGACTGTGGCTATTTTTCATCTTTGTGCCCTTAAGGCTGAGGACCAAGTACAAGAAACATCTGCTGAATGATGAGTCACCTGTCTTCCTACAACTGAAGCTAATAGCTGATCATTCATCTTTTAACTCCTTTTAATGCCCCTGTACTCTAAGAAGGGGTAGCTTAGAAATTAGTCCTGGGTATGATGGGAAAATACAACTTTTTTTAAGATGAATTTTTGGGGAATATACCTAGTCTGCGGCAGTACGTTTAGCATTTACTGAAATTGAAAACTTCTCCCATTAGTCTACAGTTGTTTGTTGGCCAATCTCACCTCAAATATCTACCTTCAGCAGAATCCTCAGATTTAATCGATAGCAATTTTGAGACTTATGTGAACAAAAGTGGTCACATAGTATGGACAAAGAGTACTCCGAATGAAATTATGTATAAAGAATACAAGAAATTCTAATGCTCAACAAATAAAATCTCTTGCTATTTTTAATAAATATTTCATTTATTCTGGGCCAAAGTCTATTTAACAGTTCCCTTACTGTTCTAAAAACAAAATCAAACTTACTGAAGTACATACAGCCACATATAATTTCCTTAAAGCACACAGCTGTCCTTCCTCTGATTACTCTCTATAGTAAAAGAATATCTTAGAGGTAAGTGACGAAACAGAATGGGTGCTCCATCCTTCCATGTCACTGGTCTCTCATTTAAAAGGTTCTTTGCTACTAAAAAAATGTATTCAACCCCAGAATTTTTATGTAACAATGTTTCTGAAATAATCGGTACTAGGAAGTTTAAGATGCTAAGGCTGTATTATTCAAATCTGGAGATTCATAACAAGAATATCTGAGTTTATAACCAGTGAATGTTTGTGAAAAAAGTAAAATTGGTTACACACTTTGGCTGATTCCCCAGGCAAGCACACCCAGAATTTCCAGTCCAAGGTTTTCAGTATAGAGAAAATATTGTTTCACTGTATCCTACACTAAGTTATCTTCCCCAACTAAATAAGAAGCAAAAAACCTATTTGCTGTGATTTTATGGTAATGAATAAATTAATCCATGAACAAATTTTTAATGCATGTCTGTGATAGGCAAGGCACTTGTGCTAGTACAAGAAGTGAAATACCCACAGCTGTACATTATCAATATAGACAAATGATTAGAAGCCAATATATAAGTAGGAATAGCAACCTATTTTTTGAGGGAAAGATTTATAAAGGAACTTCAATTTTCCTTCCCTGCTCAAATTTTTGGCAGTGTACTCAATCCTTCAAAGTAACGTTATATATAATTCAAGAGTAAATGATAAATATAACCAGTAAACTCAGTCCTCAAGTACAAAGTCTTACTAGTCATTCTGTAAAGATTTCCCAGAAAATGTACACAATATCACCCCAAACCCAGACTGTTAAGCATGGGTATTATACACTTTCAAACAGGTAGGTAGGTATTTGGTGAACATCACACACCCAAGTCTGTCTCCTTTCTTCTCTTCACCTTGAGTCAGACAATTTAAGCAATTATGCTTTCTTCCCAACAGTCTATTGTCTCTATACTGTATTTTCTAAACCTTGGGATACAGCTTCAAAAAATGAAATCTGCTAAAAAGGCACATAAAGAAAAAAAAATTACCAACCACTTGATACAGAGATGTAACTAAAACACCAAGAGCAGCAAACAGCATTCCAAGGAAATTAAACTTCACATCGTAATAAGAATTTAGGATTACACCAAAAGTTATAGGAATCTGTAAAGAAAAAGAGGTAAACGTTCAGATTAAATTCATGAGCCATAAATTGAGCATCCTTTCATGGTGTTCTTACGAGGATAATCTTAAAAACATCGAGAAACAATGAACGTCTATAAATGTTTCTTTTTCCATTTGAAAAAACTTAACTGTTAGTCCTATTTCCTCAAAATGAAATATGGTAATTCTATATTTATGTTCATATTTAATTCGACTTAAAATTCTGGGTAGAATAATGGATGCATTGCACTTTGCAAGAAACCGATACCACATGCATGCCCACAGGAGTAAATGGACCCCCAAGTGTCTAAACAACGTACAAACTTAAAAGTATAACGAAAGCATTAAGATTTTAAGTCCTGTTAGTTATTAAGTGCTAAAATTATTTTAGTCTATCTCCTTAAGACTAAGAAACTTTTGCAGGACGTCCCCGCAGGCATGCTGAGAATGATATTTTACGCTAACCCTTTAACATTTATCAAACATGGTTGATTCCCTAGGGGAGGAGGGTCATTTTTCAGTTTGAGCGTTCGCAGATAATTCCGATAGAGTGAATTGCATCACCTAATCAGCTTTCTTTTCTTACCGATTACAGCATTTAAGAGTTCCAATCAAACAGTAGTTACTAAAACTCACACAAGGGTACTCTTCTAGGCTAAGAGCCCATATGGCGCTTTTTTTTTTCCACTTCTCCCAAATAAGCCTTAAGTTCATAAGCTCACATTTATGGATTTCAAGAAGATGGGAAAGACAGAGGCGCGAGGTTAAACATTCAAATTTCCCGGGCAGAGAGGCGGTCCAGGGGGTTGGGTTGTTAAGAGGTGTGGCTGGCGAAGCTGAAGCTACTCACCAGCGTGAGCTGTATTTTGACAGAGAAGGTTTTCTTGTAGCAGAGGGTCTGGATAACTATAATCACCGGCGTGGTCATGGCCTTGGCCAGCTGATAGGTGCCTATGGTGTTGTTCTGCAGAGATAGGTTGGTGAAGACCACGAAACCGCAGAAGCTGAGGGCCAGGAGGAGGAGCTTGGAAAGCGGCAGACTTTTGGGGGCAAAGATGTCCAGCTTCTGGCAGAGGTACAAGCCCAACCAGGTGACCACGAAATGCACGAGCGTCAGGCTCATGTTGGGGAAGCCGTGGTGCACATAGATCCATTTGTTGAGGAACACGATGCAGGACGACACCAGTAGGTTGAGCAGGAGCCCCGCGGCGATGCGCCCATTGCCCCGCAGTCGGTCCGCCAGCCATGCCATGACCCCCGGGAAGCCGGGGCCCGTCAGCCTCCGAGAGGGACGCCCCGCCTGTCTCCGGCTGCCCCTGCCCTCCGCCTCCGCCGCCGGCTTCACGGTCCGGCCGAGGACAGGCATGCACCTCCCGGGCCGGCGAGCCGCAGCTTCAGGAGCACACACATGCTCCGCCACCGCCCATTCTGACGCTGACGACGCGACAGCACGTCCCGCGCTTCCCGCCCCGCCCCCGACCACGTGACCCGGTCGCCCGCGCTTCCGCCCCCACCAGCTGCGCAGGCGCGTTGGGGGCCGGGTGCGGAAAGCTTTGAGGTTCTTCTCCAACCTCTGTGGTTGCCCAGCCCCGCACTGTCCGGGACCCCTCCCGGGGTGCGCGACGCTTCCTGTGTGTCAGATGCCTCACTTGCTGGACAGCTGATCTCAAAGCTGGTGGAGGGCAGACACTTGTTGGGCAATTCTATGTATGACACAGGTGCTGAACAAATTTATTCATTGGCAGGAGAGGGGAAAGCACTACTTCTTGAAAGCATATTTTTGAACATTTAATTTTAAAACTCCAAACATACAGAAGAGTAGACAGTATGATATCTCGTATACTCATAATGGCTCGTAAACTATTCAGATTTTTTGAGTCAAATGTTTGGCCTTTCATTGTTCTAGAAAAGAACATATACTAATGAACATGTTCTAATATACTTGGTTAGAGTTGTATATATAGTGTTCTACCATATTTTAAATTTATTTCATCTGTTGGTACATCACTTATTCTAAACATCATCCATTTGAGTTTTCTTTGTTCCTGGATTGCCTTGACAGTAATTTGTCAATTACACTGGCGTTTTCAAAGATCACTTACACTGTTTTTTTTTTGTCATTACTTTTTTCATTTGCCTTTTCTCCCTAATTTCTTGAATAGAGTGTTAATTTATTTGAAAATGAAAGGATTTATGGCTATGAGTTTCCCCCTTGAGAATAGCTTTGCTCACAGTCCTCAGGTCAATTTAATATTCTATCTTTAATTCCTAAGCAATCTGACTGACAGTTTTAATTTCCTCTTTGATATAATTTTTCAAATACTGAGCACCTGCTTTGTGCCAGGCATTATATTTGGCACTTGGGAGATGAGAGTAAAACCAGTTCAGACCCTCTTTCACAGAACTTAGTGAGAGGAGACTGGTACTAAACAATGAGAAATTATGATAGATGAATATTCTGAAGTAACAAAATATGGTCCTATAAAGGTATGAAAGAACTTGATCTAAACTTGGGGAGGAAGAGGTGGTCAAGGGCTTCCCTAAGGAACTGATGCTTAAACTAATACTTGAGAATGAATAGAATTTGGCGATGTCTGAAGTCTAGTTTTCCTAACTTAGCTTTCCAAGTAAGCTTTTCTTCCTATCATACCACCAAACTACCAATTCTTACTGTACATGTGCTTTTTCCATTGTATATTTATATTGTCATTCTTCCAGTTTGGATTACAGAACCCTACCTGGTCAATAATTTAGGATGTCTACCGTCACCTCCTCCCAAATTAAGAGCCTAGGCACAGGAGTCCCAATCCTTACTCATTCTGAAGTGTGTTTATTATTTTTATTCTCATTTAAAGATGCTGAAAACAGAGGCTCATGGCTGTTATCTTGCAATTAGCATGGGATGATGACAATAAGATTCAAACCCAAATTACTCTAACTCCCCAGACCATTTCCCCTACTTTCATTATGGAAAATTTCAAACTTGGGCTAAGTTAAAATAGTATTGTGAATCCTCCTGTAGCCCATCACATGGTTTCACCAACTGCCATTCTTGTTTCACGTACACCTACTCCCGTACAACTTTTGACAAATGGATGCACCTTCGTAACCTACAGCCGTCAAGATACAGAACACTTCCACAAAATTTCCTAGAAAATCCCCACCTCACCCCTAAGAGGAAACCACTCTTCAGTATTTTTTACACCATCGTTTGGACCGTAGTAGAACTTCATATAAATGGATCATACAATACATACTTTTTGTCTATGTTCTCTTAAGTAGATCTGTTCTTTCCTGTCTATACTGCTGACTATATTGTTTTGTATAAACATACCACTATTTGTTTAGTCATTCTCCTGTTGATGGGCATTTGGGTCATTTACAGTTTTGGACTATTTTAAACAATGCTGCCATGAATACTTTTGTACAAGTGTTTCTGTGGAATTCATTTTTATTTCTCTTGGGTAAATATACAGGAGTGGAATTTCTGGGTTATAGGATAGGTGATTGCTTATGAGGATGTTAATACTTTTCCCAAAGATTGTACTGTTTTATATTCTCTCCCAGCAATGTATCAGTCACAGTTGCTCCACATCCTTGTAGGCACTTGGTGTTGTCAGCCTCTTTGATTTTAGCCATTCTGATGGATGTGTAGTGGTATCTCGTTTTAATTTGCATGCCTCACTGAGTTGAGTACTTTTCATTATGTTATGAAATACATACATAATGATTATGTATATTGTCTGGTTATATATATATATCTTCCTTTTTGAATTATCTAGTCTTTTGTCCACTTTTTTTTTGTCTTATTACTGAGTTTTAAATGTTCTTTATATATTCTAGGTATGAGGGGTTTTTGTTTTGCAAATATTTCTCCCAGTAGGAGGTTGACTTTTATTAATGGTCTTTTGATGAGCGTAAGTTTTATATTTTGATGAAGTCTAAGTAATTATTTTATGGCTATTGATTTGTCTCTTGTATAGGAAATCTTTGCCTTGAGGTCATTAAAATATTCTCTAGTTTTCTTAAAAGCTTGATAGTTTTAGCTTTTATATGGCTTACAATCCATCTCTGATTAACTTTTCTGTATGATATAAAGTGGAGGTCAAGGCTCACTTATTTTCCATACAGTTGTTACATCTCAACTCCACCTAAATCTTTTGACAATTTTTAAATCTATAGAAAGATACTCCTGTGACCTTTACATAGATTCACTAGTTAACATTTTGCCACATTTATCTATGTACTCTTATTTTTAAGCTAAACCATCTCAAAGTAAAGTACAGACTTCATGACCTTTCATCTTTAAATATTTCAGTATGTATTCCCTAAGAGTAGGACACCCTCTTACGTAGCCATACTACCATTATCACACCAAAGGAAAATTAATGTTAGCTCAATCATAAGAAAATTAGTATTAATTCAATCATATCATCTTGCTGGAATTTTGACAGGAATTGTGTTAAACCTGTATCAATTTGGGGAGAACTGACATATTTACTACGATGAGCCTCCCCATTAATGGGCATGGGGTGTCTCTCCCTTTACTTTGTTCTTCTGTGGTTTCTTTCATCATTATTTTGTAGTTTTCAGCCCATAAATCCTGTACATATTTTGTTAGATTTAGACTTTCATGTCCATTCATACTGCTCTATGTAATTTTTTTAATGGTTGCCTAGTAAGGGGTATAAGAATTAAAGAGGTCTTGGTATTTCATCTTCGGATCACTTTAGGCGGCTGGCATACGTAAGAACTTAAGGCAGAGCCACTGCGTCGCCTCTACACTCTCCCTGATGCCGGTGGTGCTGAGATCAGCTACTGCTGATGCTCTGAAGAAAAACCTGATTTAAGCCAGAATGCCCCAAACTTAGCTATTAGAATCACCTATGGCATGTTATACTTAAAAATACAAAGTATATGGCCCCCATCTCAGGCCTCCTGAGCCAGACATATCTACTGGTGGCATCTGTAAATATATATTTAACCAAATTTCTGAGGTAATTCAGATGATAGCCCAGCTTTGGGAGTTACTAATCTAGACCAGGTTTTCTATTAGAATCACATTCTCCTGGTTATTTTTCATGTCTCAATCCTACACTTTAGTCAGCTTGGCACATTTGCTGATTCATAAACACGCATTAACACCTCTGGGCCCCGCTCACCCTGATTTCCTAATCTGCAGTGCCTCACTCTTCCTATGCATTACCTTTGCCTTTGTGAATTCAGTGCAAGTAACTCAAACCCCAGCCCAAATGCTACTTCCTCAGAAACTTTTCACTGGAATTAGTTTCTTCCTGCTCAGAATACATGTATTTTTTAATGGCATATAAAATACATAGTTGTTGTTATTTCCCCTACTAGAAGGGCTGGGTTAGATCTTGCTCATTTTTTATTTCCCAATTTATTCAGTGCTCACTAGTATGCGAAGTATTTATGTGCTCCAACTTATTTTAGTAGCATGTTTGCTAATGAGATAACTAGAAATGTCTTCAAAATTAAGAAACCAATAGCATAATAGTATTTTAGGAAACATTCTTGCTATACTTATCTTCTTAACACAATATTTAAAAAACATTACATTTTATGATAAATTATATACCTGGCTTAAAAACAATCTATTTTCCATTCTCTTTATAATTTTAAGATATCAAAATACTTAACAATCACAGGAAAGAAGGAGAAATAGGAAATTTCATTTCTTACTACAGAATAGTCAATCCTAGAATTTAAAGAACACAAAATTTAATTTTTATGTAATTTTATTAATAAACAGCTGATATAATACATTCAATTTTCAGTGCCACTGTAATAGTCTGAAAAATACAAAATTGAAAGGTTGAAATTTTACATTTCTCCCCATGATAATGCAAAAGAAAAAAACCCAGTTATAAATATGTATATTTTACAAAAAACTCTGTCTTTCGTGGAAATTAGTGAAATTACAAAGAGTGGATGAATTATGACTGAATTTCATATCCTAATGGATCAAGTCCCTGGTCCAGGAGCATTAGAGAGGATTCTCTTAACTTCTGTAGCAATTTCCTCAGTTCTTCCTTAGAAAATACCTGATTTTTTTAAAAAGAGAAAAAAGTTAACAATGAGAAGAAGAATATGAACTTAGTCACATAATTAACCTGAGTAGTTTAATACAAGAAGAAATTCTGTAACACTTATGTAGCCAAAGGCCAGGATATTGGCATGGCCCAGGAACTTCAACACTGTTTCTCTGAGCCAGTCTATATACATCTAACTGCTTAGGAATATATGCACATTTGGAAATAAAAGAACAAACACTAGAACTGGACCATTACTTTTAAGAAAATCTAAAAATACCTGATAAATGGAAACACATCTCACAAAATTAAATATTACTACAGAGTTTATCAAATCACCAAAATTTAAAACTGCAAATGCACTAGAACTTACCAAATACAGTTTGTGGCGCTCAGAGGATACCATATCTGCTAACTGCAGGCATTCTTGATACTGACCAGTACTATGCAATATGGTGTGAAGCAGAAAACACAACATTGGCAGACAAAGCTTTCTCAGCAAAACCATCTGATGTGTTCTTTCATGGTCTTCTTCAGCATCCTATAGACAGTCATTTTAACAACTTTAAGCTAAATACTGTTATAAAAAGTCAAGTGCTGAATCAAAATCAAAATGCAACAGATAGGAGCTAATGTGTTTCTCTAAAGCTTATTGCGCCCATTAAAAATAAAAAATGGAAGGGTTTCAATCAGTGTCTACAGACAAGATTGTTTTGGTAAATAAGCAAGATGATGAACAAAACAGAGGAGTGGTGAATATAGTAGGATATGGAGAACAACAGAAGGAAAGATATCAGTACACTCAAATGGTTTTCTCTGTTCAAAAGATACCAAAATACCCAAGAATCCAGTGTTTCCCATTCTTCGTGGACAGATCAGGTCTACAGAGGCTAAACTAAGTTACAATGTTTCTCTCAAGCCCAGTTTCAGGCCTCCATCTTTCTCCCTCACACAATTCTTGCAGTATGCTTCTTTTTCTACCATCATTCAGCTCATCCAAATTCTACCTGGATCATTCAAGACTCAGTTAAATGTTACACCTTTCAAGTATCCTGTCCAGACCTCTCCGAGGTAGAAGCGACTTTCTTTTCCGGAACTCACAAATACTTAGTGTCTGCTTTTCTTATGCATTTTGTAACTAGTTATAGTTTTGTAACTGGTTCTCAAGCCAAGTTACACATTAAAGCTCTCCCTGCAATTAAAAAAAAGCCCCACCCTACTTCAGACCAATCAAACCAGAATCTCTGGGGACCCCACAATTTTTAAAAGCTCCCCAGCAACTTAAATGGACAGCTCAGGGATGACAGCCACTGCTACTACACTATCTTCAGATCCCTGCACTGAATTGAATACATGGATAATTTCTTAGGTCCAGATTAAAAAAAAATTAGATTTTAGTATCCTGATTCAACATATTAAATCTGAACAAATAGTTTACTCAAGAGACAAATATTCTTACCGCCTGGCTAGTATTTTCAATTTAGGCTTAAATTACGGGATGTTCAGTTATAAGCACAAAGGTAATATATAAGATCTGTAGACACTCCTATTCAGAGACAAAACTTTTAAAAACAGACATAGTATTTTTCTGGTGTTTTTTTTTTTTTTTTTGCTTTTAGCTATAAACACAGTTTCAGTTATGCACACAGCTTACCTCTCTAACATCCACCATCCACCCTCCATCAACAAATAACAAGACATTATACATTTTCTCCTTCACATCAGCAGTTAGGGCATCTAAATGTCCTTTCCAAATACTGTAATCCATCTGCAAAACAAATATAAGGCAAGCATATACCAGACCAAAACCAGTAAGTAATATATTTGTAAAGTACAGACAGGAATACACACACACACACACACACAGAACATCACTCTAAAGAGTTGATTTCAGTCAGCCAAATGTAAAATGAAATACCAATAGATTGTCATTCAAATAAAACACTAAATGTTAATTCTGTAAATGAACACTAATGTCACCTGAAGGTATTTTTCATGTTTGGTTAATTACCTACAGAAAAGTAACTAAGCAGATGGCTTTTTTTTCAAAGTTGCACATTGACAGGAAGATCACCGATTATAAAAGGAATGTAAATGGACAAAAAATTATCTTTTTAAATATGTGATATGTAATTTTAAGATGCAATAGGTATGTCTCATCTATAAGTTGTATATATACAACTTACTTCATATTTCTTCTCTTTGTGTTCATGAGCCACTTTCTCAGTAAAAGTTGCTTGAGGTACCAAAGTAGGTTTTTGTGGGGCTGAATTCATATGCTTAAACCACTCATTAAAGGTTTCATGGGCCTCCTAAAACATAAAATAAAACAAAAGGAAGTTGAGTTTCCCATATATTCAAAAAATCTTTTAAAATTTAGTTCTTAGATATAATTTTGCCATATCAAGAATTAGAACTGTTCAGTATATTTCACACACATGCTAAAAATCATAAATGCTTTCTCAAGTGATAAACACCAGTAAGGTCATATAAGTTTTATTTTCTGGCTCCTACTTCTATCTCAGCACCCTGATCATACACACACACGCACACGCACACAAATGCTGACATTTTTCACTCTGTGATGTGCACATTGTCTGTCTTCTTAACAAGCCTATCGGCTTCTAGAGGGCAAGAACAGGATACTACCTGCAGATTTAGCCCTGGAATCCAGTCACTTCATTGTTGAGTGAAATTGGAATGAGTATATTGTTTTAGTTGTAACAAAATCTAGAATATCTTACTTTTCTCAATTATTGCCAAAAGAAGAAATATTTAAGTTGACACAAATATTCAAGGAATCTTAAGAAAACATGTTTAGATGCTCTTGGTTAGTCAGCACTGATTAGAGGCTCATGCTAATGAAGACCACATCATGATTTCAATGCCCTTGTGAATCAGTTAGCACCACAGTCACAAGGGAGATGAGATGAGTCAATCACCACTTCTGGAAAAACAGGTCAAAGTCTGAGAGGGAACCAGCAAAGTCATCATGAAGACAGGCACATCTGTAGTTTCTTTACAGTCTCACCAAATAAGCTCTAATGCACAAATGTTCTCTGATGGCGTTATCATCTTCTGCAGGAAGTGGACTTTCCATTCCTTGTTCCTCCCACTGATTATAGATTTCTGCTATAGAATCCTGAGGAATTTTCACAAATACTTCTTTTGCAGCTTCATGCTTTTTTGATGCTGCGAAAAAGATGATACAGTTTTCCACATACATAAATTCCTGTGTTATGGTTTCTAAAGGAGTGAGATAACTGGTTTGCAGCTTTTACACGTGGGTAACCATTTTGGTCCCAAGGTTAAAAGTCTGGGTGATCTTTCTACCTAATGGCAGGCTTTTTTCTTGTTTCCGTGTTAACAGTCACAAAAGGATACATTAAATGCAGTTGCTTTTACATACTCCTGAGTCTTAAAAAAAGCAATTACCTTTTTTTAAGCCTTGAAATAATATGCAAAATTGATTAGGTCAAGGAAAATCCATTGTTAAATATGTTCTGTTTCATAGCGCCAGGTTTAGATATATATGAGAGTGAGTGTTTTGTTGGGTCAGAAAAGCAAACAAAATTTAAGAATATACGGATTTGAACAAAAACTTTAAAAAATGATGTAAGAAGGCAACATACCCAAGAATTTTCTCATTATTGCATTGCCTTGTTTCAGTGCTTCCGCTCTCTGTGCTGAGTCAAATACCAACCAGTCAATCACATCAATTTTTAAACGGTCCTCCTATTCATTTAATTGAAAAAAGAAACATCAGTTTTGTTTTTTTCCATGATAATCTGCAAATTAGTATAATTAACTTACATCTGCATTTCTAGTGAACATCATTTTCCCTCAAGTTATACAAACGTGTGAAAGAATCTAGCTTTCCTTAGTTTATTTTCATATTTAATAACTAACAAATTATAGAAAAAACTTACTGGACTGTGACTCTGGAACTGGAACTATTTATTCTATCTCACCAACTTAACCATGTGATTCCTTTAAGTGGTACTCTTAAATGTTTTTCTTTGCTAGATAGAACATTATATTCCTTTCTGAAAACAGGAATAAGTAAACTACAGAGGGGTTAGTGATTGATCACATATCAAGAAAAGATGAGCAAAAACCCAACATTCAATGCTCATATTTTTATCCTACTAAAGAATCTTCCTTTAATATACTACTACTGTAAGTACTCCCTTACACAAGACCTTAAGTTTGCTGTCAATTTTTATTACTTAAGAGGTTTTGGCTGAAATACAAAAATTCTTAAAAAAAAAAAAAAAAAAAGCAGCCAGAGTATTGTGAGGTAGAAGTTCACCAAAGAACAACATCACAGATTATGACACTACACACCACCTCCTCTCCCTCATATTACCTCAGTAGTGCCAGTATCTAGGGCTGGGGTCAGGTCATGATGACTGAATTCTCCATTATCCCTCTTTCGTATATTTTCAACTACAGTCTTTGTTATAGTTGCAATATCCAAATCTAAGGAATTTTGTTTAAAGACAAGAATTAATCATTCACACTAATACCCTCTAAACAGCCACAATAATTTGGCAAATTTGGGATAAGTCTTTAAAAATATAACATGTGAGATAAGGAAGACATTATAAAACAAAATGCCAAAAATCAAAAGGTATTTTACACATGAGTTACAGCGTTATTTTATTCATAAAGCATAATTTCATTGAAAATTTCAGTCCTTTTTTTTCTCTCAAGAGAAATAAGATTTGAATCTAGAAGGATAAATGTTACTAAAGCCAAAATGATAATTTGCTTACAAAGCAGAAGTTCTCAATTACCTGCTTCTTTGGCCAGCTCTAGGCAATGGTGGCGCTCTTCAAATTCTGTAACACCTTCCAAAAATAATGCATACTGGGCAACAGCTAGGTCTTGAGGCAAATGACAGGTATAAAATGCTATGAGATTTGTATGTTTCTCATTTATTAAGAGCTAAAAGAAAAAGATCAAAGTATGTCAATAATAAAGCAGGTTCTGGGATAAGCAGAACTTTTGAAAAGTTCCTATCAAAATTTCAAATGTATTTAGGAGAGATTCATAGACACAGATTTGTACTGAGCAGAATAATTTTAAATTAAAAAAAGTACATATGATAATTAAAAGATCCTTTTTATGGACTCTGATGACTTTCCTGCCAGTAGGCATTAAAATATTATCAATCTGATGTTTACTTTCATTCAAATAGTAAAAAAAAAAAAAGGGACTCCTGTTGTGGATTCACAAAGTTTACCTGTATATATGTCTTTAAAACTTCGATGGAAATTTCTTCCTTCAGAGGAAAAAAAGATTCAATTATAAACACAACCACTTATATGTACGAGCAATATATCTAACAAAATCTGTTATTAAACAATTTAATGGTTTTATCATTGAGCAATAAGTACATGGTAGGCCAAGTGGTTAGCAAAGGTCATGTGCTGCCTGATATAACCTTACCATAACTATTTGTGGGTAGTTACTATTATTGCTCACGTTTTAGAGGGGAAGAATAAGGCCTACTGAGGATTTATTTATCCAGAATTACATAGCCAAATGCTGCTGAGTAAGAATGTGAACACAGGGTTCTTACTCCAAGCCCAAGCTTTCAACTACTCCATCATTCTGCCTTCAACATGTACTCTGATCAAAATGTTATTAACCATTTAGGAAAAGAGAAAAAGAAAAAGCCCCCTAAGGTTTAAAATCACATAAAGAATTTAGTCTGGTTCAGTTAGCTTAGCTGGTTAATTCAGACTCAGGTACTAAGGAGGATAAAGTTATGACTTTATCAAAAACCAGGTGACCACTGGCATTCTGCAGTTGCAGATTAGAATCCTAAAGGGTCACCCATAGTGAGTTATCATGGAGTAACAGTGTGTGACCATAGGTAACTTCTGTACCCGTACCACCGTTTCTAGAAAACACCACCACAAAGGTAGCCTGTTTCCTGATGATACATAGCATCAGCCTTGCAGAGAAGGGTAACTGTTCATTTTTATTTACTTTGGTCTGTAGTCCCAGAGCACGGAAAAACAAAATGAGGTGAGTCATGAAGCGGAGGAGATGTCCAGGTAGACTGCTTCTGCTTTTGGAAAGCCATTTGCTGAACTCATCCATCAAGCCTATAAGCCATCAAAGACAGATAAAAATCAAAAGAAGAGAAATAAACACTACCAAGGACATTTCCTGCACCCCTATAGCACTATTAACTATCTCATTGTTAATAAACATCTAAAACCAGTTCTGGATTAAACTCAAACTTTATTTTCTAACAATTAAGTAAATAGTGGCATTCAAATAGGTTGATATTTATAAAATTAGAAAATGGTTGCATCATATGCATTGTTTTGATAACTTCTTACAAAATGACTAGGAGAAAACAAAGAACTCATACAAAGAAAAATAAAACTGTATCTTACCATCAATGTCTCCCAGGATAAGGAATTTTTGAACTGTATGATAATGTTCTTGATTCTCTTCCAGAACTCTCTGAAAAAAAATTTACATTTTCCATAAATCATGTAGTGGCCATTCTGCACTATATACTGATTGGTAAACTAAAAATGTCAACTTTTGAAGGTACATATGCAAGGAAAAAGATGGAAATCAAGGGTCTTAGGAGCACAAAGTAAAATATGAGAAAGATACAGCCTTTGGAATATACTCAAGGCTGAACAGTATCTTTGAAGGCAGAGAACTGTGATAAAACAATTTAATCTCTGTGAATGCTTATTAAACTGTCATTTTTTATATTTTATTACTGTTTTCCTTGGCATCGCATGCTGAACCAGAAAGGAAGGGCACATGTGACCTAAGCAAAATAAACTGTAAGTTTTCTTTCAACATGAACAGCAGTTCTTGAAAGCATTCTTTGGGTGCTCTCTTCTGCACATAGCACCAAGGGTAACAAAAACTATCATAATAGTGATGAGGCGCAGAGCAGAAAAAAACATTTGCAAATAACCCACTGTTGGACTTTTTTTTGTCAGTTATTTTTTGTCAAATATGTTTTAATTTTTATTTTTTGTCTAGATTTTCTTTCAGCATTTATTCTTTTTTACATTCAAGTCTTTGCTCCATTTGGAAATGATTTTAATATATGGCATGAGGTAGGGAATCTAGCTGTGCTTCCTTCCAGATGGAAAGTCAATTTTGGCCATAACATGTACATAAAAAAACCCACCCCCTTTCCTCTGAAATGAAAGATCATTTCTGTCATCTATTAGTTCTCATGGATACATTGATCAAATATGAATATTTGTGTTCCACTTATCTTTCCTGTGCCAGTTTCACAGTGTTTTATCTTTATTTTATTTTTTTATGAAGACAAGTACCACACAACTGTTTTTCTTTTCCAAATTTTCTTGCCATCCTCACTTATTCTTTTACTGAAATATTCTGTTCAGAAAAAATCCCCCAGACCATTAGCTTTCTGTGTTTATTTTGGAATGACTGATATTAACATCAAACCCTGTCATCCAAGAATGTGGTATATCTATTTGTGTCTTTCAGAAAGACTATAGTTTTCTTTATGAAGGTCCTCAAACCCTTGGTTACCTAGGTATCACCTAGTTTTGGTCAATATTTTAAATGGGACTTTTTTGGGGTTAATTTTCCATTATGTATTTAAATTTTCCCAAAGGAAACGGGCAGGGATAAATTAGCCTACATGCATACATATATATTTAGATAAAGCCAATCCTAAAGCAAAGAAAGAGAAATGATGTGTCACTTCAATATGCAATAAAGTGTCTTCTTTTTAAAGAATGTCTCTCATTTGGCTAAGGGGTGAGGAAAAGAAGAGAGAATATAACAAGGTTTCATGTATTTTTGCCTTTCAACTACAGTGCAGAGTATAACATTTACTGTTTCCTATTCTAATTATCCTAAGATAATCATATTAATATTTACCTTTTTATCAGTAGCTTGAAGTTCTTCAAAAACCCTTTCTAAGGTCCAGCTTCAAAAAAAAAACAGAAAAGGAATAAAATAATATTAAATATGAACAAGGGCTATAAAATCAAACTTCACAGAGCATACGACCAATCACCACGATGTAAAACAAACCAACAAACTCACTTTGCTTCCAAATATTCTCTAGGGAGCTCTTCTGTGTCATCCAGAGACACTACTGATGTCCGGATCTCCTGTTCTACCAGACTATCCACCATCACCCGAAAGTAGGCCCACACAGTGTCTTCCCAGGTGTCACAGACAGGAAGCAGCTTTTTCCCCATTCCAAAACAAATACATAGTCAGTCAACAAAAAAGGAAAAGCAGTTATATCATATCCTTTGATACGGACTGTACAGGGTCACTGTGACACAAAACATTGTCGACCACAAAACACACTGCACAGCCCTTGCCCCCACCAATCCACCTCTTCTAAGAAGCGTGAACTATTAAGACTTTTTCCATACTGAGTTCACAACAGCATCAGTTTTACGTAAGATGGTGTTTCAACTAATTATTATAACTTCCTTCAAAATAACTGTAAAATGTTAAGGGGTGGTAGGGGTTGTTAGGAGCAAAGACACATGTGCAAGACAATCTGAATAGTCACGGTGCCTAACTTTTGGATAAAGCCATGGATACAATAAGTCATTGATAAATATGTGTTTAGTCAATGAATTTAATTAATTAATGAAATCAAATTTAAAATTCTTAGAAATTTAAGTGAGATTTCACACATGAAAACATTTGGTATATGGGATACAGCAAATTAAGCAGCTTAAGTTACTATTTTATTTCATGATTATTTCTATCATTGCTACTCTTAGAAAGCAGCTTACACTTAAGAATTATTATATACAATTATAAAAGTATTTACTGTATCTGATTTTGTTCCACAGGAAAAAAAGATGAAATAGATTGCATACCTGCTTGAGATTCCCACTTAAAGCTGCATAAATTGCTCTCTCATATTTATTGAAAAGCTCCTGAAATACAATGAATATAAATAAATTTCAAAAATTGTTTTTCTTAGTATCTTAACTTCTTTTCATAATCTGGAATTTTGCCATATCTTATAAACTGAACCTATTTATTCACTTGACAGTTTCTAATAGGAGTAATAAGGAAGGATCCCTCAGTTTGATGATAAAACTGATTCTGAATCTTCAGGAAAAGTCAAATATCTAAAATTCAAATACAGGGTGAGAGCAGATCTACCTCTAATGGATGCTTTTATCATTTACCATATCAAATTTTATTCCAGATAGAACCTGTGTGTATAGGTGTTTTCCCGTAGATAGCTTCTAAATTCCTAGTACTACCTGATACTAACCTACCTAAGAACAACAAGACAAGGCCCTTGGAACCTGTCATGCAACAGTAAGCAGAATTAATTATATTAATCCTGAGAGGCTCCTAACTAGTTTCTTGGCCTTCTAGTCAGCTCAATTTTAAGCCTATTCTCCACTGCCACGCTAATCTTCCTAAAACACTGTTGTCATGTGCCCTTGAGGTTTCTGATGGTTCACCACTTCGATGTCAAGTTCTCATTCCTTAGAGCAGCACAGGGGACCACCACTGCCTGTTCCTAATTTACTTTTTCCAATCATCTTTCCCATTAGTCAGTTCTGCTACAATGCTTGTTTTGAAAATGTGGATCTGTTCCAATGAAACTGATACACCAAAAAACAACCTGACATGATGCAAATTTCCCATTTGCTTATGTAGTTTCATCCACAAGAAGCACTAGATTAGCAGAAAACCACACCTAGATTAACCAAGCCACTAGAAATACACAAAACTGACACACCTCAACCACCTACCAGCGACCTTAGCTTACCAGGTGTGTTATACGCTAAACCCATCCATAATGAGTGCTATAATTTTCTGCTTGACTCCAGATAACCTCCTTTGCCACTTCACAGTAACTCCCAAGCTGACACCCAATTCTACAAGAAAACTTCAGTTCTTTTCACAGTAAAGTACTATCTACTGTAGCTCTTATGTATTTCCTGTTTCACAGTGTTTTATGAAGTTTTCATCTTTTTATGTATCACTGATGGTTTCTGAGTATTGTGCTCTTAACTCCATTTTCCCCCAAACCCTGTGGGTTTTTGCACAATTCTGCATGCTGAAGTGGTTTTTAGGAACGTATAGATGATGTCACAACAGAATTGACTCTATTTCCTTTTGTGAGCCTTTTGTTCCATCTAGTACATCTACCTTCCCTTGAGTTTTCCTATGTATTCTACCTAGAATTCCTTCCTCTTTTTAGCTCAACAACTCAAATCCTACTAATTTTTAAAAGTTCAATTCAATTGTCTCTCCTTTGAAGCCAGCTTTAGCCCAATGCTTATTCTCTGAATTGATTTGGTACCTCGTTTGCATTTTTGCCATGTAACAGTACTAATTTTTAGTACTTAGTGTCTGAATAATTCTGAACAGTAGTTAAACCTGCCCACTCCTATTGCTTAGTGCAATTGGATAATCTTTGAAAACAAGAACATTAGTCTTATACTACTCTGAATGTGTCACAGAACCTTTAGCAGGCCTTCAATTAATTAAGAGTAAAAATCAGTATCAGTAAATATTTCATTATATCTTACATCTTCTGCCATTCTCCAACAACTTATTTTCCAAATGCATCTGTATGGATTCCCTTCAACAGGTTCTAATTCTGTTCCTATAAAACAGTAAGAAAATGCAAATGTAATTTAAAACGAGACATTATTTCAACGACTTCTAAAAACAAAAGCTAAACTTCACAAAGACTGGCGTTTAGAGCTAAATATATCCCCAGTTCTCGGAGTAAAATCTACTAAAATTACCTCCATTAACAGTTGGGTTAGGGTCATGATAGAGTTTCCAGCCTTCAAGCGTTGCAGCTCTCCATGCCTGACCACAGCGTTTACAGAGCCGTTGTGCCTTTACATACAAGAAAGAGCAGTCAGTTATATAACCAGCATGGTATGAGAAGAATACTTGTGCCTTAAAGAAAATATAAGCAATGTATGGCAGGATTAAATAACTTACAGGCATAGATGTTACAAAGGATGATGGAGAAAACAAATGATATTTTACTATACCACCACTTGCATGTCTTTCTGTGGTCTCATCTCTCTTTTCCTAGTAATTTCTTTGCTCTTTGATTTTGCACTTACCAACAGGTTCCCACGGTACCCAGGGGCATTTAATCCTGATAGAGACAAACAGGACTAAAGAGGTTGATGACCCTTGATTTATGTGGTATTCTAAAACACCG
>JAQQAC010008719.1:27708241-27722722 GCA_029783875.1 Phataginus tricuspis | reverse complement strand
TAGATCATATGACCCCATCTCTTAAATCTAGGGTTAGGCATATGATCGAACACAAATCAATCCCAGGAGTCCTGTTGGAGATATTGAGAAGGAGACACACTCCTTGTACTGGAATTGGAAGCTGGCAGGAGGAAGTAATAAGCCTGGAGCTGCTGGTGGCCACCGGTGACACGAGGGGTGGCTTCTTGGAATGAAACCACAGAGAGAAGGGCAGAGCTTATCTTCTGAGTCCTTGGATCCTCTTAAAGTCAGATATTACCGCTGTATAATCTCTGCCCCAGGAGCCAATCAAGTCCCCCCATAAGTAACTTGAGCTAGGTTTCTGTCAGCTGAACCTAGATTAGCTGATTCATACAACCAGCTAAAGAATATAATAACCCAAACATCACTCTGGGTTGTGGCTTCTAAAAATCATGAAAGTTATGTAGCAACACAGAAAAATGTTTTGATATGCTATCCAAAAAAGACAGGATAAAAACTAAATATAAAACCTTGAAAACATTTTTTCTTAGTGAAATAAACCAAACACAAAAGGACAAATATTGTATGATTCCACTTACATGAAATAGCTAGAATAGGCAAATTCATAGCAAGTAGATTAGAGGCCCCCAAGAGCTGAGAAGGTGGAGACTGAGGAGTTACTGCGTGATGGTTGGTTTGTTTGGGGTGATGGAAAAGCTCTGAAAACAGTAGTTTTGGCTTCACAATACTGTGAACGTAACTAATGTCATGGAAATGTGTATTTAAAACTGGTTAAGATGACAATTTTTGTCATATATATTTTACCACAATTAAAAAAAAAATTAATAATGGAATATACCAGAACTATTGAATTGTATGGTTTAAATGGGTGAATTTTATGGTATGTGAATTATATCTCAATAAAGTGTTAAAAAAAGACTCTGAATGTATACTATAGTAATGATTATATTAAAAAGAGGTACATAAGAAAGGGCTTATCAAAAAGACAAGAAATAACATGTTGGAGAGAATATGGAGTAAAGGAAACCCTTGTGCACCCCTGGTGGGAATGCAAACTGGTGCAAGCCATTATGGAAAACATGGAGGGTCCTCAGAAAACTAAAAACAGAAATACCATATGATCCAGCTATTCCACTTATGGGTATCTGTTTGAAGAAAATGAAAATACTAACTCAAAAAGACATGTAACTCCATGTCCAGTGCCACACTGTTAACACCCATGAGGTGGAAACAACCTAAGTGTCCACTGATGGATAAGTGGATAAAGGGAATGTGGTATATATATATACAATGGAATATTATTCAGCCATACAAAAGAAGGAACTCTTGTCATTTGTTACATGGCTGGACCTCAAAGGTATTATGCTAAGTGAAATAAATTAGAGAAAGACAAATACCGTATGATCTCTTTTATGTGTGGAATTACACACACACACACACACACACACATACACTCATAAATACAGAGAATAGATTGGTGGTTGCCAGAGGGCAGGGGGGGTCGGTGGGGAAGAAATGGGTGAAGAGGGTCAAAGGGAAAGGAAAATAAAAAAATCTTGTTCTCTTGTTTTTTTGAGGCTCTAATACTGAGATATTTCATATGTAAGATGGTAGTGTTAATAACAGCAAAAATAATGACATTTCTCATTTATTGAATATTTACTGAGTCAGACTGTGAGTCAATTCACATGAAGTATCTCATATGAACCCTAGAGAGAGGTGATAATTATGTCCCCACTGAACAGATGAGAAAAGTGGGCACACAGAAGGTGCTTGGCTTACTCATGGACACAGAGAGCCAGCATGACCACAGGGTAACAGAAGAGGTGGAAGAGGCACTGACGGAGATCAGAGCCTTGGATTCCAGCCTTGATTATCTCACTAGTTTTGTGACCTCAGAGGTCACCCAGCCTCACTGGATTTCAGGGTTTTATTGCTGTTTGCTTGTAAATGGGAATGTTAGAAAACATTGACTTTATTTAAGCTCTTTCTTTGTCTAAGAAGAAAGAAAAGAGGTACAAAAGGAAATGAAATGGGTTTTAAGAAAAGTTTGGAACCCCTATCATATATTACATATGCAGTTATATAAAGGTAGTGGGACCTTGAGAGTTTTGGTTTTTCAAACTTTCAGCAACATGATCATGTTTTTGTTTTCTGTTTTGAAAAATACATCCTTGTTTGCCACTGCAATTCTTACTATCTTCCACATCACCTGGCAGAGTGACTGGAACTTCTTCTGAATAAATGAGTATGCAATAGCAACTTTTCTTAAAAGGTAAGAATGATGCGTAATAATTCAAGACCTACTACTGTAAGAAACTATTTAATATATTCTAATATTTGTAACACAAAAGAACAAATAACACTTTGAACTAATATATTTCCAATCTAACGAGTACCACCCAAAGTCCTGCAAACAGGTAAAACATAATGCCTGGAGCTTGAAGCCCCAAGGCACCAGACTCATCATCTAGAGTCAACAAAGCCATCCAGTAAGCAGTCCAATCGGATACTTAACTTTCTACATACAGTGACCCCACCTTATCTGCAGTCACCCAGTCAACCATGGTCTGGAAGCAGATGGTCCTCCTCCTAACATGTCAGAAGGTCAACAGTAGCCTGATGCGGCGACACAGTGCCTGTGTTGTTCACCTCACTTCATCTCATCCCGTAGGTATTTCATCATCTCACATCATCACAAGAGGAGTACAGGACAATAAGGTATTTTGGGAGATCGACCATATTCACATAATTATTATTATAGTGTGCTGTTTTAACTGTTCTATTTTATTATTAGCTGTTATTGTGAATCTCTTATTGTGCCTCATTTATAAATTAAACTTTATCATAGCTGTGTATGTTTAGGGAAAAACACAGTATATATAAGATTTGCTACTATCTGTGGTTTTAGGTATCCACTGGGGGTCCTGGAAAGTATCCCCAGCAGATAACGGGGACTCCTTCATAAGATCTTAACTATTACAAGGGAAATCACATTTCAAATAGGTAAGATGAAAAGGAAGAAGTTTGAAGGCCACTCTTCAAATGCTAAGTAGCATCACCCAGAAGAGCAATTAGGGTCACTTATTTTTCAACTCTTAAAAACCAGAACTAGTAACGATGGGGATATACCTAGGGTATGCAAGTTTGGCTTTTTATAAAGAATTTTCTACTAGAGATGAGCAAACTAGAGGGCACTGCTTTCTGAAACAATGTGTTTATCACTGGAGATGCTCCAAGCAGAAGTTAGATCCAGAAATACCATGAAAGAGACTACTGCACTGAGGAGGTATTCTAGGTCACAAAGATATCTTCCAGCTTAAAGTACCTATGACTTTTTGAAGTTGGACAAGCCGGCTATTCATAATTTACCTCTTCTGTCATTCCAGCACGGATCAGAGTGAAAAGATATTTGAGCAATCTGACTTCATCTTCTCTATCCAGATCATCAAGGGGCATTTTCTGTCTTATGGGAGCATCAGGGTCCTACCAAAAAAAATAATTAAAAATTAAAAACAAAAACACATCAACTATAAATCTTTTGTATGACATAAATTCTGAACATCAAGAGATAATAAATCTCTCCTGAGTTTATATACTGAAATAAATTAATCTACAATTTAATTAAGTAACAGGAAACGTAAGTGTTACAAACATTCCAAATAGCCATATTAATTGTCCACTACCCCTTCAAAACAGACTCTTAGCCCATGGTCAGGTGAGGTGGAACACACCACTAGCCCAGCCTAGCCAGATTACAGATGTTACTCATAATTCAAGATGACTTGAGCTTTATCCTGTTGTAGTAACTACACAGCCAAGTTAATCCTCAACAGAATTAGGCCTAGACAGAGAATGAATGAGCACAGAGGAGAAACTGGAGGAACCACAATGCATGCTGTAATTAGAAAGTACTTAGCTGGTATTTTCTGAGAAAGTATGAAAAGGGAGCGCATTATGGGATGTTACAGAAAATATATCAATGCCCAATGAAATAAAAAAAAAAAAAACAGATTTCTAATAAATAAGCAAACCTCCCTAAAAGTTATTCCTACCTATACCTTTCAGGGATAGAAAGAAATGTGTCTTAAAACATTTGGGATAACATACTGCCCTCACTCTTGCAGCAAACAGCACACATGATCTGTACAATGATTTCAAATGAGAACTAAAGACTTAAGAAAGGAAGTAACTCATATTCCAAATGTTACTAACTGTATGGTAAATATGACTATCAATTCAGGAAGCACAATGTGTATTAGATCAATTGGCTACTTTCACAAGTAGTTGCAGACAGATAAAACCATTCAGTTTTGGAACACGTTTTCTTTCTGACAAAAGGAAATCACTACTTTCCAAATGTCAAGAGTGAATGACTTTCAATTGCTTGCTATGGAGTAATTTAGCTACAATTTATTTTAAGCTCTTCCAGTAGCTTCCAAACAATTTTAATCAAAAACTCCTTTTGTTACCAAAATGAATATCAATTTTTTCAGTTGGTACTTATTTCAACCACCCTTTATTCTAAATATTCAATTCACTTGCTCCCACTTGTCACAAAGGTTTGTTCCAAGAACAAAACCCAAACACCACCAAAGCTCTTACCCCTTTATTTCTACATAATTAGACTCCTGGTTTTTTTAATCCACTGTTAGCCCCATTACTCATATCATAGAATGACCTTTCTAACTCAGGGTAATTCAAAGCTTTTTTCCCTCTTGCTTTCTACATGAAAGAGCTTTTGCAGGTCACCACCTTATAGTTGAAGAGTCAAACCTTGTTGTAACACCAAGGTTAACTTGTTTCTAATGCTGGCAAATCAGGAATCCTTTCTATATCTTCTTGTACAATTTACAATTCACAGGCCATGGATTTGTTCAAATACATCCCATCAAAATCAACCACGAATTAGCAATTTTATAGTTTAAACAGCACTGTATGCAAACTGTGGAGAAAACCAAAACAAGGATCCAAGATAAGAAATACTCAGCCTTACAGAAAAAAGAAAACCACAACTTTGAAGACAACTTTCATTTCAAAGAACACTTACCAATTCAGTGACAAGAGGACGGACACTTCCTATATGAGAAGACAGCTGCCGCTGTTTCAAGGTATGCAGGGTATTCTCCCTGCAAGAAAAAGTAAATACAAAAATTTTTACAAGAGCAATTTTAATAGGCCTATTTTTAAAAAGCTCAAGTCACAGCAATAAGTAGAGAATACAAACAGAAAAAGCATGCAAAGATGCTAAATATAAAGAGGCATTTTAGCTCAGATGACTAGTGATGCTGAGCACATTTTCACGTTCTTTTTAGCCATTCATCTGCTTCCATGAGGTATCTGTTCAAATCTTTGCCCTTCTTAATGGGTTACCCTTTTATTAACGAGTTGTAGTTCTTTATCAAGTACATGTTTTAGATGTTTCTTCCAGTCTACGGTTTTCCTCCATTTTCTCAATGATGTCTTTAACGAGAAGTTTTAAATTTGATCAAGTCAAATCAATTTTTTCCCGGATTACTGCTTCCTGTGACCTAAGAAGTTCTTGCCATCCTTCAAGTCACAAAGATGTCCTCCTGTGTTTTCCTCTAAAAGCTTTGTGGTTTCAACTTTTACATTTAGGACTATGGTTCATCTTGGATTAACTGTTAGGTATGATATGAGGGAGGTGTCAAGGTTAACCTTTTTTCACATACATATCCAGTTTTTTTCTGCATGGTTTGTTGAAAAGATATTCCTTTCCCCACTGGATTGCTTTGATGCCTTGTTGAAAACCAGTTGATCAAATAAGTGTGAGTCTGTTTTTGGGTTCTCTATTGGCCAGTAAAAAAAGGAGACTAACTCATAAAAATTTGTAAAAACTTTAACAGGGAATTACAACTTAAAAGAAATTTTTAGAAATTATAAATTTCTCTTTTTCCCAGAAAAATGTCAACTACTCATGATTTAATTTTTAACAAAGCTGAATAGCATTAACTTCTTAGTTAAGCAGAGAAAAGTTGTGGTTGATTTACACACTTCATACATACATAATGCTATTAAAATCAAAGGCTATCTGAATGTTCTCTTCAATCTTGAAATAAGTTGTTCTTTTAACCTAGGAGTGCTTTCTAATCCTACAATAATCTAGAACTATTGAAGGATGTAGGGAAAAGAAATTTTCTACAAAAATCACAAGTAGCTAGAAACATATTAGAAGTACCTTCTTAATGATCAAATTACAATTATTCAGAAAATGAAGCAAGGTTATTATTTGAAAACACAAATCAGACCATGCCACTCTTCTAGTCTGAAGGTTTCCCATCTTATTAAGAATAAAATCCTAAAGCCCTACCTTGCCCTAACTGTGAAAGTCCTGTATGATCTGTTTCTCTTTAATCACATTTTCTACCATTCTTTCTTTTGCTGTGTTTACCCTGGCCTCTGTGCAAATGCTTTATCTTCACAGGATCTTTGCAGTTTCTGTTCCCACCGAGAACACTCGTCCCCCAGATTTTTGCATGGTTTGCCTCCTTTATTTCTTAAACACTTCTTACTTTTACCTGTTACTTCCTTAGAGAGACCTCCCCCAACAATCTCTTCTACTTAAAGTAGTTCCCACTGTCATCTTCTATCCATCAAGTCTAACTGACTCTTTTTTCCAAAGCTCTTAATACCCAACAGGCTAATATTTGTTTATTTGCTATCTAACTCTTAAACAATTATACTTCCATAAAGGCAGGGTTTTTATCTGTTTTGCTCACAGATTGAATAAGTAGTAAGAACTGAGTAAATACTTGTTGAAGGATGAATAAACAAAACTAACATTAAGTGACTTCAATATTAAAGTTCAGTGACTTACCAATACACTGATTTTGCATAAAACTCAATATTATCAGAAAAATCTCCAATCTCATCTTTGGCAATGCTCTCTAGCCAATCTACCACCAGCTAAGAAAGAAAAAGAAAAAAAAAAAAGAAAAAGATTATTAACTATAAAATTTGTTAAGTGTTTTATTTGGGGTGGTATTCCTATCCTTAACTCCACAATTTCTGATTAAAAAGACCAAATAACAATTTTTCCAACTACTATTTTTACTTCAAGATATATAATAATGTGGCAAAAGCATGAAATGTTCCATAGGAATAATACAGTTTTAAAAAGGCTAAACCTGGAAATACTAGAACAATTATTTGAAAAATAAAAGAACAAGGCTCATAACTCCTTTTAATTACAAATGAAAAGGTCAAAAGAAAAAAATTAAGGTAAAACTTTTAAATTTAAAAAACTTTATTTCTTTATATGTCATCTTCCTTTTCTCCATTTTCATTAAAAAATATTTTTGAATTCTAGTCATACCTGACTTTGTCGAACAAGTGAATCTCTCTGAAATAATGCTTCCACCACTGTTTTTTCACTCGCATTAAGAGCCTATTTTAAAAAAGATTATTTAAAGATTATATTAAAGAAAGAAGATGCTATAAGAACATTATTTTAATAAAAGGCAAAATCAAATCTAAAATAAGTACATTTAGTCACCCATAAACATTTTACTGGGTAGCAAATCTGAATATTCATCTTTGAAAATGTTTCATTAATAAATTTCAAGTTTTTATCTAGATCAATGTGCATCTGCTCTTACTTGTTAATTTAATTCTTTGGCCATCTGACTTCCCCAAAACTTAATTACTAACAGTCTACTGTTGACTGGAAGCCTTACAGATAACATAACACAGTCGATTAATACATATTTTGCACATTACATGTATTATATACTGTAGTCCTACAATAAAGTAAAGCTACAGAAAAGCAAATAGTTTTTCAAACTGTCTCAAATCTCTGAAAGCTTTTCCAATATATTTATTGAAAAAAATATGTGTAAAAGTGTACCCACGCAGCTCAAACCCATATTGTTCAAGGGTCAACTGTACTTATGTTCTCCTTTTTTGATTATTTATAGTGGCGTCAAACACCAATTACTTTTATAATATGAAAAATAAGCAACTGAACCTAAAAACCGCATCTGGCCTTTGGTTTTAAAGGTCTGTCTTTACCAAGACTTTAAAAAACAGTTCCTTTATTCTTCAAATAGGGCACAAAAAACGGTGGTAGATTTAGAACTTGTTCTGGAGAGCTAACACAATTCTAGATACCAAAAGTAGATGAGGTTAAGTCACAAAGAAAGAAAATACATTTGAGAAAGTCCTAAATGAAATATTAACCAAGAAAATTTAGTAGTATATTTAGGAATACATCATAACGGAGAATTTATCCTACATGCAGATAATTCAACATTAGGAAAACTATTAATGAAAGCCATTACGTTAACACATTAAAGCAGACATTTATAGAGGCTAAATAATATTTGACTCAATTCAATACACATCCCAACTCTTAGGAGGAAAAAAGGAAACCCTCAACATGCAATAAAGCAAAGGTATTCTCATCAAAACACAGGAATAAGAAAAGAATGTTATTACTGATACAGTTCACCATTATATGGGTGCTTCTACTCATCGAATAAGGCAAGTAAAAGAAATGAGAGATTAGAAAAGATTAAAGAAATGTACTCTTGTAGATGATTATTGCCAACATAGAAAACCCAATGAAATCAAATAAAAAACATACTGGACTTGGTTAAGAGTTCTGGAAGTTGAACAAATATGAGCTCTACACGTAAATCATTATATGTAATCAAAATCATCATATGTAAATCAAAAACCTTATGTTTGACAGTACTAGGTAGAAAATCCAATAGGGAAGAGACCCATTTACACTAGGATTCACACAGACTTTTATTTATTTATTCATTTTTTAAAATAATTTATTTTGGTATCATTAATCTACAATTACATGTGCAATATTATAGTGATTAAAATACCCCCTTCATCAGGTCCCCCCCCACCAACCCCATTACAGTCATTGTCCATCAGCGTAGTGAGATGCTGTAGAGTCACTACTTGTCTTCTCTGAGTTGTACAGCCCTCCCCATGCCCCCCCAAACATTACGTCTGCTAATTGTAATGCCCCTTTTTCCCTCTTATCCCTCCCATCCCACCCAACTTCCCAGTCCCTTTCCCTTTGGTAACTATTAGTCCTTTCTTGGGTTCTGTGAGTCTGCTGCTGTTTTGTTCCTTCAGTTTTTTTCTTTGTTCTTATACTCCACATATGAGTGAAATCATTTGATACTTGTCTTTTTCGGCTTGGCTTATTTCACTGAGCAAAATACCCTCTAGCTCCATCCATGTTGTTGCAAATCGTAGGATTTGTTTTCTTCTTATGGCCGAAGAAAATGGTTCCATTGTGGATATGTACCACATCTTCTTTATCCATTCATCTACTGATGGACATTTAGGTTGCTTCCATTTCTTGGCTATTGTAAATAGTGCTGTGATAAACATAGGGGTGCATATGTGTTTTTCAAACTGGGCTGCTGCATTCTTAGGGTAAATTCCTGGGAGTGGAATTCCTGGGTCAAATGGTATTTCTATTTTTAGTTTTTTGAGGAACCTCCAAACTGCGTTCCACAATGGTTGAACTAATATGCATTCCCACCAGCAGTGTAGGAGGGTTCCCTTTTCTCCACATCCCCGCCAACATTTGTTGTTGTTTGTATTTTGGATGTTGGCCATCCTCACTGGTGTGAGGTGATACCTCATTGTGGTGTTAACCTGCATTTCTCTGATGATTAGTGATGTGGAGCATCTTTTCATGTGCCTGTTGGCCATCTGAATTTCTTCTTTAGAGAAGTGTCTAGTCATGTCCTCTGCCCATTTCTTAATTGGATTATTTGCTTTTTGTTTGTTAAGGTACGTGAGTTCTTTATATATTTTGGATGCCACCCCTTATCAGATACGTCATTTATGAACATATTCTCCCATACTGTAGGATGTCTTTTTGTTCTACTGATGGTGTCCTTTGCTGTACAGAAGCTTTTAACCTTGATATAGTCCCACTTGTTCATTTTTGCTTTTGTTTCCCTTGCCCGGGGAGATATGTTCATGAAGAAGACGCTCATGTTTATGTCCAAGAGATTTTTGCCTATGTTTTTTTCTAAGAGTTTCATGGTTTCATGACTTACATGCAGGTCTTTGATCCATTTGAGTTTACTTTTGTGTATGGGGCTAGACAGTAGTCCAGTTTCATTCTCCTACATGTAGCTGTCCAGTTTTTCCAACACCAGCTGCTGAAGAGGCTGTCATCTCCGCATTGTATATCCAAGGCTCCTTTATCAAATATTAATTGACTGTAGATGTTTGGGTTAATGTTTGGATTTTCTATTCTGTTCCACTGGTCTGTGGGTCTGTTTTTGTGCCAACACCAAATTGTCTTCATTACTGTGGCTTTGTAGTAGAGCTTGAAGTCAGGGAGCGTAATTCTCCGTTTGATTCCTCCTTCTCAGGATTGCTTTGGCAATTCGGGGTCTTTTCTGGTTCCATATGAATTTTAGAATTATTTGTTCGAGTTCATTGAAGGAAGCTGTTGGTAGTTTGATAGGGATTGCGTTGAATCTGTAGATTCCTTTAGGTAGTATAACCATTTTGACAATATTTATTCTTCCTTGCCAAGAGCATGGGATGAATTTCCATTTGTTAGTGTCCTCTTTAATTTCTCTTAGGAGTGTCTTGTAGTTTTCAGAGTACAGGTCTTTCACTTCCTTCGTAAGGTTTATTCCTAGGTATTTTATTCTTTTTGATGAAATTGAAAATGGAATTGTTTTTCTGATTTCTCTTTCTATTAGCTCTTCGTTACTGGATAGGAAAGCAACAGATTTCTGTGTGTTAATTTTGTATCCTGCAACTTTGCTGAATTCAGATATTAGTTCTAGTAGTTTTGGAGTGGAACTTTAGGTTTTTTTCTGTACAATATCATGTCATCTGCAAATAGTGACAATTTGACTTCTTCTTTATCAATCTGGATGTCTTGTATTTCTTTGTTTTGTCTGATTGCCGTGGCTAGGACCTCCAGTACTATGTTGAATAACAGTGGAGACACTGGGCATCCCTGTCTTCTTCCTGATCTTAGATGAAAAGCTTTCAGCTTCTCACTGTTAAGTATGATGTTAGCTGTGGGTTTGTCATATATGGCCTTTATGATGTTGAAGTACTTGCCGTCTATATCCATTTTGTTGAAAGTTTTAATCATGAATGGATGCTGAATTTTGTCAAATGCTTTTTCAGCATCAATAGAGATGATCATGTGGTTTTTGTTTTTCTTTTTGTTGGTGTGGTGGATGATGTTGATGGATTTTCGAATGTTGTACCATCCTTGCATCCCTGGGATTCATCAAGTTGGCACAAAAACTTGATCATGGTGTATGATCCTCTTGATGTATTTTTGAATTCGGTTTGCTAATATTTTGTTGAGTATTTTTGCATCTACATTCATCAGGGATATTGGTCTGAAATTTTCTTTTTTGGTGAGGTCTTTGCCCGGTTTTGGTATTAGAGAGATTCTGGCTTCATAGAATGAGTTTGGAAGTATTCCCTCCATTTCTATTTTTTGGAAAACTTTAAGGAGAATCGGTGTTATTTCTTATCTATATGCCTGGTAGAATTCAGAGGTGAACCCATCAAATTCGGGGGGGTTGTTCTTGGGTAGTTTGTTGATTACTGCTTCAATTTTGTTGCTGGTGATTGGTCTGTTTAGTTTTTCTGTTTCTTGCTTGGTCAGTCTTGGAAGGTTGTATTTCTCTAAGAAGTTGTCCATTTCTTCTAGGTTTTCCAGCTTGTTAGCATATAGATTCTCATAATATTCCCTTATAATTCTTTGTATTTCTGTGGGGTCCGTCGTTATTTTTCCTTTCTCATTTCTGATTCTGTTTGTGTGTAGATTTTCTTTTTCTCTTAATGAGTCTCTCTAGGGGTTTATCTATTTTGTTTATGTTTTCAAAGAACTGGCTCATGGTTTCACTGATGTTTTCTATTGTTTTATTCTTCTCAATTTTATTTATTTCTTCTCTGATTTTTATTATGTCACTCATTCTGGTGACTTTAGGCCTCATTTGTTCTTCTTTTTCCAATTTCAGTAATTGTGTCTTTACATTATTCATTTGGGAATGTTCTTCCTTCTTTAAATAGGTCTGGATTGCAATATACTTTCCTCTTAGAACTGCCTTTGCTGTGTCCCACAGAAGTTGTGGCTTTGTGTTGTTGTTGTCATTAGTCTCCATATATTCTTTGATTTCTGTTTTGGTTTGGTCGTTAACCCATTGATTAATTAGGAGACTGTTGTTAAATCTCCATGTATTTGTGAGCCTTTTTGATTTCTTTCTAAAATTTATTTCTAGTTTTATACCTTTGTGATCTGAGAAGTTGGTTGGTAGGATTTCAATATTTTTTAATTTACTGAGGTTCTTTTTATGGCTTAGTATGTGGTCTATTCTGGAAAATGTTCCATGTGCACTTGAGAAGAATGTGTATCCTGCTGCTTTTGGGTGCAGAGTTCTGTAGATGTCTTTTAGGTCCAACTGTTCTAGTGTGCTGTTCACTGCCTCTGTGTCTTTACTTATTCTCCGGTTGATCTGTCCTTTGGAGTGAGTGGTGTGTTGAAGCCTCCTAAAATGATTGCATTGCTGTCTATTTCCTCCTTTAATTCTGTTAGTATTTGTTTCATATATACTGGCACTCCTGTGTTGGGTGCATATATATTTATAATGGTTATATCTTCTTGTTGGACTGACCCCTTTATCATTATGTAATGTCCTTCTTTATCTCTTGCTACTTTCTTCATTTTGAAGTCTATTTGTCTGGTACAAGTACTGCAACACCTGCTTTTTTCTCTTTGTTGTTTGCATGAAATATCTTTTTCCATCCCTTCACTTTTAGTCTGTGTGTATCTTTGGGTTTGAGGTGAGTTTCTTGTAAGCAGCATATAGATGGGTCTTGCTTTTTTATCCATTCTGTTACTCTGTGTCTTTTGATTGGTGCATTCAGTCCATTTATATTTAGGGTGATTGTCAATAGATATGTACTTATTGCCATTGCTGGCTTTAGATTCGTGGTTACCAAAGGTTCAAGGGTGGCTTCTTTACTATCTAACAATCTAACTTAACTTTCTTGTTAAGTTATTGTGAACACCGTCTGATGTTTCTTTATCTCTCCCTTCTTATTCTTCCTCCTCCATTCTTTGTATATTAGGTGTTTTATTCTTTGCCTTTAGTTAGTATTTGGATGGTCTGGTTTCTTTGCTATGATTTTATTTTCTCTGGTGATATCTTTTTAGCCTTAGGGGTGCTTCTATCTAGAGCAGTCTGTTTAAGATATCCTGTAGTGGTCGTTTATGAAAAGCAAACTCTCTCAATTTTCGTTTTTCTGGAAATTGTTTAATCCCTCCGTCATATTTAAATGATAATCATGCTGGATACAATATTCTTGGTTCTAGGCCCTTCTGTTTCATTACGTTAAATATATCATGCCATTCTCTTCTGACCTGCAAGGTTTCTGTTGAGAAGTCTGGTGATAGTCTGATGGGTTTTCCTTTGTAGGTGATCTTTTTTCTCTCTCTAGCTGCCTTTAATACTCTGTCTTTATCTTTGATCTTTGCCATTTTAATTATTATGTGTCTTGTTGTTGTCTTCCTTGGGTCCCTTGTGTTGCGAGATCTGTGGGCTTCCATGGACTGCGAGACTATTTCCTTCCCTAGCGTGGGAAATTTTTCAGCAATTATTTCTTCAAAGACACTTTCTATCCCTTTTTCTCTCTTCTTCCTCTGGTACTCCTATAATGCAAATATTGTTCTGTTTGGATTGGTCACATAGTTCTCTTAATATTCTTTCATTCCTAGAGATCCTTTTATCTCTCTCTACCTCAGGTGCTCTGTATTCCTGTTCTCTGATTTCTATTCCATTAACAGTCTCTTGCATCTCATCCAGTCTGCTGCTAAGTCCGTCTGTCGCTTGTCTGATTTCTGCATTGTCTTTCCTCACTCCCTCACTTCCTCCCTTAGCTCTTGCACATTTCTCTGTAGATCCGTCAGCATGGTTATGACTTCTATTCTGAATTCTTTTTCAGGAAGACTGTGCATTTCCATCCCTCCAGGGTCCCTCTGTGGGGTTGTCTGATTGATCTTAGTCTGGACCATATTCCTCCGTCTTTTCATGGGTATAGAAGTGGTTGCTGGTAGTTGCCATGTATGTCAGCCTGGCTCTTTAAGAATTTAAAAAGAAAAAAAAAAGAACGAGAAGAAGAAAAAAAAAAGAAGAAAAAAAAAATCCCACAGGGAGTAGATTCCGTGGGGATGCTGTAGGTGGCGCTCCTGCTCTACTATTCCCCAGCCATGGCTGTGCCGCTCTGCAGGGCCCTTTATAGCTCTGGCCAGGGTGGGAACGAATGGGAGGCTGTTGAGCTCTGTGGGAAGTCTAAGTGCGGCTACCGTTTCCCAGTCGCCAGCTAAGGGGACCTAAACTCCCCAGGACTCCCAGCCTGCTGGGCTGAGCATGCCGGGCCGATCTGGCTCCTCCGCTGGGCTTCTGTCTCTTTAAGACTGCTGAAAAAAGCATGTGCTTCTTTTTTGTTTTTTTT
>JAQQAC010008719.1:27678805-27707741 GCA_029783875.1 Phataginus tricuspis | reverse complement strand
GGAATAGTTGTATTTGGTGTATTTTCATAGATATATATAGTTTTGGGAGGAGATTTCTGCCGCCCTGCTCATGCCGCCATTTTCCCGGAAGTGGTCTCACACAGACTTTTAAAAGGAAGAGCATTAATCTAGGTAAACTACAAAAGATTTAAATAAATGGAGATATGCCCTGATCATAAAGATTCAACATAGTGAAGATGTCATTTCTCCCCAAATTAATTTATAAATTCAGTATTACTTCAGTAACTATTCCAATAGGACTTCTAAAAATGGAAAATTGTAAAGTTCATATGGAAAACTGTACAAAAATGAATTTAAAAATGAGCAGGAGACTTTTACTTTACCAAATACCAAAACTTAATTACAGTGATTTGGGTGTATAGTACAATACTGGCTTTCAAATGAATCAATAAAAACAGAAAAGATCACTGTATAAATATGATAAATTCATTTGATAAACAGTGTTGGGATACAGATATCTATTTTTAAAATGTTAAAGTGTCTTGCTTATCTTGTAGACAAACTTACCCAGATGAATTCAACAGCTTATTATGTAGAAAATAAGATAGATTTAGAAGAAAACATTGGAGAATATATTTATTATAGTAGGAGAGGCTTTCCTTAACAAGACGCAAGATAGTAAGTGAGCAAGGAAAACATGAAAGATGTGATCCCATAAAAACAGAAATATCTGTTTGACAAAGATCCCTTAAACAAAGTTAAAGGACAAGTGATAGAAAGGAGAACCATATTTAGCATATATGAGCAAACAATTAATGAGAAAATAATAGAAAAATGAGCAAAGGATATGAATATAGAATTCATACAAGAATATAAATATTTAAGAATGTAGAACATTCCATCTACTGATCAATGATATGCATATTAAAACGAGGTACCTTCCCTCCAACTGGCCAAATGACTGATATCAGAGCAAAGATTTTCACACAATGCTAGTGAGGGTAAACTGCTGCTACACCTCATTAGGAAGGCAATGTGACAATCTCCACCAGACTCTGACCCAACAATTGCACTTCCAAAATATAGGAAATACTCAAATAAGGAGATAAATATGAAGACGAACATTCGTTATATTACTGATTGCCATAGCAAAAATATTGGAAGCAACCAGCAGAATGTCTGAAAAAATTACAGTACATTTATTTATAGTCTGGATACTATAAAAAAATAATGTAAACCTATATGAATTGACATAAAAAAACTAAGAAATATTGATGAATAAAAAGTGAAACTGTTAGTATATAAATAAAATGATACTAAATTAAATTAAATACTAATTAAAAAAGCAAACTGTGTGTGTCTGTATGTAGGTATAAAGATGCACAGAAAAACATCTGGTAGGATACATCCCATACTGCTAGACTGAATAGTAAGAGAGATAAAAGAGGACTGCATGATGTACTCTGTACTCTTTTACTCTGTAATATAAACCAATATTTGATTATTTTATGAGATTGTATTTTTTTACTTATAAAATTTTTAAAATGAAGAAACTCAAGATGGAGGATGAAAAAGAAAATTCTACTACTAAAAACATTTTAATTTTTAAACATTTATACAGAAAAAAGTAATATAAAACTTACAGTAACTGCAAACATATTTTCATCTTCTAATACAGACTGTATTCTGTCTCTGGGGAAAAATAACAAAATGAAAATCTAATTTCACATGAATACATGAAATCACCTTTTAAACTACATACATGCATAAACCTGCATTCTATTTAGTATAAACAAATGAGTTTCCAGTGAACTTAGCCATCATTCTTTAAAAATAAGATACAGATAGTAAATATCGTCTGATTCTGATTTTGATACTGGAATAAAACTGGGATTTACTAAAAATGCCATGGAACAAGGCACACTGCAAAGAGTCTTTAATGGCTACCCCAAAAATGCACACACCTAACTTTTTAATGTCATGTTTTCACACAGCAAAAATTAAATAACAATTTGATTTTCTTTGAAGACTATCTCATCAGGATGAGAATGCAACAGAATGAGAGCCAAAACCACTGAGCATCTAAAAGGAGGAAAATCTAGTTAACTTCTTTCAAGCTTCCAAGTTAATCTTTCAGTTCTTTTTCAAATTTATCCTCTCCTGTTACAGTATTATGTACTTTCCTTAAATCTTTATACATATCCAATTTTTAGTAGTCACCAGCTTTATGGCCTAATATTTCCCTCCTCCCCACTAACTCACTTCTGACAACTAAGGTATTAGAAATGATAAGCATCAAAAATAGCAGAACCTATTTCCAAACACATCCTTTCATAACTTTTAAATTAATTTGTTTATTGGTTTGTTATTTTGTGTTTCTTTCACTTATGAATCCTACACAACTTTACCTATACAAAGAAGCCAGGAGCCTCCACGTGACCATCTCCTGTTGAAGAAGCCAGAGCATACTAGCTGTTTTGGAAAACTTCTGAAGTCCAGGTGTCGCTCGGCTCACTATTTTATTCAGTATATTCACCTGAATTTAAAACAGATGTGAAGAGGTTTTCTATGATTTTGAATCAAACTTTGTGTTCTTCAAGTACTCAGTGCTAAAATTATAATATATATTATATATATATATTATATGTGCACATATATATAGACACACACACATATTTATATAAATTTTTCTTGCCTATTGTTTTACAATTACATGCAACATTCCCACTAGAAATGGCCTTAATTTGAAGTAAGGTGTGTTTATATGACTATGTATGTTAAAGATCAACTCTAGATTTCATACTCAACAGTAAGAGCCATGGGCATATTTTTTTCTCCGTGTATAATCTACCCAGAAGATAAGCTAAATCTAATCTACACCTGACAAATTCATAACAGACCTTCACAGCAGCACTGAAAATTAAAAATGCGGTATCGTCAACTTATGTCTGAAAAATATATACCACATAACAAACCAAGAAAAATATTTTCCTAAGATTGGTACCAAAACATTGTCATTTCTACCCCAAATTTAACCAAAGTCGCTCCTAGTTCTATAGCAGTTCTTTTTGGGGTTGAGGCAAGTTTCAAAACCTAATGAAAGGTATGGATATTCTCCCCAGAAACACACACAAAATTGTTTATCAGGAGTGTTAAGGACGCAGGGTACAGGAAACCTTTCTCAAAGGTTATGAATAGAACCTCCTTATGTTATCAAAGGAATTAAGAAACAGGATTGGTCTCATTCAAAACATGAAAACTCACCACCACAACAGATTTTCCCTCCCTTTAGAAAGTATTTGGTTATGTTACTTCTCTCTAAAGGCCAGTGTTTAGGAAAAGTGTTACCTGTACTTCCCGGTCATTTATTAAATTCTCCGTTGCAATCCTAACGCCAGTGATTCAAAGTGATTACTGCTTTGGTTATTTAATGAAGCTACTGCTTTTTGTAAGAGAACAATTCAGAGATTGATTATTGGAACAATATTAAATGTTCATAAGTGTTGGTTATTATTTCACTTGTTCTTGAATCCCAGAGTTTCTTCTAGCCTTTTCCTTTTTTTTAATAGACTTAATTTTTAGAGCAGTTTTAGGTCCACAGCACAAATGAATGGAAAATACAAAATTTTCATTACTCTCTGCCCCAACATATGCACAATTTCACCTCCCACTGTCAATATCCAGCACCAGAGTAGTACATGTGTCAACAACTAATGAACCTACAAAGATATATCATAGCGATCTGCAACTCCATAGTTTACATAGGGCTCACACTTTAGAGTTGTGTATCTTATGAGTTTTAACAAATGTATGATGACATGTATCTACCATATCATACAGTAAAATCTCACTCACCTAAAAATAGGCTGTGCTCCATTTCTCATCCTTACCTCCCCCTAAGCCCTGGCAACCATCCATTGTTTTACTTCGAGTTTTGCCTTTTCCAGAATGTCACGTTGTTGGAATCATATGGTATGTAGCCTTTTCAGATTGGCTTCTTTTCCTTGTCTCTTCATGGCTTGACAGTTCATTTCTTTTTAGTGCTGAATAATACTGCACTGTCTGCATGTACCACAGTTTATTTATCCATTCACCTATTAAAGGCCATCTAGGTTGCTTCCAAGTTTAGGTAATTATGAATTAAGTTGCTGCAGCCATCTATCTATGTGCAAGTCTTTGCATGGACTTAAGATTTTACCCATTTACCCAATACCAAAGAATACAAATGTTGGATCATATGGTAAGAGCATGTTTAGTTTTCTAAGAAACTGAGAAACTATCTTCCAAAGTGGCTGTCCTATTCTGCTTCCTACCAGCAATGAATGACAATTACGAATGAATGATAATTACTCTATATCCTTGTAAGCATTTAGTGTTGTTAGTGTTTTGGATTTCTGCTCTTCTGATAAGTATACAGTAGAATCTCACTGATTAATTTGCAATTCCCTAATGACATACAATACTGAACGTGTTTTGTTATGCTTATTTGCCATCTGTATGTCTTCTCTGGTAACATATTTTCCCCATTTTTTCACTGGATTGTTCATTTCCTTATGGTTGAGTTTTAAAAGTTCTTTGTATATTAAGGATTTTCCTTTTTTAAAGCAGCAGAATCCTTTTTGATCCCAAAATAAATCATATATGGACCCTCTCTATATATAAAAAGAGTTGCTCTGGCTGCCAACCATCCACCCCTGCCATTACACTCCAAAGACATCTCCCTTTAATACAATATGGAAATTCACAGGTTGATGCTATTCAAAAAAAACTAAGAGTCCTGAAGTTCGACCAACAATGGAATGAAATTAAATACCTGACTACTACAGATGTTTTCGTACTCTTCTACAAGGTCAAAAACTGTAGTTGAAGAGTGCTTCAAAAAAGACTGCAGGAAATCAGAAAACATACTCATGGACGCTAGAACACATTAAAAAAGAAAAGGAACAAATAAAATTAAGTGACACATTTCTAGGCAATTCTTTAAAACTTAAAATATAGCTACCATTCCTTTTTTTTTTTTACTGCTGTATTTTTAAGAAATCATAATTATGGTAAAACACACATAACAAAATTTACCACCTTGAACATTTTTAAGCATACAGTTGTGGCATTAAGTACATTCACACTGTTGTGCTACCAACACCACCACTCATCCACAAAATTCTTTTTATCTCGCAAAACTACAGCCTGGGACAGCCAACGCAATCCTTAGAAAGAACAAAGCTCGAGGCATCAAATGGTCTGGCTTCAAACTATACTGCAAAGCTATAGTAATCAAAACAGTATGGCACTGACCTAAAAAGACACACACACCAATGGCACAGAATAGAGTCCAGAAATAAAACTCCTACTTTAATGGTCAACTAGGATTTAAAAAGGGGGCCAAGAGTACTCAATGAGGAAAGGATAGTCCCTTCAATAAATGGTGATGGGAAAACTGTGTAACCACATGCACAAAAATGAAGCTGGACTCTTAGCTCACATCACTCTTAAAAATGAACTAAAAATGGATTAAGATTTAAACAGAAGACCTTAAACTGTAAAACTCCTAGGAAAAAATGTAGGGAAAGAGCTCCTTGACACTAGTCTTGGAAACAATTTTTTGGATATGTTATCAAAAGCACAAGCAGTGAAAAAAAAAATCAACAAATGGGACTATGCCAGACTAAAATGCTCTGCAAAACAAAAGCAACAATCAGCAAATGAAAAGGCAACCTATGGACTGGGGAATCTATTTGTGAAACATGTATCAGGTAAAGGGTTACTCTCCAAAATATAAGAACTCATACAACTCAAGAACAAGAACAACAGACCGAATGATAAATGGGCAGGGTAACTGTATAGACATTTCTTCAAAGACAATATACAAATGGCCAGCAAGTACATGAAAAGATGCTCAAATCACTAGTCATCAGGGAATACAAATCAAAACCACAATGAGATAACACCTCACACCTGTTAGAATGGCTATCATTAAGACAAGAAATTACAAGTGTTGGCAAAGGTATTTGTGCCCTGTTAGTGAGAATATAAATTGGTTCAGCACTATGGAAAACAGTATGGAGGTTCCTCAAAAAATTTACAATAGAAATACCATAGACCCAGCAATCCCATTTCTGGGTACACGTCCAAAGGAAATGAGAATAGGATATTTACTCCCAGGTTTGCTGCGGCATTATTCACAATAGTGAAGATACGGAAACAACCCTATTGTCTATCACTAGATGAAGGCATAAAGAAGTGGTATGTACACACACACTGTCCAGCTACAAGAAGAAAATTCTGCCACTTAGAACAACATGGATAGTCCTCGAGGGCATTCTACTAAGTGAGGTAAATCTGAGAGAAAGACAAACACTGCATCATACCACATATATGTGGAATCTAAAAAGTCAAACTTACAGACATGGGGAGTAGAATGCTTGTTACTAGAGGCTGGTGGGAGTAGACTGGAGACATATCAGTCAAAGGGTATAAACTTGCAATAGGAAATGAGTAACTTCTGGAAATCTAATGCACAACATTGATAACAGTCAACAAATCTCTATTATATAGTTCAAGAGACTAGATCTTAAATGTTCTCACTACAAAAATGAAATGGTAATTATATGATATGAAGATGTAATCAAGTCATTAGCTAATACTAATCATTTTATTGCAATATGTAAATGTACCAAATCAGTATGCTGTACACTTTAATCTTATACAATGTCATATGTCAATTATATTTCAATTAAAAAAACAAAAAACTGTACATATTCAACAGTAACTCTCAATCCCTCCTTCCCCCACACTTTGGCAAACATCATTCTTTTTCTCTATGAATTTACTCTAACTACCTCATATAAGTGGATTATTACAGTATTTGTCCTTTTGTCACTGACATATTTCATTTAGCATAATGTCCTCAAGGTTCTTGCATTTTGCAGTATGTGTCTAGATTTTCTTCCTTTTTAAGTTTGAATAATATGTCACAGTATGTACAGACTGCATTTTGTTTATCCATTCACCCATCAATGGGCATTTGGGTTGCTTCTACCTTTTAGTATTAGGAATAATGATGCAATGAACAAGAGTATATAATTCTCTTTGAGTTCTTCTGTAAATACTCAGAGGGAGAATTCCTATGTTACATGGTAATTCTACATTTAATTTTTTTAGGAATCAATATAAGGTTTTCCACAGCTCTGCACCATTTTACATTCCCACCAAACATATACAAGGTCTATGATTTCTCAACATCCTTGATAACACTTATTTTCTCTTTGTTTTGATAGCAGCCATGTTAATGGGTGTTAAGTGGTCTCTGTGGTTTTGTTTTGCATTTCCCTAGTGATAACTGTTGTTGTGCATCTTTTCATGTGCTTATTGGCTATTTTTTTAAAATTTATTTTGGCATCATTAATCAACATTTACATCTGCAATATTATGGTTATTGAACACCCCCTTCATCAGGTCCCCCCCACCAACCCCATTACAGTCACTGTCGATCAGCATAGTGAAATGCTATAGAATCACTACTTGTCCTCTCTGAGTTGTACAGCCCTCCCCGTACCCCCCCAACATTACATCTGCTAATCGTAATGCCCCTTTTTCCCCCTTATCCCTCCCTTCCCACCTGTCTTCCTCAGTCCCTTTCCCTTTGGTAACTATTAGTCCGTTCTTGGGTTCTGTGAGTCTGCTGCTGTTTTATTCCTTCGGTTTTTTATTTGTTCTAATACTCCACAGATGAGTGAAATCATTTGATACTTCTCGTTTTCGACTTGGCTTATTTCACTGAGCATAATACCCTCTAGCTCCATCCATGTTGCTGCAAATGGTAGGATTTGTTTTCTTCTTATGGCTGAATAATATTCCATTGTGGATATGTACCACATCTTCTTTATCCATTCATCTACTCATGGACACTTAGGTTGCTTCTATATCTTGGCTATTGTAAAAAGTGCTGCGATAAACATAGGAGTGCATCTGTCTTTTTCAAACTGGGCTGCTGCATTCCTAGGGTAAATTCCTAGGAGTGGGATTCCTGGTTCAAATGGTATTTCTATTTTTTTTTTTTGAGCAGAGTATTCTTTTTTTTTTTTTTTACAATTGATTTTGGTATCTTTAACCTACAATTACATGTGCACTATTATGGTGATTAAACAACCCCCTTCATCAGGTGCCCCCCATCAACCCTATTACAGTCACTGTCCATTAGCGTAGTGAGATGAGAATCACTACTTGTCTTCCCTGGGTTGTACAGCCCCCCCCATGCCCCCCCTACCTTATGTCTGCTAATCGTAATGCCCCTTTTACCCTCTTATCCCTCCCTTCCCACCCCTCTTCCCCAGTCCCTTTCCCTTTGGTAACTATTAGTCCGTTCTTGGGTTCTGTGAGTCTGCTGCTGTTTTGTTCCTTCAGTTTTTTTCTTTGTTCTTATACTCCACATATGAGTGAAATCATTTGATACTTGTCTTTTTCGGCTTGGCTTATTTCACTGAGCATAATACCCACTAACTCCATCCATGCTGTTGCAAATGGTAGGATTTGTTTTCTTCTTATGGCTGAGTAATATTCCATTGTGTATATGTACCACATCTTCTTAATCCATTCATCTACTGATGGACACTTAGGTTGCTTCTATTTTTTGGCTATTGTAAATAGGGCTGTAATAAACATAGGGGTGCATCTGTCTTTTTGAAACTGGGATGCTGCATTCTTAGGGTAAATTCCTAGGAGTGGGATTCCTGGGTCATATGGTATTTCTATTTTGAGTTTTTTGAGGAACCTCCATACTGCTTTCCACAATGGTTGAACTAATTTGCATTCCCACCAGCAGTGTAGGAGGGTTCCCTTTTCTCCACATCCTCGCCAACATTTGTTGTTGTTTGTGTTTTGGATGTTGGCCATCCTCACTGGTGTGAGGTGATATCTCATTGTGGTTTTAATCTGCATTTCTCTGATGATTAGCGATGTGGAGCATCTTTTCATGTGCCTGTTGGCCATCTGAATTTCTTCTTTAGAGAAGTGTCTATTCATGTCCTCTGCCCATTTCTTAATTGGATTATTTGCTTTTTGTTTGTTAAGGTGTGTGAGTTCTTTGTATATTTTGGATGTCAACCCCTTATCGGATATGTCATTTATGAATATATTCTCCCATACTGTAGGATGTCTTTTTGTTCTACTGATGGTGTCCTTTGCTGTACAGAAGCTTTTCAGCTTGCTATAGCCCCACTTGTTCATTTTTGCTTTTGTTTCCCTTGCCCGGGGAGATATGTTCATGAAGAAGTCGCTCATGTTTATGTCCAAGAGATTTTTGCCTATGTTTTTTCCTAAGAGTTTTATGGTTTCATGACTAACCTTCAGGTCTTTGATCCATTTTGATTTGACTTTTGTGTATGAGGTTAGATAGTCCAGTTTCATTCTCTTACATGTAGCTGTCTAGATTTGCCAACACCAGCTGCTGAAGAGGCTGTCATCTCCCCATTGTATATCCAAGGCTCCTTTATCAAATATTAATTGCCTGTAAATGTTTGGGTTAATGTTTGGATTTTCTATTCTGTTCCACTGGTCTGTTTTTGTGCCAATACCAAATTGTCTTGATTACTGTGGCTTTGCAGTAGAGCATGAAGTCAGGGAGCGTAATTCCCCGTTTGATTCCTCCTTCTCAGGATTGCTTTGGCTATTCGGGGTCTTTTCTGGTTCCATATGAATTTTAGAATTATTTGATCGAGTTCATTGAAGAAAGCTGTTGGTAGTTTGATAGGGATTGCATTGAATCTGTAGATTGCTTTAGGTAGTATAGCCATTTTGACAATATTTATTCTTCCTAGCCAAGACCATGGGATGAATTTCCATTTGTTAGTGTCCTCTTTAATTTCTCTTAGGAGTGTCTTGTAGTTTTCAGAGTATAGATCTTTCACTTCCTTCGTTAGGTTTATTCCTAGGTATTTTATTCTTTTTGATGCAACTGTGAATGGAATTGTTTTCTGATTTCTCTTTCTGTTAGTTCATCATTAGTGTATAGAAAAGCAACAGATTTCTGTGTGTTAATTTTATATCCTGCCACTTTGCTGAATTCACATATTAGTTCTAGTAGTTTTGGAGTGGAGTCTTTAGGTTTTTTTCTGTACAATATCATGTCATCTGCAAATAGTGACAATTTGACTTCTTCTTTATCAATCTGGATGTCTTGTATTGGTCAGTCTTGGAAGGTTGTATTTTTCTAAGAAGTCGTCCATTTCTTCTAGGTTTTCCAGCTTGTTAGCATATAGATTCTCATAATATTCTCTTACAATTCTTTGTATTTCTGTGGGGTCCATCATTATTTTTCCTTTCTCATTTCTGATTCTATTTATGTGTGTAGATTCTCTTTTTCTCTTAATGAGTCTGGCTAGGGGTTTATCTATTTTGCTTATTTTTTCAAAGAACCAGCTCTTGGTTTCTTTGATTTTTTCTATTGTTTTATTCTTCTCAATTTTATTTATTTCTTCTCTGATCTTTATTATGTCCCTCCTTCTCGTGACTTTGGGCCTCATTTGTTCTTCTTTTTCCAATTTCAGTAATTGTGTCTTTAGACTATTCATTTGGTATTGTTCTTCCTTCTTTAAATAGGCCTAGATTACAATATACTTTCCTCTTAGAACTGCCTTTGCTGCTTCCCACAGAAGTTGTGGCTTTGTGTGGTTGTTCTCATTAGTCTCCATATATTCTTTGATTTCTGTTTTGATTTGGTAGTTAACCCATTAATTAGAGAATGTTGTTAAGTCTCCATGTATTTGTGAGCCTTTATGTTTTCTTTCTAAAATTTATCTCTAGTTTTATACCTTTGTGATCTGAGAAGCTGGTTGGTAGAATTTCAATATTTTTTAATTTACTGAGGTTCTTTCTGTGGCCTAGTATGTGGTCTATTTTGGGAAATTTTCCATGTGCACTTGAGAAGAATGTGTATCCTGTTGCTTTTGGGTGTAGAGTTCTGTAGATGTCTGTTAGGTCCATCTGTTCTAGTGTGTTGTTCAGTGCCTCTGTGTCTTTACTTATTTTCTGTCTGGTTGATCTGTCCTTTGGAGCGAGTGGTATGTTAAAATCACCTAAAATGAATGCATTGGTGTCTATTTCCTTCTTGAATTCTGTTAGTACTTGTTTCACATATGCCGGCACTCCCGCGTTGGGTGCATATATATTTAAAATGGTTATATCCTCTTGTTGGACTGACCCCTTTATCATTATGTAATATCCTTCTTTATCTCTTGCTACTTTCTTCGTTTTGAAGTCTATTTTGTCTGATACAAGTACTGCAACACCTGCTTTTTTCTCCTCGTTGTTTGTATGAAATATATTTTTCCAACCCTTCACCTTTAGTCTGTGTATATCTTTGGGTTTGAGGTGAGTCTCTTGTAGGCAGCATATAGATGGGTCTTGCTTTTTCCTTCTCTGTATTCCTGTTCTGTGATATCTGTTCCATTAACAGTGACTTGCATCTTATCCAGTCTGCTGGTAAGCCCATCGATGGCTTGTCTGATTTCTTTATTGTCTTTCCTCAGTTCCCTTACTTCCTCTCTCCGCTCTTGCATATTTCTCTGTAGATCCATCAGTATGGTTGTGACTTTTATTCTGGATTCCTTTTCAGGAAGATTATGTATTTCCATCCCTTCAGACTCTGTCTCTGGTGTCTGGGTCTGGATAAGCTTTGTTTGTACCATAGTCCTCTGTCTTTTCATGGCGATAGAAGTGGTTGCTGGTAGGTGCCACGTATGTCAGCTGGGCTCTTTAAGACTTTAAAAAAAAAAAAGAAGAAAGAAGAGAAAGAAAAGAGAAGAAAAGAGAAAAAAACCCCAACAAACAAACAAACAAAAGAAACAAAAGACACCCACTGGGAGTAGATTCTGTGAGGATGCTGTATGTGGCGCTGTTCTCCACTATTCCGCAGCCGCGGCGCTCCACAAGGCCCTTTGTAGCTCTGGCCGGGGCAGGAACTAATGGGAAGCTGCTGATCTCTGTGGGAAGTGTAAGTGCGGCTACTTTTTCCCAGTCGCCAGCCAAGGGGTCCGTAATTCCCCAGGACTCCCAGCCTGCTGGGACGATCCTGCTTAAGACCCTAAAAAAAGCACGTGCTTTTTTTGTCCCGGGGAACCGGCTGCAAGGACCTGGTGCGTTCCCCGGCTTAGATCCTGCACCCTCTGTCTCTCCAATCTCCGATATACCACACGATGTGTGTCAGTGCTCCCGGCGCAGATCACCAGGGCTGGTTATTTCACGGGCCTGTACTTCCACTCCCTCCCGGCTCTGAATCCTCTCCTCCCGCCGGTGCGCTGGGGTGGGGGAGTGCTCGGGTCCTGCCGTGATGTGGCTGTGTATCTTACCCGCCTCGCGGGGTGCTGAGTCCTCTCAGGTGCAGATGCAGGCTGTGTACTGTCCTATATATTCTGGTCTCTCTTTTAGGAATAGTTGTATTTGTTGTATTTTCATAAATATATATGGTTTTGGGAAGAGATTTCTGCCGCCTTGCTCACTGCCATCTTCCCGGAACTCTCCTCTGGGCCTTATTGGCTATTTTTATATCTTCTTTGGAGAAATATCTATTCAAGTACTTTGCCCATTTTTTTCATTGGGTTGTTTGGTTTCTGTAGTTGAGTTGGATGGGTTCTTTCTACATTCTGGATATTAACCTCTTACCAGATATGTGAATTGCAAATATATTCTCCCATTCTGTGGGTTGCCTTTTCACTTTACTGACTGTATCATTTGATACATAGAAGGTTTAAATTTTGATGTAGTCCAACTTATATGCTTTTTCTTTTGTTAGCTCAAGTTTTTTAAGACTCTAGAGATGTACCAGTTTACTAGTCTGTCAACAATTACTACAAAAACATGAGCCAAATTTTAAAATATCTGAATTACATTTTAAGCACATCATAAGAAAGTAGATGGGAAAGTTATATGGATTTCTAACATATGTTCTACTCAGGAAAATTACATATGCTCTACTACAATACTGTAGAATAATATTTAAGATCTCACCCATTGGTCATACTACAAATGAAATACTTGTATTTTGTAGATTAAGTACAAAGTATTTTTGAGTTTTTGAGTCACTCAAAATTTGAGTGTTTATTATTGCAGAAACTAAAGGAAGTAGTGGTTACCACAGTGTTAAGAAGAGGCTCTGTAAGCAAACTGCTTAGTTTCAAATCCTGGTGCCATCACTTCCCAGTCAGTGATAAGCAGGTTACTCAACTGTTTGAACAGTAGTTTCCTTTCCCCTAAAATGGGAATAGTTACTGTTTCTATTTAGTGGACCATTATATGAGTTAATGTTCCTACAATGATTAAGCATATTGACTAGCACTCATATGTCAGCTTATGATGATAAAATGATCAAATGAAGTACCTATGTAAAAATGTATAGATATAGCAACACTAACAGCAAATGTTTTTCCCAAAAGGAAATGGTAATAACCAACCTAAAACTAGAAAGATCACAATACTATTTGAAAAACAGCATTAGCATCCGGGCCAAAGCAAAACATTTTAACATTGTTAAATGAAAATTTAACCTAAAGAAAAAGAGCTCTTACAATAGTACAAATAGGAAAAGAATAAAAATATTAGAGACCTGTCCAATAATCTAACAGGCTGTGATATACAATGCAAGATAAAATGGCAAGATGCTGCTCCAACTAATAACTAAAATGAGGTTCCCAAACTTCCAGAGCTAATACATCAAATGGCTTTTCCATAACCATAACTAATTAGCTTAACAAAAAGTATTTTATAATGATGTTCAGGGACAGGAGGCAAATAGTTTCCTTGATCTTAATAAAGTGACAAACTACGTTATTACAGAGCTGAAAGCCATTTTACCAGCTTCTCCAGGATCATCCTCACGCAACATAACAGCACTGAGAGTTACGTCCTCCGTTACACTGTGGGGCTCTGTGCTTGTGAAGAGCCCTGAACGCTGTGATGAGAATGCAGCAGCCCAATTACTGTCATCCAGATTAGTAACCTCAAAAAAAAAAAGATACAGAAATGTAATGGAGGTATTGCCACTGACTGAATATAGACTTTAAAAGTACTCAATTTTTAAAAACGTTATGTATGTATTTTTCATTTTTAAAGATAGCCACAGGGCTATTTTGTTAAGGAAATAATGGTTTTTAACTTTTCTTCTTTCCACTACTCCATACTTTTAAGTAAAAAGCTAATAAGGACAGTAGTTAGTGATATTTAGGCTGGTATTAATAGGTAAAATAAGGAAATCCTGCTGCTCTTAAGTTCACATCAATTTTTCACGTTTGGGAAACTGTGTGAGACAAATGACCCAGTTTCTTCAACAAATGGTAACAAAAAAGAATGAGGGAGGAACTTACAGATTAAAAGACTTAAGAGACACATCAAGTAAACGCTTTGTGTTGACCTTGTCTGAATCTTGACTTGAACAAAGCAACTTAAAAATATTTGATATATTACGTTGATGGACAGTGACTGTAATGGGGTATATGGTGGGGACTTGATAATAGGAGGAGTCTAGTAACCATAATGCTGTTATGTAATTGTACATTAATGAGAGCCAAAAAAAAAAGAACTATAAAAAAATATTTGATACAACTGAGGAAATGTCAACACCTACTGAAATATACATTATGATGAAAGAAATATATGTGAGTGTGTGTGTGTGTAGGGGGCAGTACCTGTGGTAACAGTACTCTGCTTATGTTAAAGAAAGCTTCTTAATATGTCAGAGATACGATGAAGTATTTATGGATAAAATGGTATGCAATTTGGGAGTTGTAAAGTAATGTGGGAGAATGCTTGTGAGTATAGGTGAAACAAGATCAGTCATATGTTGATAACTATTGAAACTTGGCAAAGAGCACATGGGGGCTTCCTCTACTATTCTATTTTTGGACATGTTCACAAATATCCATAATAAAAATTTTTTTTAAACTGAGCCACAATAAAAATTGTACCTTTAAATCAGTCTCCCCAAGAAAAAATGCTAAAGATGGGCACTGGAACCCCATATATTCATGAGATAGTAACTTTGGGCTGAGGAGAACCTCACTTCAGCTACAAGAGATTGATTAATAGTTCACTCTCTTCTGAGCACTTATCACCAGTAGCCTACACTAATTGTATCAGAATGCACTAGTATATGAAAATGTTATATAGCAATGACATTTTCCATTCGGAAAAATACTTTGGTCCACAATGAAATCTGCAAAAACAGAGTAAAATTAACATAGCAAATAATTTTACTTCCTTCAGGGCAACCTATATAGCCAAGACCGTCTCACAGTTGATAATAAAACTAGTAAAAAAATTGAGAAAACACATTTGACCACAAACAATTTCCAAACCTAATAATCAATACACTTTACTTTATCCTGGTGTTTTAAGAGAGTAACAATTTTACTATTAATATTACAATTCCAAAACAAAAAATAATAGTCATATCATTTTGCTAAAACCCAGAGGCAGTAAACTCACTCCTGTTTAAAGTAGAACAAGATAAACACTGCCAAAATAAACCAGTTTCATAAGCAGACTAAAACTGTTCAATGATTAGATCATTAATAGATATTAACACTCTACACAAGGCTATAATACAATTTAACCTTCAACGACAAGGGGAAGTTTAACATGCAAAACCAGTCTTCAAAAACACCTAATTTAGATAATTTTAAGTCTGCATAAAAATCTCTCTGCCTTCTTAATATGCACAGAGCTGAAGACAGAAGAACCATTTTTTCCTTGTTTTTCTACTACTCTAACAAAATTCTTCAGTTTCCTTCTTCTCAGATACAATTCTTTCTTTTTCCACAGGGTATTTTAAAAACCTAGGTCAAGCCATTCTGCATCACAGTTTGTATATTTCTTCTGCTATTTTAAATACTATAGCACAGTGATTCCTAAAGAATGTCTCATCTACTTTCCCTCAAATCTTTTCTTCCTTCTAATGTACTCTCTTCCTTAGGATATTCTTCCTGGATTACTCTTGGCTTCCCACTATTCTGTGATTCAAAACAGGGCCTAGCTTTAATAGCCATCAGCAACCAATCAGAATTTAATTCCTCTGATCATCAAACTACCAGATTAACACACTGTATTTGCACCTAAATGCTGCTATCATAGCTTCCATGAGTTATGAGATGCTTAGGGTCTAAGTTGTATGTAAAGCCTGACAAAGAAATTATTTCAAGCCATGTATAGTCTATTTTTATGATGCATAAGACTTTAATTCTCATTAAAGGCTTTTAAGCTAAATATCATATTTTAATAAAAAGGTAGAAAATTTCAGCCCCATTTTTCTACATACCATTGACAGATTTCCCAAGAACCCTGAAGACTGCGTAAGGCGGGGAGACCTCCCTCCTGTTCCTAGAATGCAGGAAACATCTGACTGCCTCAGTAAGCTTCGGTTCAGTGGAGTAACTGAAAATAAGAGGTTAGTAAAAAGAATCCCATGTGCATGAGCACTGATCATGAGAACAAAACAAGCAGCAAATAATAACAAAGAATAGATAATTTCAGTCTTCAGCTATCTGGATTCTAATCAAATAAATATTTTAAATATTAAGATTTTTATGATATGGAGATTTAAGTTAATTTTCTAAAGTTGATCTTTTGGGACTACTGAGCCCATCAGGAAGAATATTACTTTAAGTAGAGATGCTTTCATTGTAACATAACTGAGCAGTAAAAATAAGGACACTAGTAAGTCCATAGATTCTTCATACCCTAATTGCATAAAGCATACTGAGGAGGTAGTACAGTGTCCAGGGCATAGGTTTTGGAATAAGCAGATCACTGCTTGAATTTTGGTTCCCTTACTAACATACTTAGCTGTATTATTTTCATTAAATAACTTCTAAGTCTTACGTTCAGTTTTGGCAAAATAGAGATAAACACCTACATCATGGTTTTTGTGTACTTATGTAAAGCACAGTGCCTTACACACATGGTAAGGAGTTCAACAAATAGTAACTGAGTTTATTATTTGTTCTTAATTACTGATATTCCAACCAAATACTGTATTTATTATACATAGTGTAAGGATTAGCTTCTATTATTATTATTACTAAATGCTCTAAAAGCAAAAAATCTTACAAGGCAGTCGAGATGAGTTGGGAGTTCGAGGGATAACCTGGTTTCTTGGTGTAGTATTAGCAAAAATTTCATCTTGGGATGCCCGAACTGTAGGAAGAGTTAAGAAAAGTTTTCCAGGTAGAGAAGATATCATTAAAGTTAGAATTAACCGGATTTTACACTATACAAAATATGTGAATATATTTTTCAAGAACAAATATTTTATGGCTACCATATTTTATATGTAAAGAGTAAATAGTTCCCTCTACCATTCACAATCTGAGTTATTCGTCTTAGATTACTATGCTATGAACTAAGAGTTAAGTCGGATTTTAAATAAAAACGGTTATCTAATCTCAGCAGAAGCTACCCACAAATAAGAGAAGAGCAAAATGGAACATTCTCTTTTTCAGGGAAACATAAATCTTAATCTCACCAATAGCATACAACAAATAACAAAAATCAAGTCTGGGGAGTTAAAAACAACTAATTGCCACAGCACTTTATTATTACAGTTAGTGTTTCTCTCATAAAGAGAAAATTCTCTAATCCTGATTCCAAACATGTTGTAGTTTTTATAGTTATGCTTAAAATGCAAAGGATACTTAAAACTCTTTTTTGTGCGCTCTGTTTCCGTGCAGTCCGTGTCACCTCTGCCTCCCGGATCACAGGGGAGGACATCTCTCCGAAGCCACTCCTAAAATAGGATAATCAAGCTCAAGTGAATAAAAGGAGACTGTAGCATATGCAAAGAACTTACATCCATTCATGGAGTAAAGGACCCTGAATCAGTGAAGGTGCAGATCAGCCCAGGAGCCAAGTCTTTGGTCTTTTTGTTGACAATGACCTTCCAGCTTCAAATCCTGCTTATCCCTTAAAGTCTTCCTCAAATTTTACCTGCACAAACACTTCTTTGACTTTCTAGGACTATATTGTATTTTCTCCTATGGAATTATTTCAATATCTGGAATCTATATTTAACCCTGTTTTAGATAATTGCTTCATGAAGTTAAATCTTTCCTCTGTTGGATTGAGGAGTTCCCTAAAATTGCTGAAACTACCTCTTTGAAGGTTCTTTTGTAGTATTCAAAACACTTCAAACCATGGGTACTATGAAAAACCTGCTGTTTGAGCTGCTGAGATGGCAGGCTAAGTAACAAAAGTTCTAGCAAACTGGAGAAATTAGCCTTCAAGTTACTTTTCTCCAGAGTACACTCAAGGGTGTGTCTTGTCTCAGCACTATTACAGTCACAGTACTTGGAATCTCCCATGCCATTCTCAGCCAAAGGTCTAGAAAATAAATTGTGTGAATTATGAGACTGGTATTTTAAGACAAGAATCGAATATTTAAACGATCAGGTAGCTATCTTTGGCCTACAGAATCAAGTCCAAATTTCCTAGCATGGTGTTTACAACCTGACCCCATCTTACAGTTTAGCCTTATATTTGGCCAGTAACATCACCCCCATACAAACATATACTGTATGTGACTATGCAGCTACACAAAAGATGCACTTTCATGCCCTTATACCTTTGTACAAGGCCTACCTTCATTTGTCCTCTTGGTTGGACGAGTAAACACTTACTCAACAACAGCCTCCTGGAGTCTGGAGACACATAGATCCAGGCCGGCAACTTGGTTCTTAGTTATCAGCTTCCTAACTTTGACCAAGTTCTTTATTCTTTTTAGTCCTACTGTTACCTATGAAAAAAGGATCATAGTACCTAGCCTAATGGAACGGTTATGAAAAATAAATTAGCTAACAATATATTTAAAGTGTTTAAGACACTCAATGTTGGCTACTATTATTACTCAAAGATCAACTAGAAAGTTAGCTCCTTTGAGAGATCTTCCTTGACAGAGAGACTTAATTGTTCCCTCATTTCTTTTCCTACAGAGCAGTACAAAATTCATCACTTTGTACTGTTCGGCTGTTTCCACTACACAACAATTTCCCTGAGGCCAAGAACCTTGAATAACTCATCTTTGTCGCCAGGGTAGCGCCAGGGTCACAGAGTGTGCCATAACATTATAACACTATAGTGCCAGGGTCACAGAAAGAACTCGATTCAATACCTAATGTTGGAACTTGCAATTAGAAAGCCTGGGTAAGATACCAGATCCGTCACTGACTGGCTTTGTAATCTCTGGCACTTAGCATTCGTGACCCACCCTCCCACCCCAGGAGCCAAAAACGTCCCGTGCAAAGGCAGAATAGATGGCAGAGCCGCCGTGGGAATGCAGGGGATCGTGATTACCAGTATCCCTCCCCCGCCAAGCGACCTTTGTTCCATCGGCGGCAGTCTCCCCGCCCCGAAAAGCGATCCCAGGGTCAGTAGCTGAACCCTCCTCGACTTCCTTTGGGAGTCGGGTTTCACCTATTTCGTTTCGCTGGCAAACAGAATGGACAAGCCTCTGAGCTCAGCCGTTACCGCCAGAACTGACCTGTCCATTGATGCTGCCTTTTCCCTGACAATCCAGCAAACTTGGCCCCGGCTTAACCTCCACGTTTCAGCCTTCCCGCTCTCCAGAAGTAAGCCCTTCGACCCAGAAGTATTTCCTTGCTAAGCCGCGGTGGAGAGGGGTCAGGAGGTGAAAACACTTTTCCGCCAAGCGCATGCGCGAGTTCCACCTACAGCCGCAGAACCCGTTTGCGCAGGCGCGAAAGTGTGCCAGCGTGTGACGGCGCCGCCGGCCGTGCAGGGGGCGGGGCCTGACCGGATTAGTGGCGAAGCACTAATAGGGGCTTTTACTCGCTTAAATTTGTGGGCGTGTTTATCCCACTTGACGTACTTATACTAGAGATGTGAAGTCATTTCCTGGTATTCTACGTGAGAAGGATCCTGGACTTGCAGTTCAGACGTTCAGGCTCAGCCTTACACCTCGGAGTCCGTGTCTCTCACTGTACTCAGTGTTTGACTTGTATATAAACCCTCTACGTTTTTGCAGTTGTTTTCCATAATGGCTATTTGTTCTTTAATTAGTATTTTTCCCTATTAAGGAGAAAAGGAATCACCTATCTTAAAAAGCATAAAAGGTGGTAGTATTGTCTCTTATTTAAAAATGCCATCCAGGCAGAACAGTACATTTGGGCCCTCAAGGAATCAGTTGAAGCTGTTGCCTTAGGTATTTACATTCTGCTCTAATCTTGGTGAGGCAGAGCAGGGACATGGGACGAGCATCATGCTTAATTTGTCCTGCCTGTGATGAAAAATGCTGAGATATACATAGAATAGTAAGAACAGGAGGGACTCCATCTTAAGGCTAAGATTCCATTTTAAAAACTAGGGAGTTCGGAGGTAATAATAGTAACATATTTTACGGTGATTCGCCAATGCCCTACCCTGTGTCAAGGCAGAGCAAGTAAATGTTTCCACTGCTTGAGGTTAACCGTCACCTTGGAAAAGAGCAGGACCAACAGACTGCTTGTGTTGTTCGTCTTGCGGCATATCTAGAGGACTGACCATGTTAATGTCTCTATCGCCAAAGATACCATCACAAGACCCATCGCCCTACACTCCCTTGGCCCTTAACCCCATTCTTGCAATCCTTAAAAACCCAAATTCTAAGCCTTTAAGCGCACCGCTCCTCCGAGGCTGTCTGTACTCCCCTTTCTTCAAGTGTGAACTTTACCTTAAATAAAGCCTTCTTGCTGCTCAACTTTTTGAGTTTTGTCTCCACGCTCTTCCATGCTGCCTGAGAGATTCATAAGAGACCCCTTTTCCTGTGATAAGCATCTTTGTAACTTCGCTATTTTATTCAATTTTCTATAAGTCTTCTCTCTCTCTCTCTCTCCCTCTCTATTATACTTCAGACAAGTAGGCAAGAACTACTGAGATCTCTGATTTGGGCTTGCAAGTCCCCGGGACGGGCCTGCAGCTGCATGACCGTGCTCTTTAGGCCTGCCCCACATCTCCTTTCTTTGCTTTGGGAAGTTCTCAGAACATAATCTCACTCCATCCAGTGCTCTGTGGCTCCTTCTAATTCTGGAGTGGTGGGGGCTTATTCCCACAGTGTGAAGATTAGGTGGACACTGGACACCAGGTGGCCCTCACTTCAGGACTCAGCAAGGGATGTGCCCCGTGCCAAGCAGGAGTTCCCTCTGCTCTTCCTTGCTCTCTGCTGCCTCCTGCATGGCTGCTGCCTTCCACTACCACTCTCACTTTAATGAATTCCTTCCTTTCCTACACTTGTTGGAACTATTCGTGAATTATTTCCCCATCAGAGTCAAGAACCCTCTTTCAGGCTGAGGTCTCATTGAGCATGCAGGGAGATCTCCCAGGACTAGATTACCAGACAACACTGGGAGGCAGTGTTCCCAGATAGGTCCCTTCATGCCACCAAGACAGCATAAGCATTTTGAAAAAAATGTGTCTTTGGGGCCTAGGTTTGAACCCCTTGCCACATAGATTCTTCATCTGTGGAATAGAGATAATGCCTTTATCACAGAGTTCTTGTGAGGATTAAAAAGGAGATATCAAATGTACACTGCACATTGTAGCCATCGAAAAATTAATTTTCTCTTCCTTCAGTAACCTACTTGATGGGACCCACTCTGTGCTCTCTCATTCTTCCCATTTCCTAATTGTCTGATACAAAAGTGTATGCATGGAAAGTTGAATGTGATCCTAAAGACTTTAGTCATTGCTGGAGTAAGTTTATTCAAGGTGTAAGCCACTGGCTCAGGTTCTCATCATGCATCCCCTGGCAACTGAATTCCAATGTGTTTTATTCACATAATGTACTTGATGCGATTGACTATAAGGTACTGTGGAGAAAATGGAAATTCCATGGCCATGATTCTCACCTGATCTTAATCTCGCCCATTGTAGATATGCGATCAAGTAATACTTAGCCTACTGTACAGGTGCTTGCTTGCATACTTATTGTCAATGAGCTATTTATGGCTGAGCAGAGCCTAGGTAAGAGAGCAGAGCTTGGAGTGGAGGCAGCACCTGAGCAGAGGCTGCAGCCAGGGGTAGAGACGAAGATGGGCTTGCCACTTGTACACCACTGGGTGACTGCAGTGAGAATATAGCCTGGTATGAGCCCCTTTTTACCCACAATGTTCCGTTGTCATTATTCTGTCTCGTCGAATCCATAGTGAACTTGCCTGGGGCTGAAACCTCCCCCACCCAGAGCTACAGGTACACAAAAAGGAAGATCAGTTTTGGGGCAAAAGATTAGTGCAATGTTCAGTTCAACACCGACTGTTGTATTTAAGAAAGATAGAATTCATTCATGATCTTACTGAGGACCATGGCTGGAGAGCAGCCTATCCATGTGCTCTGATAAACTGCACTAAATCCTCTTTGGAGACCTCTTAAATACTTTTCCTACAGCAGGGGATACGTGCAGAAAAGTTACATCAAACAGTGTAGCATGGATACATCTAGTTAGTGTCCTAAAAGATCATGCTATACACATTCCAATACTGTCTATGTGTTTAAGAGGAGGCAAGGAGAAGGGTCTCATTAGGTGCGTTACCTTATCTTCCTCTGTAGATGGAGAGGGCATATGTGACTTATATGACTTACCTGATTCATGCTGACCAGAAAATTCCTGACTGACTACATTTCTGGGGGAGGTTGAAAGTACAATTAAATTAGATATTAAGCCCCAGTTTGGTGACTTGGCCTAGTTGAAGTGACAGCATGTTGGACCTGTGTCTTTTTAATACATACAAGGAGAGAACATTTGGTGAAAAGTGCACTGGGGTTCGCTTTTGACACATTCAATTTGTAGGCATGAATACCATACTTCCCCCCGCATATCTCAAAATATGTCCATTTGATTGCCTGAAAACTATTTGTAATAAACTACTATGTGGTGTATATTGTATACATTCTAGCTTTAATTTTAGGGGTTTTAGTTTTAATAAGAGAAATCCACTATGACTAACTTAAACAAAAGGGAACTTACTAGAAGATATCCCCCAGACACTCAAACCGGGAGTACCCTTTCCTCTTGGTCTTTTCCAACAGCAGAAGAAATCAAACATCATCACTTTTTTTCCACCTCCCCACTTTTTTGCTTTGAAAAGCTTCAAATCTACAAAAAATGGTAAAAATAGTATAACAGACAAATAGTTACCAAAGGGAAAGGGACTGGGGAGGATGGGTGGGAAGGGAGGGACAAGGGGGGAAAAGGGGCTAATCGTAATTAGCAGACATAATGTTGGGGGGCACGGGGGGGACTGTACAGCTCAGAGAAGACAAGTAGTGATTCTCATCTCACTACGCTGATGGACAGTGACTGTAACGGGGTTGGTGGGGGGACCTGATGAGGGGGGTAGTTTAATCACCACATGTAACTGTAGATTAAGGATAGCAAAAAAACAATAGTATAACAGGCATCAATATACCCTTCACCTACAATCACCAACTGCTACCAAGTAAGCTGTAGACATGCTGACATACCACCTTCAGAATGCATCTGCAAATCAAGAGCAAGACATTCTCCTACCTAATAAAATAAACACTCAGAATATTTAACATTGGCTAATTAACATATTCAAATTTCCCCAATTGTCTTAATATTGCCCTTTATAGCATCCCTCCTGCTATACAGGAACCAAGAGAGTATTTTGCACTTGATTGTCATGTCTCTTTGTTCTGCTTCGGTTTAGAATAGTTCCCAGACTTTTTTCTTTTAAGTCATTAATATTTCCAAGAGTTCAGACCAATTTTGCAGAATATTCCTCAATTTGGATTTGTTCAATTGTTTTCTCATGATAAACATTAAAAAAAAAACATTTGGGAGGACAGAGTGCAGGAATACTACATGAGTATTGTTGGATATTTCTTACCTACTCCCATCAGATGGCACAGAAAGTCAATTTGTTTCAGTTTCGAATTGGCCAGATCGCTCTTCTCCCTCAAATGAAGCATCCTTTCACCTGGCATTCCTTTCTGGCTTTTGACTTTTCTCTGTTCTTCCCTTCTCAGCCAATCTTCTATTTTGGTAAACTGTAAATAGCTGTTTTGGTAAGCTATAAATAGCTTACTGTAAGTTGAATAGATGTGACTATTATAGAAAGATAATAGTCATAAGCAAATGGAGAAAACTGAAGAACTCTCATGATTCCATTTAATATAACTGACTACAATTACGTGAGGGTTGCTCATGAAGAATCATCTAGCTGACTCCAGTCAACCCACAGAACCAAGAAGGTTAATGTTTTAGGACACTAAGTTTCAGGTGGCTTGTAATTAATGTAGCAATAGATATCTGGAACAGGTGTAATTATACTATACTACTGTTTATAATCTGCTTTTTCACTTAGTATGATTATCTTATTACATCAAATAGTATTCGTGTACATTATTCTTAATTTACCCAAACATTTTGAAAGAATAACATTTTTTTTTGTTCTTCTTACATTTACAATGCAGCCTAATGCAGTCTGACTTCAACCCTCACTGCTAAATGAAAACTACTGGAAATAAGATCACCAATGATCTCTTTGTCTGCAAAAGTTTATTTTCCATTTCTCATCATCCCTGGAGCATCTGACACTGCAGACCACTCTTTCCTCCGCCATTCTCCTGTCCATAGGTGTTAAGAGTTTTCTAGTGGGCTTCTCCCACTCTCTGGTTTCTCTTGGCTAGTCTCCTCTGTATGCTCTTGAGATGTACCCTTCCCTTAAATGTTAATTAATATTCAGAATTCCGACCCTAAGCCCTCTATTCTGCAACCTGAATACCTTCAGGCTTTAAAGTACTAACTATTCCCTACTAGATCCCCAATCTATAGTTCTAGCCTATACTTTGCTTCTGTATTCCAGACTCATACATCAGATTGTTTCCTGGATGTGAATACTCTGAGGATACAAAGTGTCTGACATTTAACATGGTCTAATTCTAAACTTGAACTCAACAGGTCTTCCCTTCCCCCTCTCTCATTCCCCACCAAAACTACAATACTAGAGCCCTACCTCTCCTCCTGCATTCTGTATGTTGACAAATGGCTACATCCAGGGCCCAAATCTGGAATTTAATCTCAGCAAGATTAAAGTTCCATGAGGGAAGAGGTAGTTATCTGTTTTGCTTAGCATTGTCCTGTATATATCTGCCAATTGAGTGATTCTTCTCTTATCCCCCACATCTACTTTGTCATCAAATCTTAAATACGTCTTCCCATTTCCATTGCTACTTTTCACGTCTTCACTATAGGTCCTCCGGCTGAACTTTTTTCTTCACATTGCTGAGAGAGTGACCTTCGCAAAATGCTCATCTGATTATGTCACTCACTTTGCAGTTTCCTTCCAATCTCAAAGTTAATGCCTAATTACTTGACTCAGCTGCCAGGATTTGATTTACCTATCAGGCACCATCTTGCCATTATCTCTACCTTAAATTCTATATTCTAGGCATATTCAACTACAATTCCCCAAACTTTGTGTAGCCTTTCGTTGAATGTTCTTCACTCCTACGAAGCAGTGGCAGAAAGGGAATAAACCAATGCCCACATCAAAGATGGTTATGCAGTCATTAAAAGGATATTTAGAGAGAGTTTGTAACAACTGGAAATGTTTGTGTTTTGCCATAAATGAGGGAAGCAGGTTGTCATAGTATATATATCAGTATGCTCTGAAACAATACAAAAATACGTAAAAAATATTGAAATGAGGTGGCGTGATACCGAGGGAGGGAAGAGTAGGCAGATCACAGAGGTTTTTTTGGGGGCAGTGAATATACTCCAGGATGGTATACTGGTGATAGATGTCATATATATTTGTCCAAACTTATGGACTGTACAACCCCAAGAGTGAGCCCTTATGCAAACTATGGCCTTTGGATGATTATGATCATTGATTCTAACCAATGTACCAGTCTGGTGGGCAATGTTGATGACAAGGGAGGCAATGCATGTGTGGGGACAGGAGGCATATGAGAACTCTCTGTACTTTCTGTTCCTTTTGCTGTGAACTCAAAACAGCTCTAAAAAAATGGAGTCTTAAAAAAAAATCTGAATGAAGATCACACCAAATATTGATAGTGGTTATCTTTGGTGAGACTGGATAATTTTGCTGTTGTTATTGTCTAGTTCACTGTACCTTGTTTTATTTAAGGCAATTAATTTTCATAGCACGGTCCATTTGGAATATAAAGAAATAGTTTAATCAATTTATTAAGAATTCCAATGAGTCAGATATAAATCTAGAGAATTAACTTATGATAGGTGCTTAAAATGCTTTTTGCCATGTCCAAAAGATAGAAGGATTTTGAATACAATTGTAAGATACACTGACGCTTACATAAAACAAAAGGAAGTACTAAGATTATTAAAATTTGTTCACATACAGATTTTTTAAGTTTTTGGGGAGCAGTTTTCTTCTTTGAGCTGAAAACGCTGCAAACATGCTATTATAATTTAATATCATGTATTTTTTCATTTTGGTATCATTAATGTACAATTACTTGAACATTATGGTTACTAGACCCCCTATTATGAAATCCACCCCACATACCCCATTACAGTCACTGTCCATCAGCATAGTAAGATGCTATCATTACTTGTCTTCTCTGTAAATACTGCCTTTCCCGTGTTCCCCCCCCCAACCTGCTACATTATGTGTGCTAATCGTAATGCCCCTTTTTCCCCCTTATCCCTCCCTTCCCACCCATCTCCCCAGTCCCTTTCCCTTTGGTAACTGTTAGTCCATTCTTGGGTTCTGTGAGTCTGCTGCTGTTTTGTTCCTTCAGTTTTTGCTTTGTTCTTATACTCCACATATGAGTGAAATCATTTGATATTTGTCTTTCTCCACCTGACTTATTTCACTGAGCATAATACCCTCTAGCTCCATCCACGTTGTTGCAAATGGTAGGATTTGTTTTCTTCTTATGACTGAATAATATTCCATTGTGTATATGCACCACCTCTTCTTTATCCATTCATCTACTGATGGACACTTAGGTTGCTTCCATTTCTTGGCTATTGTAAATAGTGCTGCAATAAACATAGGGGTGCATCTGTCTTTTTCAAACTGGGCTGCTGCGTTCTTACGGTAAATTCCTAGGAGTGGAATTCCTGGGTCAAATGGTATTTCTATTTTGAATTTTTTGAGGAACCTCCATACTGCTTTCCACAATGGTTGAACTAGCATTATATTATTTTTTATGTAAAGAAGTAGAAATGTAGAAAGATTAGGCAACTTACTTCAGCTGAACTTAAATTAAATTGAACTACAAGCCAAAGGGATATACTACACAACAATGAATCATGAATTGAAGACAAAGTCAGTTTTTTTGCTGAACCACGAACCAACCACAGTGTGTACGTTTTATTTTATTTATTTATTATTTATAATTTATTTTAGTATCATTAATATACAATTACATGTGCAGTATTATGCTGATTAAACTACCCCCTACATCAGGTCCCCCCCACCAACCCCATTATACTCACTGTCCATCAGCGTAGTGAGATGCTATAGAATTACTACTTGTCCTCTCTGAGTTGTACAGCCCTCCCCATGCCCCCCAACATTACTTCTGCTAATCGTAATGCCCCTTTTCCCCCCTTGTTCCTCCCTTCCCACCCATCCTCCCCAGTCCCTTTCCCTTTGGTAACTATTAGTCCATTCTTGGGTTCTGTGAGTCTGCTGCTGTTTTGTTCCTTCAATTTTTTTCCTTGTTCTTATACTCCACCTATGAGTGAAATCATTTGATACTTGTCTTTTTCTGCTTGGCTTATTTCACTGAGCATAATACCCTCTAGCTCCATCCATGTTGTTGAAAATGGTAGGATTTGTTTTCTTCTTATGGCTGAATAATATTCCATTGTGGATATGTACCACATCTTCTTAATCCATTCATCTGCTGATGGACACGTACGTTGCTTCCATTTCTTGGCTATTGTAAATAGTGCTGCAATAAACATAGGGGTGCATCTTTCTTTTTCAAACTGGACTGCTGCATTGTTAGGTTAAATTCCTAGGAGTGGGATTCCTGGGTCAAATGGTATTTCTATTTTGAGTTTTTTGAGGAACCTCCATACTGCTTTCCACAATGGTTGAACTAATTTGCATTCCCACCAGCAGTGTAGGAGGGTTCCCTTTTCTCCACATCCTCGCCAACATTTGTTGTTGTTTGTGTGTTGGATGTTGGCCATCCTCACTGGTGTGAGGTGATATCTCATTGTGGTTTTAATTTTCATTTCTCTGATGATTAGCGATGTGGAACATCTTTTCATGTACCTGTTGGCTGTCTGAATTTCTTCTTTAGAGAAGTGTCTATTCATGTCCTCTGCCCATTTCTTAATTGAATTATTTGCTTTTTGTTTGTTAAGGTGCATGAGTTCTTTATATATTTTGGATGTCAAACCCTTATCAGATATGTCATTTATGAACATATTCTCCCATACTGTAGGATGTATTTGTTCTACTGATGGTGTCCTTTGCTGTACAGAAGCTTTTCAGCTTGATAGAGTCCCACTTGCTCATTTTTGCTTTTGTTTCCCTTGCCTGGGGGGATATGTTCATGAAGAAGTCGCTCATGTTTATGTCCAAGAGATTTTTGCCTATGTTTTTTTCTATGCGTTTTATGGTTTCATGACTTACATTCAGGTCTTTGATCCACCTTGAGTTTACCTTTGTGTATGGGGTTAGACAGTAGTCCAGTTTCATTCTCTTACATGTAGCTGTCCAGTTTTGCCAACACCAGCTGCTGAAGAGGCTGTCATCTCCCCATTGTATATCCAGGGCTCCTTTATCATATATTAATTGACTGTAGGTGTTTGGGTTAATGTTTGGATTTTCTATTCTGTTCCACTGGTCTGTGGGTCTGTTTCTGTGCCAGTACCAAATTGTCTTGATTACTGTGGCTTTGTAGTAGAGCTTGAAGTCTGGGAGCATAATTCTCCGTTTCATTCCTCCTTCTCAGGATTGCTTTGGCTATT
>JAQQAC010008719.1:27593642-27678305 GCA_029783875.1 Phataginus tricuspis | reverse complement strand
GGGGTCTTTTGTGGTTCCATATGAATTTTAGAATTATTTGTTCGAGTTCATTGAAGAAAGCTGTTGGTAATTTGATAGGGATTGCATTGAATCTGTAGATTGCTTTAGGTAGTATACCCGTTTTGACAATATTTATTCTTCCTAGCCAAGAGCATGGGATGCATTTCCATTTGTTAGTGTCCTCTTTAATTTCTCTTAGGAGGGTCTTGTAGATTTCAGAGTACAGGTCTTTCACTTCCTTGGTTAGGTTTATTCCTAGGTATTTTATTGTTTTTGATGCAATTGTGAATGGAATTGTTTTTCTGATTTCTCTTTCTGTTAGTTCATCGTTACTGGATAGGAAAGCAACAGATTTCTGTGCGTTAATTTTGTATCCTGCCACTTTGCTGAATTCAGGCATTAGTTCTAGTAGTTTTGGAGTGGAGTCTTTAGGTTTTTTATGTACAGTATCATGTCATCTGCAAATAGTGACAATTTGACTTCTTCTTTACCAATCTGGATGTCTTGTATGGCTTTGTTTTCTCTGATTGCCACGGCTAGGACCTCCAGTACAATGTTGAATTACAGTGGAGAGAGTGGGCGTCCCTGTCTTGTTCCCAATCTTAGATGAAAATTTTTCAGCTTCTCGCTGTTAAGTATATGATGTTAGCTGTGGGTTTGTCATATATAGCCTTTATGATGTTGAGGTACTTGCCGTCTATACCCATTTTGTTGAAAGTTTTAATCATGAATGGATGCTGAATTTTGTCAAATGCTTTTTCAGCATCTATGGAGATGATCATGTAGTTTTTGTTCTTCTTTTTGTTGATGTGGTGGATGATGTTGACGGATTTTCGAATGTTGTACCATCCTTGCATCCCTGAGATGAATCCCACTTGATCATGGTGTATGATCCTCTTGATGTATTTTTGAATTTGGTTTGCTAATATTTTGTTGAGCTTTTTGCATCTACGTTCATCAGGGATATTGTTCTGAAATTTTCTTTTTGGTGAGGTCTTTGCCCGGTTTTGGTATTAGAGTGATGCTGGCTTCATAGTATGAGTCTGGAAGTATTCCCTCCTCTTCTGATTTTTGAAAACCTTTAAGGAATATAGGTGTTATTTCTTCTCTATATGTCTGGTAGAATTCAGAGGTGAATCCATCTGTTCCGGGGATTTTATTCTTGGGTAGTTTTTTTGATTATCGCTTCAATTTCATTGCTGGTGATTGGTCTGTTTAGTTTTTCTGTTTCTTGCTTGGTCAGTTTTGGAAGGTTGTATTTTTCTAAGAAGTTGTTCATTTCTTCTAGGTTTTCCAGCTTGTTAGCATATAGATTCTCATAATATTCTCTTACAATTCTTTGTATTTCTGTGGGGCCCATTGTTATTTTTCCTTTCTCATTTGTGATTCTGTTTATGTGTATATATTCTCTTTTTCTCTTAATGAGTCTCTCTAGGCGTTTATCTATTTTGTTTATTTTTTCAAAGAACGAGCTCTTGGTTTCTTTGATTTTTTTCTATTGTTTTATTCTTCTCAATTTTATTTATTTATTCTCGGATCTTTATTATGTCCCTCCTTCTGGTGAGTTTGGGCCTCCTTTGTTCTTCTTTTTCCAATTTCAGTAATTGTGTCTTTAGGCTATTCATTTGGGAATGTTCTTGCTTCTTTAAATAGACCTGGATTGCAATGTACTTTCCTCTTAGAACTGCCTTTGCTGCGTCCCACAGAAGTTGTCGCTTTGTGTTGTTGTTGTCATTAGTCTCCATATATTCTTTGATTTCTGTTTTGATTTGGTCGTTAACCCATTGATTCATTAGGAGAATGTTGTTAAGTCTCCATGTATTTTGAGCCTTTTTGATTTCTTTCTAAAATTTATTTCTAGTTTTATACCTTTGTGATCTGAGAAGTTGGTTAGTAGGATTTCAATATTTTTGAATTTACTAAGGTTCTTTTTGTGGCCTAGTATGTGGTCTATTCTGGAAAATGTTCCATGTGCACTTGAGAAGAATGTGTATCCTGCTGCTTTTGGGTGTAGAGTTCTGTAGATGTCTGTTAGGTCCATCTGTTCTAGTGTGTTGTTCAGTGCCTCTGTGTCTTTACTTATTCTCTGGTTGATCTGTCCTTTGGAGTGAATGGTGTGTTGAAGTCTCCTAAAATGAATGCATTGCTGTCTATTTCCTCCTTTAATTCTGTTAGTATTTGTTTCACATATACTGGCGCTCCTGTGTTGGGTGCATATATATTTATAATGGTTATATCTTCTTGTTGGACTGACCCCTTTATCATTATGTAATGTCCTTCTTTATCTCTTGCTACTTTCTTTGTTTTGAAGGCTATTTTGTCTGATACAAGTACTTCAACACCTGCTTTTTTCTCTTTGTTGTTTGCATGAAATATCTTTTTTCATCCCTTCACTTTTAGTTTGTGTATATCTTTGGGTTTGAGGTGAGTTTCTTGTAAGCAGCATATAGATGGGTCTTGCTTTTTTATCCATTCTGTTACTCTGTGTCTTTTGATTGGTGCATTCAGTCCATTTGTATTTAGGGTGATTATTGATAGATATGTACTTATTGCCATTGCTGGCTTTAGATTCGTGGTTACCAAAGGTTCAAACGTTGCTTGTTTACTATCTAACAATTTAACTTAACTTTCTTGTTAAGTTATTGTGAACACCGTCTGATGTTTCTTTACCTCTCCCTTCCTATTCTTCCTCCTCCATTCTTTATATATTGGGTGTTTCATTCTTTGCCTTTAGTTAGTATTTGGATGGTCTTTCTTTGCTATGATTTTATTTTCTCTGGTGACATCTTTTTAGCCTTAGGGGTGCTTCCCTCTAGAGCAGTCCATTTAAGATATCCTGTAGTGGTGGTTTATGAGAGGCAAACTCTCTCAACTTTCATTTGTCTCAAAATTGTTTAATCCCTTCGTCATATTTAAATGATAATCGTGCTGGATACAATATTCTTGGTTCGAGGCCCTTCTGTTTGGTTATGTTAAATATATCATGCCATTCTCTCCTAGCCTGTAAGGTTTCTGTTGAAAAGTCTGATGATAGTCTGATGGGTTTTCCTTTGTATGTGATCTTTTTTCTCTCTCTAGCTGCCTTTAATACTCTGTCCTTATCTTTGATCTTTGCTATTTTAATTATTATGTGTCTTGGTGTTGTCTTCCTTGGGTCCCTTGTGTTGGGAGGTCTGTGGGCTTCCGTGGACTGCGCGACTATTTCCTTCCCTAGCGTGGGAAAGTTTTCAGCAGTTATTTGTTCAAAGACACTTTCTATCCCTTTTTCTCTCTCTTCTTCCTCTGGTACTCCTATAATACGAATATTGTTCTGTTGGATTGGTCACACAGTTCTCTTAATATTCTTTCATTCCTAGAGATTCCTTTATCTGTCTCTGCCTCTGCTTCTCTGTATTCCTGTTCTCTGATTTCTATTCCATTAACAGTCTCTTGCATCTCATCCAGTCTGCTGTTAAGCCCATCGATGGCTTGTCTGATTTCTGCATTGTCTTTCCTGACTTCCGTCTCTTCCTCCCTCAGGTCTTGCACATTTCTCTGTAGATCTGTCAGCATGGTTATGACTTTTATTCTGAATTCTTTTTCAGGAAGACTGTGCCTGTCCATCCCTTCAGGCTCCCTCTCTGGGGTAGTCTGGTGGTTGATTTTAGTCTGGACCATATTCCTCTGTCTTTTCATGGCTATAGAAGTGGTTGCTGGTAGTTGCGACATATGTCAGCTGGGCTCTTTAAAGGAAAAAAAAGAAAGAAAAAGAAAAGAAAGAAAAGAAAAAAGAAAGAGAAGAAAAATCAAAAAACAAAACACTAAAAAAAAAAATCCACTGGGAGTGGATTCTGTGGGGATGCTGTAGGTGGCGCTATTGCTACACTATTCCAGAGCCATGGCTGCACTGCTCCGCAGGGCCCTTTGTAGCTCTGGCTGGGGTGGGAACGAATGGGAGGCTATTGATCTCTGTGGGAAGTCTAAGTGCGGCCACCCTTTCCCAGTCGCCAGGTACGGGGTCCGAAACCCCCAGGACTCCTAGCCTGCTGGGCTCAGTGTGCCAGGGCAATCTGGCTCTCCACTGGGCTCCTGTCTCTTTAAGATCGCTGGAAAAAGTGCGCGCTTTTTTTCTTTTTCCTTCCCTGAGCCGGCTGCAAGCACCCTGGCACGTTCCCCATCAGACCCTGCACCCTCTGTCTCTCCAATCTCCACTACGCCGCGCAATTTGTGTCAGTGCTCCCCGTGAAGATCGCCGGGGCTGCTTATTTTGCGGGCCTGTACTTCCACTCCCTCCCGGCTCTGAATCCTGTCCTCCCGCCAGTGCGCTGGGGTGGGGGAGTACTCGGGTCCCGCCAGGTCGCGGCTCCGTATCTTACCCACCTCGCGGGGTGCCGAGTCCTCTCAGGTGCAGGTGCAGGCTGTGCGCTGTCCTGTGTATTCTGGTCTCTCTTTTAGGAATAGTTGTATTTGCTGTATTTCCATAGATAAATATAGTGTTGGGAGGAGATTTCTGCTGCCCTGCTCACACCGCCATCTTCCCGGAACTCACAGTGTGTACGTTTAAAACATGGCTTGATTCAGGAGACAATACTGCCTGGATGTTCAGAGCCCAGCCTTGGAAATCAGGCTTCCCAGGTTTGAATCCAGGTTTTGAAGTTTATCAGCTATTAACTGTTCTAAACCTCATCTCTGTAAATGAGAATATTCTGTTAGGGTGATTATGAGGATTAAATATAAAAATAGCCGAAGAGCAAAGTGGTCAAAAGCTCACACATGTGAGATGGATTTCCTGTGATCATGTGCCAGCTCCACCACATATGAGCTAAGTGACCTTGGGCACAAGTATATTGTTTAATTTCTTCTTTTTGAGTTAAAGATAGTACTAGACCACAAGGTTATGAGGACTGAATGAATTATATGTGTACAGTCCTAGCGTAGAACTCGGCACTATTACATGTGTGGCATAATATTCATGTTTGAAAATGATCTTATTCTTACTCATATAATAATTATCAGTTAATTTGGTAACATCAAACTTGAGATATAGAGATAGAGGCATTAGCAACATAGACTGAATTGAACCAATCCCAATTTTTTTCTGTGATTCTGCAAGAACAGTTTTTTCCTGTCTGTATGAGAGCTCAAAATAATTAATACCTTATATTGATGAATAGAAATATGATTGCAAAGTCTCCATAGAAAGTAGTTCAGTGGGAGAGAGGATTAAAGATGGCGGCATGAGAGGTGAGACAGAGGCTTCCTCCTAAAACCGCATATAATATGAAAATAAAGCTACTACAACTACTCTTGAAAGAACAACGGGAAAGAGGACTACAATAAACTGCATACACCTGGAGACAAGAGCAGCCCTCACAGAAAACGATAATGTACTAAAGCTGTGGTCCTGCGGGATCCAAGCCCTTCCCCCGCCCCAGCTCACCCGCAGGAGGAACAGGAACAGAGCAGAGAGGGAGTGGAGAACTGGGACTGCTTAGTACCTAACTCTGGAGATCTACTCTGGGAGCAAAAACCTACATTTCATGGTGCTTGCATGATACTCTTGTAATTAGGAGCTTGGAAAGCTAAGACAGGCGGAGTTCCTGGAGAGACTAAGATTCCGGCTGCCTGTGAGATCAGGGATCCATACCCAGCTTCTCCAGGACGGGGGAGGGACAGGCAGTCTGAGAGACTTCCTGGCAGGGAGGACCTTGGAAGGAGGCCTGCTGAGGGGCAAGGACTGCACGGAGCTTGCTGCTCGGGAGAAAGGACAGGTGGACAGGATTGTCCAGGTGCACTCTGCCCAGCAGGTTGGGGGTTTTCTGATCTTCAGGTGTGCCAGCTCCCTGGCTGCCTGCACGGCTCCAGGAACCCCTTCTGTGACAGGCAGACTAGTGCACCTTTCGCCTGGCCAGCCCCACCGGGCTTGCAAACCTGGAAGCCCTTCCCTGGTGTTGGGCCAAACAGAGGGAGGATCTGTCTACAGCAACTTAAAGGCAAAGCACAGAGGCTTATACCTGTGTGCTCAGCCCACCAGTTCAGACAGTGGAGACAGGCATAGCAGCCAGGAAGCAGGAAACAGCCCTTTCCTCCCCTGAGGCACCAATACCACTCCCCTACAATCCCTGACATTGCTTCAGGGGCTGAGCAGCTCCAGAGAGTAGAGCTTCTGGGCACTAGAGGGCTCCATACACAAATATGAAGCACCAAAGGAACCTGGTCCAGAGTAAAATTATGAACACAACTCCTGAGAAAGATTTTAATGATATGGACCTTATGACTCTCCTTGAAAGGGAGTTCAAAATAAAAATCATTCACATGCTCATGGAGGTACGGAAAGATATTCAAGAACTCAGGAATGAATTCCGGTCAGAGATCCAATCCTTGAGGAACACAATGGACGGTGTTAAAAGCAGGTTGGATACGGTGGAGGAGACGATAAATGAAATAAAAACTAGAGAAGAGGAATACAAAGAAGCTGAGGTACTGAGAGAAAAAAGGATCTCTAGGAATGAAAGAATATTGAGAGAACTGTGTGACCAATCCAAACGGAACAATATTCGCATTATAGGAGTACCAGAGGAAGAAGAGAGAGAAAAAGGGATAGAAAGTGTCTTTGAAGAAATAATTGCTGAAAACTTTCCCACACTGGGGAAGGAAATAGTCTCGCAGTCCACGGAAGCCCACAGAACTCCCAACGCAAGGGACCCAAGGAAGACAACACCAAGGCACATAATAAGTCAGATGGCAAAGGTCAAAGATAAAGACAGAGTATTAAAGGCAGCTAGAGAGAGAAAAAAGATCACCTACAAAGGAAAACCCATCAGACTATCATCAGACTTCTCAACAGAAACCTTACAGGCCAGAAGAGAATGGCATGACATATTTAATGTAATGAAACAGAAGGGCCTCAAACCAAGAATATTGTATCCAGCATGATTATCATTTAAATATGACGGAGGGATTAAACAATTTCCAGACAAAGGAAAGTTGAAAGAGTTTGCTTCTCAGAAAGTAGTTCAGTGGGTATAATCCTAAAGAACCTTTTTATTCAATCCATTCACACATATTTATTAAGTATCTGCTATGTGCTGGGCACTTTGCTTGGACCTGGGAGATACAGATTGGGGGGAAAAGTACATTAACTTGTAAGAAAATCATGTAAACTTACTTATTCAAACATGATTAATTGATCATAACATGGAAAACATAAATATTTTAAATTACTATTGTAGTTACCAAATAAAACTTGGGCATTAACTTAAAATTCTTACTTAAAATCTATTATGAGGTAAAACTGTTATATCTGACAAATTTGTATTAGTGCTTGGTTAGCAATGGTTTATTCTTTTTCCCCCTTCATATTGACTAGCTCTTTATTTTTAAAAATTGTGGTAAAATATAAAATTTACCATTTCAGGTATTTTTAAGTGTGCACTCCAGTGACATTTAGTACGTTAACATTGTTGAAACAGACATTGTTTTAGTCTTACATACTAAATATATATGTCTAGTGAATATGTATAAGCCAAAATAAATCCCAAATGATTTTTATTTAATTTGGCTTCCTGCTAAGATGCATCAGATGTAATGAGAATGAAATTCTAGCAAACACTTTATAAATAGCAGTCATATTGCAAAGTGGCTAAACATCAGTGATGAGGCAAAACAGATCTTGAATGTGTTTTAGGGGGACTCTGCAAGACATGAGTTTGGTCCTGATAGGTTGGGCAGCAAAAAACGGAAAAAAAATGTTAAGTTTCAAGAAGTTCATGAGGCAGAGAAGGAAAAAAATTAAGTATAGAGTGTAGACTGCATGTGCCCTTGAAGATTCAGATGTGTAATTGAAATTCATGAATTTGTATCTAAGAAACGCTAATGGAAGCTCTCAGCGGACATTGATACGAATCTGGGAAAGGACGTGCTGTGATCGCGGTGGCACTGTTGGTTGAGCACCTTCTGTCTTTTCAGATGTGACTGTTTTGTGGGAGTGGAGGGGTAGTGGTGGAGGTGGTAGTATCGGGTTTGCAGAAAAATGCTTTACTCTGAGGCCAAATGGGGTGAAAGTTTAAACGTGGAGTCTCGTTGACACTTGTTTGTCCTTTTTCCCAGTAAATGGAGTGGTAGGATCTTGGTTAGTTCATTTGATGGATTATTTCACCTCTCTACACTTCTATTTCCTTTTCTGTCAAATTGAGACAAGAGTGTTGTCCTCAAGTTTTCTCTGGTGATTGAATATTTCTATAGCAACCTGAGAGGTGGTTCAGAACCTCTTGGGTTGAATCCTGGCTCCCCCACTTCCTCAGTGGAGCCTTAGACAAATTACCTCTCTATACTTCTGTGTAACAGAAATAGTACCTACCTCACAGATTTGTGAGGATTAACTGAGTTTACATACATAAATCACTTAGAACAGTGTTTGGTATGTAATAATCACTCAATAAACATTGGCTATTATAATGTGCTACACATAATAAATATCGAAGATTAGTGTTTGCTCCTTTGTTTAGCTGCAAGGTGTGCTCAAATTTTTCTTAAATGAGAGGGTCATTTCTAATCAATACAATTGCATTCCTCAAAAAAACATTCTGTATGAGTGCTGACATTTGTATGATCAGATTGCATTTATTTTCACTTGTATTCTATTTTATATAGATAACTCTCTACCGATTCAAAGGATTTACTATGCTCACATGGTAGAGCTTAAAAAACAGGAAGAACCTCAATTTATGTTACAGCTTTTCTTAATTATTTCAGACTGTTCAATTTGAAGAGGGAAATAGAATGGCAAAATGCAGACCTTTGTGATTTCAAGTTATTCTTTTTTGGCTGAATGGTGATTTCAACATTGATGTCTGGGAGATTTTTAAGGTAGAATCATAGATACATTATTGCTTCTTAGTATTCTAACAGTAAGGGTTAGCTCAATGTAGGTTTCACTGCAGCCTGTGCTTCTCAGTGTCTTATGCATAGTCACTGACATTTTCCAGGTAGTGGTGAATTTGACCAAAGTTTGCCAGACAAATAAATCAATTGAGATGACTCTTCTTTACAGACATCTCAGGCTTCATCAATAGTGGAAATGATCCAGGGGGCAATCCAAAGACTAAAATCGTTATTCCCTGTTGATATAGGACAGTCTCCAGCTAAACCACAAAACTATTATTGCAGCTTATGCATTTCACTTTGCTATTTTCACATACTTTGCTTGGCATAGAAATTCTGTAAATCAAACACACATTTGCATTTCTGAAGAATGATTTATTGGGGCCCTTTAGAAAGCTTTGCTTTGCTGTTTTCTCTAAATAGCACGATTTATACTGTTTAGGTTTTATTATGAGAAGGTGGTTAGCATGAGCCTTACCCCATAAACCTGACAAGAAAAGTCACATTGAAATTCTTTTTTTATGTGGTCTTAGGTCTGACTGAGCCCTCATCCTGCCTGGTTTGGTGCCTTGAAGGTAGCAAATTCAACTTCACACATCATGTGGGCTCCCTCTTCTCTGGGATTTGCACAGTTCAGGGAGTGGCATCTGTGGTGCTAAGAACACAGATAAAGGCATTTAGCCTTCAGTCCACTTCACCTAATGCACTGCCCAGCCCTCAGCGTCTAGTTGAAGATGGGAGGCACATCTTGCTCACATACTGAGTGAGGTGGAAGAAGGCAGGGAGGGGAAAAGAATACAGGGGGAAAAAAAAAAAACACATTACCATCTAACTAAATGATAACGTTGAGGAAAAAATGTGACAATTAAAATATTGAATGGGTAGTTACTATATATGTAGTTATCTTTGTCTAAAGTATCTTCTAATTAAAGGATCTATGGAAATATATTCTTAACAGGATGCATCATACAACCAGGATGCTATGAACCCGTTCCTTAACAAAATTTTCAAGGGGTTATTTTAATGATTGAAAATATAGCATATTTATATCATAAATCAAGCACAGGAATTGACTTTTAAAGTACTTTGAGTATATTTTGAGCTACAAGCTATTGACATATAAGATCAAACTATGCAGGATCTATAGACAGACGTGCACTTAAAAGCATAAAATGATAGAATATACGTATTGGCAGTGCAATGTAATGTCAAGAAAAAGCTGTGTCTGTCTTGAACTTGCCCTTGAAACTTGTCTGGAAGCTTGAGTCTGTGCTCCAGAAGGGCATTAGGTAAATCTGTGCTTCAGAATCCATCCTGGTTTCCTATTTGCAATTTTTAAATGATTGAGTTTAATCTTCAGGAAACTGCTTGCCATATTAGGGAAGTCTTCTGCTTTTTTGTCCTTCACAAGATCAACTCTCTTTAGCTGTGTAAAAAGGTTGAATTTTAGGTAATAAAAGAAAGCTTAACTCCTTTGGATTTTTCCATTATGATTTTTTTTTTCTGATTTAAGTATGAAGTTATGATGACTTAATTACTTAAAATTAAAAAATTTTTTTTACTTTAAGATAGCATAACAATGTTAGGGAAAAATAAATAACAATTCAAAAATAAAAATACTACTTCTGGTAGCACAGCAATTTTTATTATTGTATATTACACCCCCATATGTCTATGTTCCTATTTTACATATAGTAATGACATTCATTTACCTTTTCAAGCTTATATTCCCCCCAGAAACTGTTACTTGTTATTGACAATGAGGATTCTCTATACCTTTGTGCTGCTAGGTTTTTTTCCCAACCACTGTATTTTTGCTTTTCTCCTCCCACCTACTCAGATCCCCCTAACTTCCTCACCCCTCCCCTTCTCTACAACCACGGTAACCACCTGGTATGTGTCCTTCAGTATCTCGTCCAGGCTCATAAAATACACACACATGCAACACAATCCTTCTGTATTTTGCTTTGTTCACTTTCAATATCTCATAGAAATCCCTCTAAGTCAACCAATGAACATCAAAATTATTTTTTTACTGCATAATATTCTGTTATGCATGAATCATCAGTCATTCAATCATTCTTTATGGATGGTCATTCACCCTATTTCTGTTTCTTCTGCAGCATGGCAGTAAATAGCCTTGTGTATATATACTTTCATTTCTTTGTTGTACAGAGGGTCAAATACACCTCTTATATTTTAATAGATATTAGCAGATAGTGTATAAAAATCTGGTTTACTCAAAAGCTCTACAATGCACATTTCTATCAGCAATATACACTTTCTTGCCCTCTCACCTCCCTTCTGGATTATAGTGTTATCTCTTTGCAATTTTTGCCCACGTGTTGGGCTCTTTGGTATTTTGCGTCTCTCTGGCTCCTAACTAGTGATCGTTTAAGGGCTATTTGGATTTGCTTTTCTGTAAGCTGCCTAGTAACATCTTTTATTCACTTTTCTTTTGCATTGTTTCTTCTCAATTTCTAAGAACCCTTTGCATCTTATCATATTAACCCTATATATTTTCCCAAATCTAGTGACTTTGTATTTTGCCAGTTTTCAATTTGTATATAATTTAAAAAATTTTACTATTGCAAAAATATTTTAATTTAAAAATATTCTGAGCTTCTTGAATTGGCTAAAAAGGTCTCCCCTATCTCTAGACTACACTTCTAGTCTCTTGGATTTCCTTCTAAGATTTTTGTTTTACTTTATAGCTTAACATACATATTTGGAATTTTCTTTTTGTATAATGTAGGGACTGAACTTTTATTTTCTTCAGACGGATAGCTGGTTGTGCCTGCATGATTTGCTAATTACTATTGGTTCTTATTGAAATATATTTTTTTGTCACATAGCAACTTCCATTCCATTCTACTTCTGGAGTCACTTCCACTCTGCTGATTAATATCATTTCTTCTTTCACTTGAACTTTAAGATTATTTAGCTGCATTTCAATTTCAAAACATCCCTCAGTTGAACTTCAAATTGGAATTGTATTTAACGGTTAATTTGGGAGAACTGACATTTTGTGTTGTCTTCCAATTCAAGAGTATTGAATTGGTTCAGAAAGCTACTGATTTTTGGCATATTTATCTTGTATCCAGCCACTTTCTCAAGCTCCTACATAATTCCAATAGATTTTCTGGGCTTTTGAGGTATTCACTTGTAATGTCAGCAAAAATAATTTCACTTTCCAGGGTTTATATTGAGTATTTCATTCTATTGATTTAATGCATCCATTAGCACTATTAGGGGACACTAATAGCCCCTATTTCATAGCATTGTTTTGAAGACTAAGATAAACACATGTAAAATAGTTAGAGCAGTGGGTGCCAGATAGTTGGGGGCCCAATAAATGATATTTTTATTACTGTCAGAGCTTGTCAGTTCTTTGATCGAGAAATGCCTCATGGGAACATTACACCAAAGAACAAAAATTAAGCTATCATTTGCTAGCTTTTCTTATTCTTTCCTCACTCTCCACTTTAATTCGTTTTGGGGAGCCTGAGTGACAGCTTTCTTAAACTTTTGCGATTCTCTCATTTTATTAGGATGGTAGGAAAGGAGAGCAGAGAAATATAATAGTCTAGGTATGGGGATGACTCCATAGATCATGTAGAGGTAACAGATTAACAATTATTATGAAATAATTATTATGACTCCACAGATTATTTTCCTTTGGAAATGAGAAGTTATAGTGAAACTAGGTTTAAGTCTAGATATTGAATATAGTTTGGTTTAACTCATGTGGCATTTCAGAGTTTATTTTGTGAAGTTCAAGGAGACCTGACACAAAATCTTTTGCTTCCAAGAATTGGTTAACCATTCTTTTTGTATGAGAGAAAAAATAGTTTAACCAATTTTGGGTAATTCTGTTGCTTCTCTCAGTGAGTTCTGGAGTAACTGAACTAAAAAGAAGTCCTTTTTTATGATGTTAATAGCCTTGGGGAGATAAACAGTTGGGGAAATGCAGCTCTCTTCTGTCAGTGGCATGATAAATTATTTTCACTTTCAAGGGCTGAAACGTTTGGCATTTTACCTCTATCCTGTTTGGATGACAGACACCTGTTCTCTTTACCCTCCCTGAACAAGAGCAGGGGGCCTGGGGCAAGAAGAGCATTAACTCAGTAACTGGCATTAGCCACATCCTGCCAGAGGGAGAATACCCTGACAGTAATATCCTGTACTGGCCTGGGTTGGAAGGATGAGGTGAGGTGTAGCGGGTGCCACTTCCTTCTTTAGTGTCATCCTCTATGACAGCACTGGTGTAATGAGTTAAGTGGTGGTTAACAACGTTGTTTCTGAGAAATTAGGAGCTAGCTGTTAAATCTTTGCTCAACAGTCATCACAAGCTGGCCCAGCTTTTGCAAGAATCCCAAGATGTACCTCAGGAATCATTATTGTCTTTTAATCTAATCAAATGGACTCTATATAATCTCCAGTTAAAATCTTCTACAATCCAAGTCATGCTTTATTGAAGTCAGAAAATTCAAACGAATAAATGAGTAAAGTGAGAACTTTTCCTAAAATCGTTCTAAGAGAATGACTGAAATAAATTCTGCAAAGTTTGTATCTTAAACATGTAAACTCACACAGATGGTTGTCTTTTCCTTATACCATTACTTCAAATAATTAATGGATAAGACCTATCTGGAGAAGCCCCAAATTCACTTTTCCTAAGTATTTACACAGAAACCTCAGTCCTAATGCAGGATGTACTAACAAATATAAAACCCCCCAAAACCTGGGGTTGAATTAATTTGCTTAAATGTTCAATGTACTTCATTCCAAGCAAATGAACTATCATTTAATTCTTGTGCCTATTACTCCCATTTTCAAAAAAACAAAAACAGTAATAAAATTCCAAGTCAGTGCAAAAGTTGATTTGATACCATGACAGTTTAGTATCAGAAGCACTCATTTTCTTCTAACATTAATCATGTATGTCTGATCAAATGTGAGGTAGAGGGAAAACCCATTTGTGTCTGAAAATGAAAAACAAGATAGTTTGCTATTTTTATCACTCCTAAATTTAAGTCAGTGGAAAAGGGAAATTTATCATCACTGAAAAATATGAAATATGTAGCATACACAGATGTATGCTTAACATAAAAAGAAAGTAATTCAGTGGGATAATGGTTAACATTCCGTGGACACCATTGGCTCTGGAATTGTGGCAGTAGCCAAATGGACCTCTTACTGACTCTTGAAAGTCTCATCTGACTGTCAGCTTCTTCAGAAGAATCTCTGCAGAATAGCTGAATTCTGGGACTTTTCTAGGAGGCCTGTCTCTAGGGAGACCTCAAGTTCTGCTCATTCAAATCAGCATCTTTTGGGTTATCCTTGAGTAGACCCACGTTGGTCTTTGTGATTGCAAAACACTGTGTGATATGCTGAAATGGCTCCCAGAAATATGTCCACACCCTAATCCCCAAACCTATGAATGCTACATTTGCTTGAAAAATGGGTCTTTGCAAAAGTGAAGGATCTTGAGATGAGATTATCTTGGTGGGTCCTAAATGCCACTGTAATTGTCCTTGAGAGAGAGAGAGATGAGAGACAGAGGAGGTATAAACATGGAAACAGAGTTGGAGTGATTGTGGTCAAATGCCAAGGAATGCCAGCTAGTAATGGATTCTTTCCTAGTGCCGTTAGGAGCGAGGCCTTGCTGACACTTTGATTTTGGATGTTTGGCCTCCAGAACTGTGGGGAAGTTTGTTGTTTTAAGCTACCAAATTTGTAAAAATTTGTTACAGCAGCCCTAGAAACTAATAAATGCTGTTTAGGATACTATCTTTTTAGACAGAAATACATGAACAACATATGAGAGCTCAGTTAACACCAAGGTGCATAATCATTTAAGAAAAACAAAGAATATTTGTATTATTGGAAAGGTATGTGGAGAAATATTTCAACAGTATGTATTTGAAAGATGCCTTGTGGCCCTGCAGCAGCTGATTTTGAAAATGAAATGAACACTGGCTCTGAGGCAGACTTTCAGTCGCCGGGTCATCCTTGAGCTCACCCACGCTGGTCTGTTGCTACAAATGTATCTTGAAAATGCAAACCACACAGATGGTTACCTTCTCCTTATCCCATTACTTCAAATAATTAACAGATTAAGGCCTATCTGGAGGAGATCCAAATCCATTCTTGGGAAGCGTAATCCACAGACCTGGTAAGTAGAGGATGGTTATTTTCAAAACCACCATATCTCCTTAGATTAGTAGTCAATTCCTCACCAAGAAGTACATATAGATACAAATTACTATGGGTCTTGAGAATGAAATTACTGCTGGTCTATAGCGCAAGACAAGTAGAGGGAACATATCTTTCTCTTGCCATCATGCTGCTATATGCTAAGGCTGTAGATGATTATTTGCTGCTTCTCGCCCCTGGCCTTTGTCAACAGCAATTCTTTGTACTCCAACCCTTTGCCTCCCCTGCCCCAGTCCACTCAGGCCAATTTCTTTTTCCATGTTTAATCCTTATGCAGACGATTTCATTTACTCTTCTGGTTTGTTGCCTCTTGTATAATGATTCCAAAGTCCAACTGTTAAAATCCTCCTCTTTTCAGAAGATACTAAAACATTTCACTTGTCATAAACTTCATCTTACCAAAAAATTCTTTCACTCATGCACTAAAAACCACAATTCTTTGCCTGCTTCATCATCATTGGTGTTCAGTCCCTCTGGTTCTGTTAAATGACCAGATACTTCACTCTTTCCTTCAGCCCCCACAATTCTCGTTACTCCTTGTTAACATTTCTGGGGCTCACCTTTTCACCACAGCTCCAACCACCCTAATAATTTAAGGCTTACAGATCCAAGCAGCTCGCAAGCTGGCTGGGTATACTCTGCTCTACCATTACTCCGTGGTCACCTCTTTCACAGCTGTCAAAATCTGTTAGTTCAGTCCTATTACTCCCTGGAGGAGTATGACACATACATCAGTGCCTGGAGCATAATAGACACATATGTATATATAAACATATACAGTTTAGAACCGTAGAGCAGCTCCGTGGTAACTACCCGCTCTATACAATACCCACCTGATTGAACTCCCATTTCCAGTATGGAAAGATACATGCCAGCCATGTATTTCTCCATCACTGGCTGATTTGCTCAGACAATCTAATACAGACTTGAGTAAAGCTAATAGATAAACAGTCCATACATTTTAAAGCAAAACACAATTTTTACTGTCACTTGCATTAGTATGCATCAACTATTTGTGGTTAGATATAGCAGGGACTGAGTCTATCATTTACTTTTTGCTACTCTCCTTTGCCCCAAGAATGGCACACTGCACTTTCAAAAGTCTGGTAGTAATAATTTCCTGTTCTAATTTAGTGCTCACAGGGGACAAAAACTACCACATTATATACAGAATCTGAATAGGTGACAAAAACATTAAGGGCTTTGATCTCTGCCTATTTAAAACCTGCTGTAACCTTCTGACTTAAGTGACTATGTATTATTCACTCTACAATCTGTGCTGCTTTGCTTTAAAAAAAAACCCCTCCATTTTGAACCATATGCTGAATCTGGGTAATTATCTCACTCATGCTAGAAGTCAGGTAAAACCAGGTTCAAAATATAAACATTCCACACCCTTTCAAACTAATCAGAATAGAGATTACTGCCTGTTAAGTTTTAAAAATCTTTGCATTAAAAAGTGATAGCATGCCCTCTAAGATGATTGATTATGCTATGTCAGATGGAAAGCTCTAAGTTTAACAGATTGTTTCCAATTGAGCTTTCGTTCATCTGCCAGCTTTTCTTTCCCCGGGTAGAACCTAAGCTCCATCTGAGCAAGCATCCCTGCTGTATCCCCAGCATAGTGAACAGTGGCTGGAGCAGAGCAGACACACAATACTGAATACAATCTCTTGATTCTTAGACACAAAAAATCAGATAACCCTAATTCTGAATAAAGTCTTTTATTCTTAAGCTCAGTAACTAAAAGGCCACAAGGATGTTTTAAGGGAGCAGGTTCAAAGTATGTGCAACATGTGGAATACTTAAAAAAAAAAAAAACCACATTTGGAAAAGACCTATTTAGCAATAGGTGTTTTTCTACCTTTCAAAGGTAAACTAATGTCAAGCCTACAGACTTACTTGCTCCATTAATAGGTTTAATAGGCAATTTTGACAAGTATCATCAATATCCCAACAAAGACTCAGCACATTTTCTCTTCAATAGTCAGTTAAGGGAACGTGAAGTTTGAGCTCTCCTCTCACTCTATTACACCTGTCTCACGCAGTCATGAAATACCAGGGGTGCTGATGCACTGTGACAAACTACAGAGCAGATTAAAAAAAAAGTTGAGTCCTATGAATCAGCTTGTTAGGGCTCACCATAGTTTAAGCCTGCAAACAGTAAGATTTCCAAGATAAGGCTAAAGTAGTATTACAAAATCCTGTAACTCTTCTCTCCATTTCCCAGATTTAAAAAAGGGGCAATAAAATAGGAGATTAAGTTCCATGAAGACACAGACTAAAGTAAACTAAAAGAAAAATGTTGCAGTGATGAGTTTTGACTCCAAGTTTGCTGCCCCACATCTAAAGATTAGAAAGGCAAAGCCAAAGTTTATTTTCATAAATGGAGGTTTTAAGACATTCTACTCATAATACGTACGTGTTATAAAGATTATGTATTTAGGAAAAAAGTTGAATCAACATGAAAATCAGAACAGGATTTTTTTACTTTTTAGATAAACTAAGTGAACTATCACTCTGGTTTTCTCCTAAAATTCAAGTTTCTCCAAGTATTGGGGACATAAAAAGGAACTCATTTTTGACTGAATTATTTTAGTGTTTTTCCAGAAAAGTCCACCTTCCTATGTTCTGCATTCCCAAGTTGTAGTTACTATTTTGTATGGGAGACAATGGTGCTTTTTTCCAAACCACAGCCCTATTTCTATGAGCAAAACACAAAGTTAAAAAACCAAATACCGGCCAAGATGGTGGCACTGGCATTTACTTCACTCTCTTGGCTCCTGTGAAGTGGGTGCTATTATCATCCCATTTGATAGATAAGGAAAATAAGGCACCTAACGGGGTTCATATGCCAGGCAGTAGCAGAGTTTAGAAACCCTGGAAATCTGGTTGTAGAGCTTATATTCTTATTAACTGCTGAACCCTCCATTTTGTACCCTTAACACTTACCTGTAATAACGTGTTGTTTCCCACCACATCAGTGTTCTTAACTGATTTTGCCTTACAAAAATCCTTCCCCATCCCTGAATGTAACTGGAGGACATCTGGCAATGTCTGGAGACAATTTTGTCTGTCACAACTTGGGGATGGTGGTAGTAGTACTGGCATCTACTGGGGAGAGACCAGAGATGTTGCTAAACATCTTAAAATGCACAGGATAGTTCCCCAGCAACTCATTATCCAGCACTAAACATCCGTAGCGCTGAGGTTGAGAAACCCTATAATACAGTATCAATTCTAACAGGGCAGGGTCCTAAGTTGATCTCAGCTGCTGCTCTATCCTCAGACTTAGAACAATGCTTGACAGAGAAGTATTTAAATCTGTATGTTGAATATTTATGTTTTTAAGAGCCTACAATCCAGCCTGGTATATAGCTGGCAGGCAACAAACAGTTGAAGGTAACTGAATTAATGGCAGTGCCCTCAAAGAGCATCAGATGGACTTAACAGGACACAGCAAACTGGAGTGACTTTAGTGCTCCATATTCCAACCTTTGGGGGTTTTAGCTTTCTCCTAATGACTATAAGTAAGTTCTGCAAAGATAAGTCTCTTAGTTAAATGTGGTTTCTGAGAGAACATTTTTCTTTAGATACTTGGAACCTTTAAATACATGAACTCTGTGGGTTAAATATGTAAAGAAATAAGACCTTTTCTGCTTAAAGTGAAAGCCTTAAAAGATTCCATTCAGACAGCATGTAGCAGGGGACTGACAGACATCTCTGATCTCTGATCAGACGGCATCACTGATTAATTGCTGTCATGCTCCTGTGGCCGGCAAACACTCTGAGAAAGTTTGAGGTTTACAAATTTTAAAAAAGAAATTAATTACATGCATAAGACAAAGATGAACCTATTATCTAAAAAGAAAGTAGTACCTGAGCTCACTTCATTCAAAGATTTTTATAACCATAATATTCTAAGTATAATTTCATTCTATATTAAAAAAAACCCTAAATATAGCACCTGTCAAAGTATTTTCAATTCCTCCTATATCTCCAAGAGCTACTGAACATTACCCAGAAGGTGTATATTCATAAGTAATACCACCTCATTTACAAAATTCTTTTCCAAAGGAAAATTCAAAAGGTGGTTATGTGGATGGATTTTCAAATAATAGTAGGGAAAAATATCTGTGACATCTTTCACTCAATGAATCTGGCTTGCTCAAATGTTAAATTATAAAACCACACTATGCAAAATGCACCTATTACATTTAAAAAGACATTAAACCCATATTTATTGACTATCACTGTTAAACATTACACAAAACACATTCAAATGGCAAGTAATTATAATGCAAGCCCTTGCATGGCAATCCAAATTTATTGAACTACTGATGCTAAGTTATACAAAATTGCACCACTTTAATTAAGGCTTTTAGTTTACATTTGGCCACCTCAAAGTAGTTGTAACATTAGGTTGGTCAATTTAAATACTGTGGCTCCCTGTTGGATAGACACACAATCTTTACACCCAAACGTTAATGCATACAAAGCAACAAGGCATTGTTAAATAAAACAGCAATAGTTACTGAAACTTAGGCCTTGTGACCAATTACACTTAATTAAAATTACTTCCCACATTCACATCCACAGTACTCGTCCACCATTTAACATCTCAACCAAAACGTTACACATGTGAAACAATCACTAACAGGCAAAAATACTAAACCTGTATATTTGGTATTGCAAATACACTTATGCATGAGCAAGCAAGGGATTCACAGTGAGAATCTACAGCTGCAGAAGCCTGAAAATGATTTACAAAAATTGTTAAATCATTAAAAAATTGTTTGAAAATATACACTTCTTGTTGTAGACCCCCACTGTACACACAACTATAAACATTGTTCCCTATGTAAACAAAAAAGGAAACATATAATAAGAGATTTGAAAAATATGGACATTTCCTTCCCAACAGATATTAAAGGCAACGTCTTTAAATCTAAGACATTATACTGAAGGACTATTATATTTTAAAGACAAGATCACTGTCTCCACAGGTTTTTTAAAAGTTAAAAAAAACTATATAGCTGTGTTAATCAAAGCGCTTATTTGTACAATATAATGATAATGACCTTGAATTTCTTAAAAAAAAATTACAATAAGCTACAAGTATCAAAGAAGCGAAGTTATCTGGAGTAGTCTATATAGGAGCTCTTTGGACTTTCTTTTATTAGGCTAAAATAGTGGTGCTTTTAGGATTTACATTATTGTCCTCTCCAATACAGAGTATGGGGGGTGTTAAAGTATTTTCATACATGTACAACATTGGTGGATGAAAAATGTCTCTTAGCAGTAATACTGGATTGTAGCCTCTGGTTTTACCAGCTGCATACTCTAGGACTATTATATAAGTAAAAATCTCTCGTGATACTGGAAAGTGATTAGAATGTGCAAACTGATGTAGTAGCTTTCATCCGCCTCTTAAAGGGCACCACCACAGAAAGTCCATTTGAGATGTTGGTAGGTTTAACAAAGTTGGAATGCTGGCACTGTTGAATTGGGCAACAGTTCTTCAGACCTGTCAAAAGGGAAAAATTAAATTAATTGAAAATATGGGTTGGTAATATCACACAAACGATGCAAAGCAACAATGATTAAGTGCTGGAAAGGAGCTTATACAGGCTCTTGTCCTCCTCGTAAGCAATGAGAATGTGCGATTCACAGCAAAGCAAGGCGTGGAGAGACAGTCTGACCTTTTCTGGAATGATTTCATCTGTTCTGTTGCTCTTTGAAAGTCAGTCTAATTAAAGTTTTACATACAAAAAGGGAACTGTATCCTAGTGTAAAGTTCTGTTTATGACTTTCCAAAGAGGAAAAAACCCACAGAAACACTACATTAAAATTTTACATCAGGTCAACTATTAAAACCAGGATTAAAAGTATTATTAACCACACTAGGTACAGAACACACATCTAATGACAGTTTTTAGTGTCAGAAAAGCCATGACCTTTCTTCCTTACTCTTTCAATAGTGGCTAAAAAGCTGTTTCAGAGAAAAAGACAAAGTAGAATTTATTTCATGGTGGCTCTTCAGAATTGACAGTTACATACTTTCTAATTCCATATTTAAATAGATCTGTCAATTTTTAAGATGGATGCCAGAAAAAACATGTATTAGAAGGGGAAAAAAGATAGTGAAGTAGGAAGGAAACCCCTTCCCACACACACCAAGGAAGCAACTACAGCAAATACAACTCGTCCTGAAGATGACCTGCAGACGGCAGAGCAGACCCCCTACAGTACCTGGGGAAGAGAGAAGGGAAAAGTGGCAAAGCCCTGATCAATCAGGACCCCGAGCCCTTCTCCTATCCTAGCCCAGAAGTGGGAGGAAGAGGCGGGAAGGAGCAGGCATGCAGGAACTCTGTACACATGGCCCTGGAGATTGGCTCTGGGAACACGAATCCAAACTGCACTGGGTCCTGGTGATTAGTGGGGCTGGAGACTAGAGGAGTCAAAAAACACTCTGGGAGGCTGAGACTCTAGTTGCTCGTGGAGGACAGGCCTGCTCAGTCAGTCCCACTGAGACCCAGAACAGAGGCAGCAGTTTGAAAGATTTTACCAGAGGGGTGAGGGTTGGACAGAGCTCTCTTCACAAGAGAGGTAACGTAGATGATACCTCCTCAGCCCAACAGGTGGAGCACTCCCAGGAGCACCAAATGCTCCACTCCCTCATTGGAGGCTCAGCCCCAAGGTGCTTCCCTGCACATTGCCAGCATACTCAGCTCAACAAGGTCAGATTTTGCTGCCTGGCAGGCAGAGGGGGGCATGTGCAGGAGTGAGCTCCAAATGCTCCTTCTCACGGAGCCCAGCGAGATGCCAACGTGCCCTGCTACCACCATGCAACCTCGTAACTCGCCACTGTGTACGTCGCCCAGCACAGCCCGGCTGTCCTGCCCACCCCATTAGCACCACAGCGCTGCCCCTGCAGTACAGGCAGAGGGCAGCCCTGCCCGCAGTGATCCCAGCAGAGAAGTGCAGCTGCTCTTGTCACAGAGGGCTGGCTGAGGCAAACTGCCATCTGCTGCAGACTGAGACAGACCACTGCCAGAAGAGTCAGAAAGGTGGCCCTGCCCACAGCCCACCAACAGCAACTGGAGCTCCACCAGAAAGGAGAACCAGGCACTGGAGAGTAAAGAGTCCTGAGCTGGGCACCACAGAACTCCTTCTTCAGGAAGCCATTACTCTCTAGACCAGGAAGCATAACAAATCCATCTAATGCAAAAGAAGGAACACAGAAACCCTGACAAAATAAATGAGGAGGCAGAGGATTATGTTCCAAACAAAATTATAGGGTAAGACACCAGAAAGAAGGCTAAATGAAATGGAAATCACCAACCTTCTTCATAAGGATTTCAAAGTAACAGTCATAAATATACACTCACTGATCTGTGGAAAAGTACTGACCATCTCAGGGAGGACTTCAGCAAAAAGAAGAGCTGAAAAAGAGACATTCAGAGCAACAGAGAGAAAAAATAATCTCTAGGAATGAAAGAATGCTGAGAGCTGTGTGACAACTCAAAATGAAACAATATTCACATAGGGGTACCAGACCAGAAGAGAGAGATAAAGGGATAGAAAGTCTCTTTGAGGAAATAATTGTTGAAAACTTCCCCAGTCTGGGCAAGGAAATAGACATCGAGGTCATGGAAGTGCAGAGGGACTCTAATAAAAGGAACCCCAGGAAGACAACACCAAGACATATAATAATTAAAATGACAAAGATTAAGGATAAGGATAAATTATTAAAAGCATCCATAGAGTGAAAAAAGACTATTTGTAAGTGAAACCCAATCAGACTAGCAGCAGACTTCTCCACAGAAACTTTACAAACCATAAGGAAGTGGCATGAAATATTTAATGTACTGAAAAAGAAGGCCCTTCAACCAAGAAGGCTCTATACAGAAAGATTATCATTCAAATTTGAAGGAGAGATTAAACATTTCCCAGATAAACAGACACTGAAGGAATTTATAACCCTAAACCAAACATTATAGTATATGTTAAAGGGACCTCTGTAGAGGGAAATGTTCTTAAATAGTTTTCAACATAAACCCATGAAAAATGAAAATAAACGCATAGATAGTAGACCAATTACTTACCAAGCAAGTATGAAATTAAAACAAATGTAGTAACACCAACTATACACACACAAAAAAAGGCGGATTACGACATCTAATAAAGTGTGAAAATAAAGAAGAATAAAAAAGAAGTAGACTTACAAGATGGCGGCGTGAGAGGTGAGATGGAGAGCTCCTCCCAAAACCACAAATTGAACAAAAATATAGTTAATTAATACAACTAACCTTAAAACAGCAACAAGAAAGAAGGCTGAACCAGACTGCAAACAGACCTCACGAACAGAGCAGACCTCGTGAAACAGGTAACGTAGGAAAGCCTTAATCTGGCGGGACCCAAGACCTTCCCCCACCAGCTCACTGGCAGGAGGAAGAGAAACGGAGCGGAGGGATGGGGTGGAAGCCTGGGCCTGCTAAACACTTAGCCCTGGACATCTGCTTTGTGAGCAGAATTCTATAGTGTGTGGTGCTCTGGACATTGGGGAGGTTGGACAGGCAGAGTGCTTGAGAAGTTGACATTCCGGCTGTTTGTGGAGAACGGGATCCACACCAGGCCGCTCTGTGTCAGAGGAAAGGCAGGCAGTCTGAGAGGCTTGCTGAAGGGATGGGTTTGCATGGAACTTGCTGTGTGGAAGAAGGGAGAGCTGGACAAGGTTGCCTGGGCGTGCTCTGCCCAGCTGGTTGGGAACTTTGGGGGGCATCAGGTGCTCCATGCCCCTGGCTGCCTACTCAGCTCCAAGGTCCCCCACTGTGACACACAGCCTGCCAAACCTTCCTACTGGCCTGCAGGCACCTGCTCATAAACCAGCAGTCACTGTGTAGGCGTCAGGCCAGCCAGAGGGAGGCCCGGCCTACAACAGCTAGAGACCCAAAGCACAGAGGCTTACACGTGTGTGCTTGGCCCACTGCTCTGACACTGGAGACAGGCACCACAGACGGGAATCAGAAAACAGATCTTTCCTCCCCCCAGGCACCAGTTCTTCTCCACTATGACCCCCAACCTCACTTGAGGGGCTGAGCAGCTCCAGAGACTGGAGTTTCTGTGCACTAGTGGGCACCATACAGAAATATGAAATGACAAGAGAACATGGTTCGGACCAAAATCTCACAAACCCCAGAAACAGGGCCAAATGAAACTGAACTCACCAATCTTCCTGAAAGAGAGTTCAAAATAAAAATTATAAACATGCTTATGGAGGTAAAGAAAAATATTCAAGAACTCAGGAACAGATTTAAGTTGGAGATACAATCATTAAGAAATTCCATATCTGAAATGCAACATACAAAGGAGGGATTTAAAAGCAGATTAGATGTAGTAGAAGAGACAGTAAATGGAATAGAAATTGGAGAAGAGGAATACAAAGAAGCTGAGGCACAGAGAGAAAAAAGGATCTCTAAGAATGAAAGAATACTGAGAGAACTGTGTGACCAATCCAAACAGTACAATATTCGCATTATAGGGGTACCAGAAGAAGAAGAGAGAGAAAAAGGGATAGAAAGTGTCATTGAGGACGTAATTGCTGAAAACTTCCCCAATATGGGGAAGGAGATAGTCTTTCAGGCCATGGAGGTGAACAGATCTCCCAACACAAGGGACCCAAGGAAGACAACATCAAGACATATAATAATTAAAATGGCAAAGATCAAGGATAAAGACAGACTTTTAAAAGCAGCTAGAGAGAGAAAAAGATCACATACAAAGGAAAACCCATCAGGCTATCATCAGACTTCTCAAGAGAAACCTTACAGGCCAGAAGAGAGTGGCATGATATATTTAATGCAATGAAGCAGAAGGGCCTTGAACCAAGAATACTATACCCAGCAAGGTTATCATTTAAATTGGAAGGAGGGATTAAACAATTTTCAGATAAGCAAAAGCTGAGAGAATTTACCTCCCACAAACTACCTCTACAGGGCATTTTGGAGGGACTCCTATAGATGGAAGTATTCCTAAGGCTAAACAGATATCATTCAAGGGAAGACAAAGAATACAGAATATGATTCATAACATACAAAGAATGGACGAGGAAGAAAAAGGAAAAAAAAAAAAAGAACCTTTACTTTGTGTTTGCAATAGTATATGAAGGTGCTCCTCTCTCTCTGAGGTTGCCTGCACTTCTTTCTAAGTAACTTTAAATAAAACTTTTACTCTGCTTCCAAAAAAAAAGTACTGGTTTTACACTGTGTTTGAAATACAGCAATCATCATCGACTTAACAATGACTTCTATGTAGTTAGGAAGCTATCCATGAATCTTACATTAACCACAAACTTAAAGCCTGTAATAGATAACACAAAAAATTAAAAGAGAGAAATCTAGCATTAAGGAAAACCATCAAAGAACAAGACAAGGGTATAAGAGAGGAAGAAAGGAACAGAGAGGAACTACAAAAATAACCAGAAAAAAACTTAATGAAAGGATATAACCATTTTAAATATCTATGCATCCAACATAGAAGCACTTAATTATGTTAACCTAATACTAACAGAAGTAAAGAGGGAAACAAGACTAGAACTCATTCACTGTAGGAGACTTTTAACACACCACTCAAATCAATAGAAAGATCAACCAGACAGAAAATTAATAAGGAAACAGATACTGAACAACACAACAGATCAGATGGGATGGACTTAACAAACATCTACAAAACATTCCACCCAAAAGCAGCAGGATACATATTTTTTCAAGTGGACATGGAATTTCTCCAGAATATATCACATACTAGGCCACAAAAAGAGCCTCAGTAAATTAAAAAAGACTGAAACTGTACCAAGCAAAACTTCTCATACCACAATGGTATGAAACCAGAAGTAAATTAAACACACACATACAAAAGCCTACATATACATGGAGGCTAAACAACATGCTTCTGAATAATCAATGCATCATGAACAAATCAAAACAGAAATCATGCAATACATGGAGACAAAAAAATGAAAACTAAAATACAGCAGTCCAAAATTTTTGGGTGCTGCAAAAGCAGTTCTAAGAAGAAAGTACATAGCAATATAGACCTACTTCAACAAGAATAATCCCAAATAAACAGTCTAAACTCACAATTAAAGAACCTAAAAAAGAAGAACAAATGAAGCCCAGAGTTGTTAGAAGGAGGGATATAATAAAGAACAGAACAGAAATAGACAAGAATAAAACAACAGGAAAAAAAAAAAACCCAATGAAACCAAGAACTGGTTATTTGAGAAGAGAGAAATCCCTAGCCAGACTTACCAAGAAAAAGAGACGCACATATAAACAAAACCAGAAACAAAAAAGTTACAACTGACACCACAGAAATACAAAGAATTATTAGAGAATCCTATGAAAATCATATGCAATAAATTGGACAACCTAGAAGAACTGGACAAATTTCCTAGAAAAATACAACCTTCCAAGACTGATCCAGGAAGAAACAGATAATCTGAACAGACCAATTACCAGTAGCAAAATTGAGCTGGTAATCAAAAACACACCAAAATAAAAAATCCAGGACCAGATGGCTTCAGAGCTGAACTGTACCAAACATTTAAAGAGGAACTAATACCGATTCTTAGAGTATTACAAAATGTAGAAGAGGAGGGAATAATTCCAAATCCATTCTATGAGGCCAGAATCACTCTAATACCAAAACCAGTCAAAGAAACAATAAAGAAGAAAATTACAGAGCAATATCCCTGATGAACATAAATGCAAAAATCATCAACAAATATTAGCACACGAAATAAAAAAATACATTAAAAGGACCATCCATCATGACCAAGTGGGATTTATTCCAGGATTGTAAAGATGGTACAATATTCATTAATCAATCAATGTGACACCCACATCAGCAACAAAAAATGATAAAAACCATATAAACATCTCAATATAATGCTGAAAAAACATTTGACAAAATTCAACATGCATTCATGATAAAAACTCTCAACAAAATAGGTATAGAGAGAACATACCTCAACATAATAAAGGCCATATAAAACAAACCCCAGCCAACATCATACTCAATGGTGAAAAGCTGAATGCTTTTCCTTTAAGACTGGGAACAAGAGAAGGATGCCCATTCTCACCACTTTTATTCAACATAGCACGGGAAGTCCTAGCCATGGCAATCAGACTACATAAAGAGATAAAAGGCATCCAAATTGGTAAGGAAGAAGTGAAGCTCTCACTATTTACAGATAACACTATACTGTATATAGAAAACCCTACAGAATCCACCAAAAAACTATTAGAACTAATAACTGGATTTAGCAAACCTGCAGGATCCAAAATTAATACATAGAAACTTGTTGTGATCCTCTATACTAACAATGAACTAGTAATAGAAAGAGAAATCAGGAAAATAATTCTATTTACAATTGCATCCAAAGAATAAAATAGGAATAATCCTAACCAAGGAGATGAAAGACCTGTATTCTAAAAACTACAGGACATTCATGAGAGAAATCAAAGATACCAATAAATGGAAATCTATCCCATGCTCATGGATAGGAAGAATTAACATTGTCAAAATGGCCATCCTGCCCAAACCAATTTACAGATTCAATGCAATCCCTATCAAAATATCAAAGGCATTTTTTCAATGAACTAGAGCAAACAATCCTAAAATTCATATGGAACCACAAAAGATCCAGAATAGCCAGAGCAATCCTGAGAAAGAACAACAACACTGGGGGGATAATGCTCCTTGATGTCAAGTTATACTACAAAGCTACAGTAATATAAACAGTATAGTACTGGCACAAGAATAGACCCATAGATCACTGGAACAGTATAGAGAGCCCAGATATAAACCCACACATACATGGTCAATTAATGTATGATAAAGCAGCTACGAATGTACAATGGGGAAAAGACAACTTCTTTAATAACTAGTATTGGGAAAACTAGATGATACTAGATTACTCTATAACCCCATACCCCATACACAAAAGCAAACCTGAAATGGATCAAAGACTTGAATGTAAGACATGAAACCATAAAACTCTTAGAAGAAAACATAGGCAAAAATCTCTTGAACATTAGCATGAGTAACTTTTTCCTGGACACATCTCCTCAGGCAAGGGAAACAAAATAAAAAATGAACAAGTGGGACTACATCAAACAAAAAAGCTTCTGTTCAGCAAAGGACACCATCAGCAGAACAAAAAGGCAACCTACAATGTGGGAGAATATTTCATAAACAATTCATCTCATAAGGGGTTAAGATCATATAAAGAACTTACACACCTCAACACCAAAAAAACAAATAACCTGATTAAAAAATGGGTGGAGGGCCTGAACAGACATTTTTCCAAAGAAACACAGATGGTCAACAGGCACATGAAAAGATGCTCCACATCATTAATCATTAGGGAAATGCAAATCAAAACCACAATGAGCTATCACCTCATCATACCAGTTAGAAAGGACACAATCCAAAAGGCAAGAAATAACAAGTGTTGGTGAGGATGTGAAAAAAAATCCTACATGTGTTAGTGAGAAGATAAATTGGTGCGGCCACTGTGGAAAGCAGTAGATTCCTCCAAAAACTAAAAGTAGAAATCCCACACAACCTAGAAATTACACTTCTAGAAATTTACCTAAAGAAAATAAAATACCCAATTCAAAAAGTTATGCATCCCTATGTTTATAGCTGCATTGTTTATAATAGCCAAGTTATGGAAGCACCTAAGTGTCCATGAGTAGAGGAATAGATAAAAGATGATGTGGAATATACAATGGAATATTATTCAGCCATTAAAAAAAGAAATCCTACCATTTGCAACAACATGAATGGATCTGGAAGGTATTATGCTAAGTGAAATAAGCCAGGCAGTAAAAGACAAATAGCATGTGATTTCACTTATTGTGGAATATAAAAACAAAAGAGAATGAATAACATAGCAGTAGATTCATAGACACTGAGTAGTGACTGGTGGTTACCATGGGGGAGGGACTGGGGTGAGTAAGTAAGGGGGATAAAACGGCACAAAAATTGTCAATCATAATATAAATTGGTCACAGGGATGGTGGTACAGCATGGAGAATATAGCCAATGAATCTGTCATATCTGTTTTGATAGATAGCAACTACGCTAGTGGGGAGGTGAGGATTTAATAATAGAAGTAACTGTTGAACCACTGTGTTGTATACTTGAAAACAATATAAGACTGTATGTCAATATTTCAATAATAAAAACAAAAGAAGCTGGTATTCACTAAAATCATATTAGAGTTAAAAAAAATTTTGAGTGATATAAAACAAGTAAAATCAGAACTCATTGTCAAATATTTATTTGGATGTTTTTCTGAAAACATTCCTGGGCTAAAAAACTGTTTTTTGGGAATCAGAATTGTTGCAAGTTCCAGGAATACTGTTAATACAATGTGGCTACTGAAATAACTTTCACAAATGCCTTGAACTTAAAAGCCCTCATTTAGAATCTAAATGACTGCTAAAGTTTCTAAATCCTAGTTGACTGAAATGTAGCAAATTGGAAAGAACAGATTATAGAGTGTGAGCTCATACACGTGGGCTGCTAAGAATGAGCATGTGGTCAGGAATAAGAGGATGTCAGAAACTGGAGGATGTATCTCTGAACAGAAAGTCTTACAAGGAGAGTAGGGACAAAACCTCTTAAAAATATACAGCATCATAGTTTTATGGTAGTATAGGGCTATTCAATACAGTAAGAAGTAGAGCCATAAACATCAAAAGTTCCCAAGGGTACAGTAAAATACAATTTAATGGTACTGAGCAGGAAACCATTACCATTAAGAAATAACATCAGATAATAGTTGAGAGTTTACTATGTGCCAGGCACTAATCTAACTGCTTAAAAAATATTAGCTCACATTTCAAGATGGTGGCGTGAGAGGTGAGACAGAGAACTCCTCCCAAAACCGCAGATATTGCGAAAATATAGTTAATACAACTAACCCTAAAACAGCAACAGGAAAGAAGGCTACACCAGACTGCACACAGACCTCACGAACAGAGCAGACCTCACGAAACAAGGTAACGTACGAAAGCCTTGATCCAATGGGACGCAAGCCGTTCCCCCACCCCAGCTCACTGGCGGGAGGAAGGGAAATGGAGCAGGGAGGGGGTGGAAGCCTGGGACTGCTGAACACCTAGCCCTGGAGGTCTGCTTTGTAAGCAGAAACCTACACAGTGTGGTGCTCTGGAGGATGGGGAGCTGGGATAGGGGGAGTGCCTGAAAGACAGATTCTGGCCGTTTGTGGAGGACAGGATCCACACCCAGCCACTCTGGGACAAGGGAAAGGCAGGCGGTCTGACAGGCTTCCTAGCAGCAAGAGTGCTGCTGAAGGGGGGGGGGGGTTTGCATGGAGCTTGCTGCGCAGAAGGGATAGGGGCACAACGTTGTCTGGGCACGCTCTGCCAGGCAGACTGGGAACTTTGAGGAGTTTCAGGTGCTCCATTCCTCTGGATGGCTACTCAGCTCTGGGGCCCTCCCCCACTGTCACACGCAGCCGCTGCACCTTCCTCCTGGGCTACCGGCACCTACTCGCAAAATGGCAGTCACTGTGCTGGCGTCAGGCCAGCCAGAGGGAGGCCCCACCTACAACAGATAGAGACGCAGAGTACAGAGGCTTACACCTGTGTGCTCGGCCAACTGGCTCTCATACGGGAGACAGGCACGGCAGACGGGAATGAGGAAACAGCTCTTTTTTCCCCCCAGGCACCAGCTCCACTCCCCTATGACCCCAACCTCACTCTAGGGGCTGAGCAGCTCCAGAGACTGGAGCTTCTGGGCAATAGAGGGCACCACACAGAAATATGAAATGTCAAAGGAACATGGTTCAGATCAAAATCTCACAAACCCCAGAAAAAGGTCAAAATGAAACTGAACTCAACCAATCTTCCTGAAAAGAGAGGTCAAAATAAAAATCATAAACATGCTTATGGAGGTACAGAAAAGTATTCAAGAACTCAAGAATGAATTGAAGACGGAGATTCAATCATTAAGAAATTCCATATCTGAAATGAATCATACAATGGAGGGATTTAAAAGCATATTAGATGTAGTAGAAGAGATGGTAAATGGAAAAGAAATTACAGAAGAGGAATACAAAGAAGCTGAGGCACAGAGAGAAAAAAGAATCTCTAAGAACGAAGGAATATTGAGAGAACTGTGTGACCAATCCAAACGGAACAATATTCACATAATAGGGGTATCAGAAGAAGAAGAGAGAGAAAAAGGGATAGAGAGTGTCTTTGAGGAGGTGATTGCTGAAAACTTCCGCAATCTGGGGAAGGAGATAGTCTCTAAAGCCATGGAGATGCACAGATCTCCCAACACAAGGGACCCAAGAAAGACAACATCAAGACACATAATAATTAAAATGGCAAAGATCAAGGATAAAGACAGACTTTTAAAGCAGCTAGAGAGAGAAAAAAGATCACATACAAAGGAAAACCCATCAGGCTACCATCAGACTTCTCAAGAGAAACCTTACAGGCCAGAAGAGAGTGGCATGATACATTTAATGCAATGAAGCAGAAGGGCCTCAAACCAAGAATACTCTACTTGGCAGGGTTATCATTTAAATTTGAAGGAGGGATTAAATAATTATCAGATAAGCAAAAGCTGAGAGAATTTACCTCTCACAAACCACCTCTACAGTGCATTTTTGAGGTACTCCTATAGATGGAATTATTCCTAGGCTAAATAGATGTCACCCAAGGGATAGACAAAGAGTACAGAATATGATTCATAACATACAAAGAATGGAGAAGGAAGAAAAAGGAGAAGAAAAAAGAATCTTTAGGTTCTGTTTGTAATAGCAAACGAAGTGAGTTAAATTAGACTGTTAGTAAGGGAATTGCCCTTGAACCTTTGGTAACCACGAATCTAAAGCCTGCAATGGCAATAAGTACATACCTATCAATGATCACCCTAAATGTAAATGGACTGAATGCACCAATCAAAAGAAGCAGAGTCACTGAATGGATAAAAATACAAGACCCATCTATATGCTGCTTACAAGAGACTCACTTCAAACCCAAAGACATACACAGACTAAAACTGAAGGGATGGAAAATGATTTTTCATGCAACTAATAGTGAGAAAAAAGCAGGAGTTGCGGTACTTGTATCAGACAAAATAGACTTCAAAACATAAGTAACAAGAGACAAAGAAGGACATTACATAATGATAAAGGGGTCAGTCCAACAAGAGGATATAACCATTATAAATATATATGCACCCAACACAGGAGCACTTACATATGTGAAACAAATACTAACAGAATTAAAGGGGGAAACAGAATGCAATGCATTCATTTTGGGAGACTTCAACACACCACTCACTCCAAAGGACAGATCAACCAGACAGAAAATAAATAGAGACAGAGGCCCTAAACAATGTTATTAGAACAGAGGGACCTAACGGACATCTACAGAACACTCCATCCAAAAGCAACAGGATACACATTCTTCTCAAGTGCACATGGAATATTTCAAGAATAGATCATATACTAGGCCACAAAAAGAACCTCAGTAAATTCAAAAGGATTGAAATTGTACCAACCAGCTACTCAGATCACAAAGGTATGAAACTAGAAATAAATTACTCAAAGAAAATGAAAAGCCCACAAACACATGGAGGCTTAATAACATGCGCCTAAATAATCAATGGATCAATGACTGAATAATAACAGAGATCAAGCAATATATGGACACAAATGACAACAATAATTCAACACCGCAAAATCTGTGGGATGCAGCGAAGGCCGTGCTAAAAGGGAGATACACTGCAATACAGGCCTACCTCAGGAAAGAAGAACAATCCCAAATGAACAGTCTAAACTCACAATTAATAAAACTAGAAAGGGAAGAATAAATGAGGCCCAAAGTTAGTAGAAGGAGGGACATAATAAAGATTAAAGCAGAAATAAATAAAATTGAGAAGAATAAAACAACAGAAAGAATCAATGAAAGTAGGAGCTGGTTCTTTGAGAAAATAAATGAAATAGATAAACCCCTAGCCAGACTTATCAAGAAAAAAAAGAGTGTACACACATAAACAATCAGAAATGAGAAAGGAAAAATCACTACAGACACCACAGAAATACAAAGAATTATGAGAGAATACTATGAAAAATTATATGGTAACAAACTGGATAACCTAGAAGAAACGGACAGCTTTCTAGAAAAATACAACCTTGCAAGGCTGACCCAGGAAGAAACAGGAAACATGAATAGACCAATTACTAGCAAAGAAATTGAATTGGTAATCAAAAAACTGCCCAAGAACAAAACCCCTGGACCAGATGGTTTCACTGCTGAATTTTATCAAACATTTAGTGAAGACCTAACACCCACCCTCCTTAAAGTTTTCCAAAAAGTAGAAGATGGAATACTCCCAAACTCATTCTACGAGCCCAACATCACTCTAACACCAAAACCAGGCAAAGACACTACAAAAAAAGAAAATTACAGACCAATATCCCTGGTGATCATAGATGCAAAAATACTCAACAAAATATTAGCAAACTGAATTCAAAAATACATCAAAAAGATCATCCCTCATGATCAAGTGGGATTCATCCCAGGGATGCAAGGATGGTACAATATTCGAAAATCCATCAACATCATCCACTAAATCAACAGAAAGAAGGACAAAAACTACATGATCATCTCCATAGATGCTGAAAAAGCATTTGACAAAATTCAGCATCCATTCATGATAAAAACTCTCAACAAAATAGGTATAGAGGGCAAGTACCTCAACATTATAATAAAAGCCAGATATGACAAACCCACAGCCAACATTATACTTAACAGTGAGAAGCTGAAAGCTTTTCCTTTAAGATCGGGAACAAGACAAGGATGCCCACTCTCTCCACTTTTATTCAACATAGTTTTGGAGGTCCTAGCCATGGCAATCAGACAACATAAAGAAATAAAAGGCATCCAGATTGGTAAGGAAGAAGTCAAACTGTCCCTGTTTGCAGATGACATGATACTGTACATAAAAAATTCTAGACTCCATTCCAAAACTACTAGATCTAATATCTGAATTCAGTAAAATTACAGGAAAGAAAATTAATATACAGAAATCTGTGGCATTCCTATACACTAACGATGAACTAGTGGAAAGAGAAATCAGGAAAACAATTACATCCAAAATAATAAAATACCTAGGAATAAACCTAACTAAGGAAGTAAAAGACTTATACTCTGAAAGCTACAAGACACCTATGAGAGAAATTAAAGAAGATACCAATAAATGGAAACACATCCTGTGCTCATGGATAGGAAGAATTAATATTGTCAAAATGGCCATCCTGCCTAAAGCAATCTACAGATTCAATGCAATCCCTATCAAAATACCAAGAGCATTCTTTAGTGAACTAGAGCAAATAGTTCTAAAATTCATATGGAACCACAAAAGACCCCAAATAGCCCAAGCAATCCTGAGAAGGAAGAATAAAGCAGGGGTAATTACACTCCCTGCTTCAAGCTCTACTACAAAACCACAGTAATCAAGACAATTTGGTACTGGCACAAGAACAGACCCATAGACCAAAGGAACAGAATCGAGAGCCCAGATACAAACCCAAGCATATATGGTAAATTAATATATGATAAAGGAGCCATGGATATACAATGGGGAAATGACAGCCACTTCAACAGCTGGTGTTGGCAACACTGGACAGCTACATGTAAGAGAATGAAACTGGACTACTGTCTAACCCCATACACAAAAGTAAACTCAAAATGGATCAAAGACCTGAATGAAACCATAAAACTCTTAGGAAAAAACATAGGCAAAAATCTCTTGGACATAAACATGAGCAACTTCTTCATGAACATATCTCCTTGGGCAAGGGAAACAAAAGCAAAAATGAACAAATGGGACTATATCAAACTAAAAAGCTTTTGCATAGCAAAGGACACCATCAGTAGAACAAAAAGACATCCTACAGTATGGGAGAATATATTCATAAATGACATATCTGATAAGGGGTTGACATCCAAATTATATCAAGAGCTCACGTACCTCAACAAACAAAAAAGCAAATAAGTCAATTGAAAAATGGGCAGAGGAGCTGAACAGACACTTCTCCAAAGAAGAAATTCAGTTGGCCAACAGGCACATGAAAAGATGCTCCATATCACTAATCATCAGAGAAATGCAAATTAAAACCACGATGAGGTATCACCTCACACCAGTAAGGATGGGCAACATCCAAAACACAAACAACAACAAATGTTGGCAAGGATGTGGGGAAAGGGGAACCCTCCTACACTGCTGGTGGGAATGTAAATTAGCACAACCATTGTGGAAAGCAGTATGGAGGTTCCTCAAAAAACTCAAAATAGAAATACCATTTGACCCAGGAATTCCACTGTTGGGAATTTACCCTAAGAATGCAGCAGCCCAGTTTCAAAAAGACAGATGCACCCCTATGTTTATTGCAGCACTATTTACAATAGCCAAGAAATGGAAGCAACCTAAGTGTCCATCAGTAGATGAATGGATAAAGAAGATGTGGTACATATACACAATGGAATATTATTCAGCCATAAGAAGAAAAAAATCCTACCATTTGCAACAACATGGAGAGAGCTAGAGGTTATTATGCTCAGTGAAATAAGCCAGGCGGAGAAAGACAAGTATCAAATGATTTCACTCATCCGTGGAGTATAAGAACAAAGAAAAAACTGAAGGAACAAAAGAGCAGCAGACTCACAGAACCCAAGAATGGACTAATAGTTACCAAAGGGAAAGGAACTGGGGAAGATGGGTGGAAGGGAGGGATAAGGGGGAAAAAGGGTATTAAGATTAGCACGCATAATGTAGCAGGGGGTGGAGGGGATACCAGGAAGGCAGTATAACACAGCAAAGACAAGTAGTGATTCCATAGCATCTTACTATGTTGATGGACAGTGACTGCAATGGGGTATGCGTCGGGTATCAAATAGGAGCAGTCTAGTAACCGTAATGTTGCTCATGTAATTGTACATTAATAATACCAAAAAAATATGTATGAACTCACTTAATATGATTGTGTTAAAAAGCCGTATTAAAAAAACCTGTTATATGCTCAGGTTCTCTAGGTTGTGTATGTGGTTGTCTCTGACTTTGGAACTCTTCATATCTCAGCTTAGATGTCTCTTACTCTGACAGGTTTCCTCGGAATCCACAGTTCAGACCTGACTGGTTTGGTGCCACCAAGTTACATGCAATACTTCCCATAACTGCACAGTGGCTAAGCATGGACTTGGCAGCCAGTCCATGGCTCAAATTCTGAGCCGTGTACGCAGATCACTGGACTCAAGCAACAATTTTTTTCTGTCTTAGTTCACTCACCTGCAATATGGGAACAACAGTTTCTGCCTCATACAAATGTTGTCAGAAATAATACATAGAGTACTAAAAGAGTGTCTGGCATATATGATAAATGCATTAGGGGTTCTTATTATCAGTACTATGCTGGGTTTATTCTACCATAGAATTTATCATGTTTTGCAACTGTCTGATTTATACTGATCTTAATGAGCTTTAGACAATGAGGAGACAATGTCAGAAGGGTGATTTTGCTTATCACTGTATTCTCCGCACAACCAGTGTCCAATTGGGAAATATGTATACACTGGATGAATTTATCTAGAATATTCATTTATGTGGAAAAGCTTAGACCTGATGATTATGTAAGTGAAATAATTATTTTAATTATTAGGATATACTAACTCAATGATACTTTAAAAAAGAAGTAACCATTTCTTCTTTAGAACAGTAACAAATTCTGTACTCATTTTCTTGAAAGAGTACCTTCAATAAAGTTGAGGTTAAAAATTGGAGGAAAAGAAAACAATTGGAAGAAAAGGTAAATGAACATACCTGGCTCAGAGCTACAATGCATTTAGTATATTAAAGCAGCTGACATGATGACTTTTTGCGGGCCTTCCCAGGTACTGGAGTTTTTCTGTTAATTTGCCGCACTAGGTCATAAAAGATCTGCAAACATATTATTATTTTTTAATATACAGCAGAAGAAAACAAAAACACACAGAAAAGAAAAACTAAAATGAAAAAAATGTAAACTTTCCATTATGAATCCCAATAGCAAATATTCTGTTCAGGGAAGGAATGAGAGTGAAACAAGGTGTTCTTATAACTGCCAAGTTCTTTTCTGTTTGTATTTTGGGAGGGCTACAACCGTTCTCCTTAAAGTAAGTACTGAGTTGAAGGAGCTCCAGAGATCTTGTCTTAGTTCAGTTAGAACATTTAGTATCATCCAAAGAAAATAATTCTTTACTTTTCTTCAATGTATCTTGTACAACATAACTTTAAGTCCCTTCAAGGCAAGCACCACACGTGCCTTTTTACATTTGTCTCCATCTTTTACATAACATCCTTCGTATACTTGAAGACATAATGTGTCTTCCCTACCTCTATCACTTTCTGTCCAGTCTTACTTTTCTTCAAGGTAAATTCCACTGTATCAGAATTTAATAAGGAGGCTAAAATAGCATGGCTGTTTATTAATATGCATATATTTAACCTTAAGATTTTTGCCTATAAAATCAACAAAGCATCCTGAGTACACATTAACTTGGGGTTGTGCTAATACACATGCATTATTTTCCATTAATTTTGAATGCTGAAATCCAAATCAAGTGTTTTTAAAGTTTATTTCACCATACCTCATTAACATTTATTTTTGATTTTGCAGAAGATTCTAAGAATGCACAGTTGTTCCATTGTCTTGCTAGATTTTGACCTTGTTCCTTTCCTACAACTCTTTCATCTTCCAAGTCACACTTATTACCAACCAGAATCATTGGAACCTAAAAATGTATTTGTGAGGGTAGAAACAAATAAGCAAATAAATATGTCATATAAATTCAAATCAGAGGAATTCTAAGAGTCAACCCTAAGGATTGATTATGTTTTATATTAAGCCAGAGAAAAGAAAAATGCTAAATTAATGCATAATAAAATTTACAATAATGCAATAAAAATTTATAATAAAAATGCAATAGAAATTTACAATAATGTTTTGACAGTTAATTTGGCAATGTTAAATATGAAAACCTTAACAATGTTAATTTAAAAACTTTTCACGTGAAATTTTCAGAAAGCCACCTATGATCTCATAAGAGATGGAAAAAACTCCTTAAAACAGTATTACAATGTACTAAGGAGTAACAGTAAGCAAAACACAAGGCTTTTTAAAAAAAAGAAGTACTGAAGGCTGTTACTGTGAAAACCCAATAGATTCCAAAATTTTTTAATGTTTCTTTAAGGATGTGAATCAACTTTAAGTTTTCTGGTTTCCTGATATAAATTTATTGAATAATCACTTTCAATTTCATGACACAAAAAGAAGAAATTTGGAAAGCCCCTAAAGAAGAATTCTTAGTTTCTCATACAGTTCATATTTTTTTTTTTCCCCACTTGGAAATTTTTTTTTAATAATTTATTTTGGTATCATTAATCTACAATTACATGTGCAATATTATGGTTATTAAACTGCCCCCTTCATCAGGTCCCCCCAACCAACCCCATCATACAGTTCATATTAAAAAGCCAGAAAGTAAAATCATCTTAATTGACTAAAAATCTTGACCATGTCAATCATGTGTTTGGATACATGTGATGTTTGTAATTTTACAAGGACACTACAGGAATAAATAATAATGAATCTGCAAAACTTCTATTAATCATCTAGAAATTGGCTTTGTAAACAATTTTTGGAAAATATCCAGGAACATATGCAGCTATTATGTATTAATACATACTTATTTAATGTAACTGAAAGAGAAAAACTATAGTAATCACCAGAGACAGAAAACATTTATAATTGAGAAATGCTCATTAAGGTTGCTGTAAACATGTAGGGTCCTCCAAAGTTCAATGGCATCATTACCCATAGGTACTTCTGACTTCTCAAGATATTTGGTATAAGGAGGAACTAAAATAATCCTCTTGAGGCTTCCCACAGGGATTAAACCCCAATATGGGAAACTCTGAAGGGACATGTACACTAATGTTAGAATCCAATATATCTGTTGGTTTCCTTTTAAAATTATTGTTATCATGCCCCTCTGTCATTGTTGCTTGAGCTGTGTTCATAGGTAGCTCTCATTCTTGTCAAAAGGCTCTTAAATCTACCAGGAATGTACCCAGAACATCATTTGCTCTGTCAGTAACATCTGTCACCCACACCTCTCCTTCCTCCCCACCAAATATATGATTTAAAAATAGGACGGGTGTAAGATTTCTTCTACACAGGTTAAGAGGACAGGTGGGTATTTCTCACTTCTCATATTATATGTATTCAAAAATATGCATGCGTGTTAAAGATATATTTTTGCCTTTCAAGGAAAAATGCTTTTGAAAAACAATCCTCCCAAATATATGAACTTCATTGGATTTAAATTCAAACTTTTAAATTGGATATCATTACAATAAGAGTTTGATAAGATATATTTATTTATTGGGAAGTCAGCTTACATCATCAGTGTCTTTAACCCGAAGAATCTGTTCTCTCAGGTCTTGTAAATCATTAAATGTGGACTGTGCTGTGATGGAATAAACTAATGCAAAGCCTTGTCCATTTTTCATGTACAAATCCCTCATTGCTGTAAATTGTTCCTGCAGTAGAGAAAGGATCATTAAAAAACAATGTTTTCACAGTTAATTCGATAATTTTAAAAGCCTACAATTAGAGTTCAATGAAGAATAGAGTATATTATGTAACATTTCTTAAAATCAGTCATGCCAAGATGCTACTTGAAAAATTGGTATTTCAAGAAACATTTTTTATTTAAAAATAATAGATCAAATTTATATGCAATAACTTTACTTAAGTTGGATAGAAATATCCTGTCTCCAAAAGCAACTTAAAGTTAGCTTTTTAATATGCCACAGTATGTAGGGCACCCAAAGTGCTAAGTTAGAGCCTGTTCATGTTTGAAAGTTCTGTGGGCTCCAGCAGCACGCTTACCTATATCTTGCCATCTTTCCATTTTTCCTTCCACTAGACTGTGAGCATTTGAGGGTAAGACAAGTTCATGGCACATACCTGGTACTCAAACATTAGTTGAATACCGTATATTCAGAATAAATATTCTCTTCACCTGTGGATACCAACAAATCTAGTTGGTCTGTAAATATGTTGAAGGAGACCATTCAAAATACTCTAAATAGTGGAGGAATAAATGTACACCCAAGAATTTTTCACGTTATTTAAAATATGCTAATATACTATTTAACTTTTGAAAAAGCACTAGTGAGACTATGCAAATTTTAATCCAAATTTTCTACTCATTTCTTCAGTAACTGACCCAGTGCAATTTACAAAGCACAGTGCAATTATAAAAAAGGTAGAACTGAAGAGAAGAAAAACAACTTTAAAATTTAATGCAAGCAGTACTTTTAAATGAACCTAGTATTTGTCCAGCCAGCATTTATAAGGTCAATATTGCACAAATTGTGCATATACTTTGGTACTTTGTTTTACATACCGTTCCTGCAGTATCCAAGATTTCAAGCATACACTGTTGTGCATCTACTTCAACTTGCTGGGGGGAGAAATTAAAATACATCTTCATTTTTTATGTATATAAGACAACCTTAATATACACAAAAGCTAAGATAGTATTTAAAACTGAGTCATAGATTATAGCAACTTAATTCATCTCAAGTAATACTAATAAAACAGGAGAAAAGAAAAGCTAGATAATCAAGGTTCACCAACCCCTAAATTGTATTAGATGCAAAAACCATGCATTCTCAATTCAACATAAGGATACCTACAAGTTCCAAGCTCACTTATGCATCACTCTAGACATAATTCTGGAGAGGAAATGTTTTCAAAATAGCTCAAAAAAAAAAATGTAACTATCCCAATTCTGCTATTCTTTAGATATACCTTCATTTCTCTAGATAACCATATCCCCTTCAGCATATTGGAACAAAATTTATGGTAACAAAGCAGAAGACAGCTATCAAATAAATTATATAATCCCCATTACTCATTTTCCCCTAACATTTTTTAGGAAAAAAAATTATTTAGAGTGAGATGTGGAAGGAAAAGAGTAACCCTGCCTCAGAGTTGGGGTACAGGAAGGGGTTTCTGTTTTTTTGTAGACCATGGGCACAAAGGGAGAAATGGAAACAGTGTCTGCACAGCAGTAGGGGCCAGGCTGGCTGCTACAAAAAGGTAGGCTGGTAACTCTCTCCCTACTAAATTGAAAATGTCTGCACAGTAAACTTTATTGTCACATGTGTCAGTGGACACAGAAATAAATCTATTATGAGCAGTGACACTTTCTCACACTGTCTCAAGGAGTTTTAAGTAGGAATGTTAAGGAGACTTCTGTACTTACATCTCTAATTTAAAATAAGGGGAGCCTGAGTATTCAGTTTTGGGGTTGGGGTGGGGAAGGAATACGTAGCTACCATTACAGTGGATAGCTAGTTCTCAAGTTTGTGTGTCAAATTACAATTATGGGGTCAGGATAAACTCAGAGAGAGAATGACAGAGTAAGAGCGAGTGTTTAACATATTCATAAACTGGGGAACATGCAATGCCAGGATATAATCAAGTGTGAACTGTCCCTACTAATTTTATAAATTTATTCTGCCTCATCCTATTTTGTAAACAAGTTCAGTAATTGTAAAGCTAAAAACAATTTATAGTAAAGTCTAAAGCACAAGTACTACTAGAGTGACATATACCTTTCTGTAAGAATCTTCTATTGTAGGGTCATATTTTTCAACAAAAATTCCTTGAACAAACTGGACAGTCTGAAAAAAATTAAGATACTATTACACTTCTAAAGAAAAGAACAAATCCAAATCTGTACATTTTAAACTACTGATTCACATAGGCAGTTATGCAGTTGGTGAAAAAACATAATCACTACTACATTTGAATGTATGCATTTGGTGAGAAAATTACCTCCGAAAGTCTTTTTAAAAAATACCAATAATCGCTATGCTCCTTATTAGGTAATGTTAAATTTAGAGATCATAAGGACTTAAATTTGAATTTGAATTAGAAAGTGGTTGTTTTGTGTACACATACATGCATACTTGAAGACACCTCCCCATCACTTTGGATATATTTATAAATGAAAATGAAAAAGCAGCTTATGCCTTGTACATTTTGTTTGATCCAAGCAAGCTTGTCTGTGCTGGGCAGTCAGTCTAAGTGGCCAAGTGAGATGGTCAATCTGTTTTATTGTGGGGCTTTGCTAAACTTTGAACTATTCAAGTTATTTTCCCTACACTTCTCCCCTTCCTCACCCATTGTCAAGTTGCATCTTCTTTCTTGCTGTACTATTTCTTGATACAGAAAACACGGCTTCTAAAATTATGCAAAAACTGGACAAAATATTGAAAAAAAGGTTTTTTATAAGCTTTGTTATTTTCTAACATTACGTATGTATTATAAGCCAACTCACAGTGAGAAAGATCAAAATTCATTCCTATTTGGCTCTGAAATGCAGATACGCATTTAGATGCTCTCATGTTTTGTGCTTAGCTCAAACTGTACTCTGGCTAAGTATCTCATGTTGGTTTGAAATCAATGTCCAGAGAGAGAATGATTTTCCCAGATTCAACCAAAAGTTGATTAAAACTGTAAGAAAAATATTATGTTGCTTCTAAATCATTATGTGATTTCACCTTAACAAACAATCAAAACCTGAAACTCAACAGAAAAAGAACATGTTTTGGAGTGAACAGCTTAAAGTACACTGAAAATTACTCACCAGAGCAGACTTTCCAACGCCTCCCGAGCCAAGAACAACTAGCTTATACTCACGCATGGTGCAAACTTGTCAAAAACCAGTACCTTAAAAAAAAAACAACAAAAAAAAAACAGAATTTTAAAGTAATATCTTTGTATCTGTGTGCTTATGTAAGGCATTCAAACAAATATTTATATAAAATGATTACTATATAATACTAATATGGAGCATTCTATAAACAGACTTACTAAATGATGCTACTGGAAGATTTTTATAACACATCAGATGTAGGAACAAACTATGGAATTAGACGTGACTTTCAGCCCAATCCTAAATTCAACTAGAATAAAATATTTATTAAGAAAAAGGTGGGGGCACTGAAAAACAGCACAAACTGGTATTCTGCTGGTTACAAGATAACAACACATATTTATCTCCCTTCCCTGAACCACCTGTAAACTTGAGCCCCTACTTAGTACAGGGATATACCTAATAAACAATAAAAAAATTCCTGTTCTCACAGAGCTAATAGCCTAGTAAAGATGAAGAGGATAGGACTGCAAACACATCCAGCCCACCACCTGCTTTTGTACACAAAGTTTTCTTGAAATACAACCATGCCTGTTTATTTGTGTATTGTCTGTGGCTGCTATCTTGCTGTTAAGGCAGAAGTAAGTAGTTACAACAAAGGCCATCTGGTTTGCAAAGCCTATTTACTATCTGGCACTTACAGAAAAATTTGCCAACCCCTGGGATACCCAAATGGTATATGAGTTAGAGAAAGCAGCGCAACTAATGTATTCCCAAAGAGGGAGGGGATACAAAGGGCCTAAAGATGGCTACTGAGTGCTGAATATGAAGAAACAGTGACAACTGAAACAAAACCAAAAAGAAACAATCCATACCAAAGCTTATCACTGTAAAATTTAGTATACAAAGAACAGAGAAAGAAGATCCTAAAAGTTTCTAGGGTAGGGAACAACATGACAATACAAAGCTCCCACATTCCTAGGAAAAAAAGGTTGGTCATCGGTGATGGTACCAAAGTAGCCACCAAAATAGGTTTTAAACTTTTTAAATTAAGAAACAACAGTTCTTTAGTCATAGTAACAAGTAACTCCCAGAACTGGTTTAAATACATTTAATAAACCAATAACCATTTGCCTCAGTGAATATGTCAAGAAAGGACTCACTTTGGCATAATGTATTTTAATCTCTCTCTCTCTATATATATATATACATTCACACACACACAATGGCAAAGAAGTCATCAAAAAGTGACACAGGCCAGCTACATAAAGGATAAAAGAATTCAGGGAAATGAGTCTAATTTTATTTCCTTCCAGTCCATACCCTTAGAGAAGATACCCTCTGTTTTACCTCTTTCTCTAAGCCATTCCTTTATTTCTTCTTAAGATGTCATGTCTAGTGCCATGGGCTTCCTTTCAGAATTTTCTCCTTCATTTCTGCCTTTAAATACATGGATATCTAATGTATTACCTGTGCCGAATGGGGAGAGAACCCCCAAAACCAAACACACACAAAAAAACTTAGCTAACTTTCCTGTGAGAGCAAGAGAAACTCTACTTTAAAAAGGCCATCTTAAGAAGGAGGCCTCAACCCCGACCTAGTTCTAAGAAAACTTTGTTCCAATTACTGGAAAAATCACCCATTGTTCCAGTGACCCTCACCCCAGATAGTTCCCTAGCAACGACCTCAAGGTACAGACACTCAAGGTCCAGATGCTCCTGTTCCTTAAAGATAACATACCTTACATGTTACATCAGCCAGCAGTCTGGTACCAGCTGGACTCAGCCAATGAAGAATATACAAGACACTCTTACTTTAAATCATCCAATCAGCATATGCCAAGTTAGAGTTCCCCTCTTCCTGCACCTTGTAATGCATAAAAACCTTGCCTACCCTAGGCTTGGGGCTCTCACTTAGGAACCGCTGCGTCCGTGACAGGTGTGTGAGCCCAAGCTCGAGCTTGAAATAAATGACCCTTGTGTGTTTGCATCGGAATCGGCTCCTTGGTGGTCTTTCGCACAAAAAAACTTAGCTAACTTTCCCACTTACTATTCCTATTATTTTATTTCTAAACTTAGAGAATCCATCTTTTCCAAAGACTTTTCTCCAGTTTCTGAACACTGTATCCTTGCCTTCTGTGAGTGCATAGTTCTTACTAGACTGTAACTGTAGGAAAAAAGGTATGACATAAAAGTTCGAGCTTTCTGCTTTAAGAATATTACCCATTGTAGTAAGCATATAAATTTGGGACATATAAAGAAATCACTCTGTAAAATATAACTGAAGCCAGGTTTATTTCTCTTAATGTAAATCATTATTTAAAAATAGGATCACTTAAGCACCAATTCTATTACTGGTGTCATGCAGACATTATCCAACTACTCTATACTGATCTATTTGAGAAATATTTTTAAAAACTTAGGGTTCTAATGAAAGATGCTTCCAAATTTGTGTTTCTGAACCCAACCAGAGGGAACATGGTAACTCTGGGGAACAGACTTTATAAACATCCCTAAGAACAAACCACAACTTTAACACAAATAAAATTAGACTCATCTCCCTGCATTCTTTTATCCATGTGGCTGACCTTTGTCACTTTTTGATGACTTCTTTGCCATTTATTACAACTTAAAACAAAAACAAAAAACCTCACTTCAACACATGCACACTAAAATGCTAACCAAACTGTGTCGCTTCAGTGACAGTGCTTCCACAGTTGACATTAACTCCTGCCTTTGAAAGTTTGTCAATCTTTGAACTCTAAAACTTCCTAAAATGCTGAAAGACTAAGCAGTCTGCTCTGCTCAGGGAAGGCGGTGTCTGACTGGGGTAGCTTTTCCTTAAGTAATCAGTAATTTGACCTTTGTGTTTTTTGTTCGGATAATGAATGGTGGCTCTCATTCTGACAGTCTGTCTACGACTCTCACCTGGCATCATTCCAAATGATGCCCACAGACAAACAAGTGTACTGAATGGGCTGCTTGTATCCAACTTGTTTGTTCTTTAAATTTGCTATCAGATGAGTCAAGTTTCAACAACGATGGGAGCTCAAATTGGTTTCTTGAGTTCACACCGCTAAATTTATTTTGTTGTACGATTTGTACCAAGTAGACCTTTGTATAAATAAGGCAATTAGACCTTTGGTTTTGGCTTGGAGGTGTACTATTTAGTGACTATTTTTGTCATTAGTATAATTCTTCAGCTACTTGCTTTGTTCTGTTCATCTGTTGTGCAAAATCTTGTCTCAGGTTTTTCTTATCCTGGACTGCTTTGTTCCCATTCACTGAATCACTGAATAAGGAAGCACTCCATCTGGAATGGATGGAGGCATAGGCCCGATAAGCCTCCAAACCAATTCAGGCAAAGGCAAGTAATTAGTCAAACTTCACCTTGGGTCACTTAAAAATAACCTTCACGATGGCATATAATTAGATCAGTAACTGTGGGAGGGTTGCTATGTGGCCCCTTCTTAACTTCCGTTTGGTGAAGGAAACTGAAAGTCTGTCCGGAAGGGCATGTTTTTTTTTAAAGCACCCTTAAATAATTTTTATTTAAGAATAATTCATATCCAGTGAAACAAGCAGATCTTAACCATTACAATCAAATGAGTTTTGACATATGCTTAACACTGACAAACACAGCCCTCATTAAGATTTAAAACACTTCCATCACCCAGAAAAGTTCCCAATGTGCCCCTTCCCAATTAATTAACCTGATACCCTTTTTCTTGACTCATGACCTCTTTCTTCTCAAAGCCACAGCCTTCTTTAGGAAGAACATCGGTGTCTTTTGTAAACTCCCAGTATACTCTTGGCTCTTCTTGTTTTTACATTGGTAAATGACAAAAATTGTGACTTTGGCAACTGTGTCTTAAACTGGACTTAAGGTCAGCTTTTGAAATGTCCAAATTAATACATAAGAGGAGCATTAACTATAGAAAAAATTATGAGATGAAATAACATTCAATAATCAGCTCCTTTAATTGTTACTCTGGGACATCAAAATCAAATGTCTAAGATAGTCTCTCTTTATGTCTTGCCTGCTTGAACGTTTGGAAACCTACTCTCTGAATCGTTCTATTTATATTACCTACATAATCCTTCTATTTCTCTGCTCCTTCCCCTTTCTTCTGAAATGAAGTACCTTTTTTGAGGCCTTCTCAAAAGGAACAATTATACCAGCTCTTCAACTGCTAGAGAATGCAGAGGTATAGAAATAAAATTCAAACACTGGTCTAGAACTTAGCTGAAGTTATGTTTACAGATTTTCCTAAATTTCAGGAAGATTGACAGAAGTTTGTTGCAGAATTCCAACTAAATTACCAATTACTTAATTTCCTCTTTTAAAGAAACATGGTTAAAAGCAGGAAAGTAAAGACCAGACACAAATAGCCCAAAATATTTTTAAAATTCGGCTTGAAAGAATAAGAAACAATTTAGGAGATACCCTACTTCAGAAGTCTTTCTTAGGGGTAGTCAAGATTTAAAATTGTAAAAAAAATAAAATTTGACTTCAGGAAACTTTAAAATGTCTGAGGGAGATACAATAGCTGAGGTAAAGGGAGACATGTTCCTTCCTTCTGTAAATGAGCTCAGACCTGAACAGGAAACTTGAAGTGGAAAATCGGTAATTTAGAAAATCTACAATGGCTGAGCATTTTCAGAGACTTACAAAGTAAACTAGCTAGAAAGAAACGAATCCAAAAGGTCTTTCTTTTCTAAGGAATGAGAGCCTATGGATGAGGATACTTGTATATATGGCAAGAAGAGCCACGGGAAGAATGAATGTCCTGTATTTCCGTGTTTACTAAGAAAAAGAAGTAGAACAATCCAGAATCTGTCCCACAATGTTGCTCTCCAAGGAAAACGAGCACTCAATAATTCCCTGCCCTTTCTCCACTCTGGGTGGGAACAAACTGACTACGCATTCACGAGGGAATTTTTGGGGATGATGGAAGTGTTCTAAAACTGGTTCTAGTGATGACTGCACAACTATATAAATTACTAAAAACTCAAACCAAAAACATTGACACAACTAAGTCAACAAAAACTAAGTCAATAAAATTACGATAAAAAAACTGACTATAAAAAGTAGACATCTATGGGAATTTCATTTCTTAATAACAAGGCGGGGACCTGTTTTCCCAGATGCTTCACTTATCCATAAATGAGTACTACTTGTTGCTAGAAAGAGTAAGGTTCATCCATATTATTGCTTCTATCAGTAATTTGTTCTGCTTCTTTTGATCAATAAAAAAAATACATCTGTTGTACAGATATACAACGTTTTCTTTATACAGCAGCGGACGGGCATTTAGATTGTTTCCAGCTTGTGGGTACTATTAATAATGCCCATCAATTTGTTTTGCTTTTAGTAACTCAACCAAGATTTTCTTCTACAGAGACCTATGGTCATAGGAAATATAAAACATTTCAAACTGTGATGTAGAGAAACATGATAAATTCTTGAATAGACTTTCAAATCTAAAAACAGTGACAAAACACATGTAACTCATCAACAAGCAGCTTTCTAAAACAAGGAACACTGGTAAGACGGAAATATAATGGAGCACAGTCATTGTCTTTCATTAATTTTTTTTTTTGGTATCATTTACCTACAGTTACATGTGCAACATTATGGCTACTAACTTACCCCCGTCATCAGGTCCCCCCCCCCACTTACCCCATTACAGTCACTATCAATTAGCGTAGTGCGATGCTATAGAATTACTACTTGCCTTCTCTGAGTTGTACAGCCCTCCCCGTGTTCCCCCAACATTACATCTGCTAATCGTAATGTCCCTTTTTCCCCCTTGTTCCTCCCTTCCCACCCATCCTCCCCAGTCCCTTTCCCTTTGGTAACTGCTAGTCCATTCTTGGGTTCTATGGGTCTGCTGCTGTTTTTTTCTTTCAGTGTTTTTCTTTGCTCTTATGCTCCACATATGAGTGAAGTCATCTGATACTTGTCTTTTTCCGCTTGGCTTATTTCACTGAGCATAATACCCTCTAGCTCCATCCATGTTGTTGCAAATCAGAGGATTTGTTTTCTTCTAAGGCTGAATAATATTCCATTGTGTATATGTACGACATCTTCTTTATCAATTCACCTACTGATGGACACTTAGGTTGCTTCCATTTCTTGGCTATTGTAAATACCGCTGCAATAAACACAGGGGTGCATCTGTCTTTTTCAAACTGGGCTGCGGCATTCTTAGGGTAAATTCCTAGGAGTGGGATTCCTGGGTCAAATGGTATTTCTACTTTGAGTTTTTTGAAGAACCTCCATACTGCTTTCTACAATGGTTGAACTAATTTGCATTCCCACCAGCAGTGTAGGAGGGTTCTCTTTTCTCCACATCTTCGCCAACACTTCTTGTTGTTTGTGTTTTGGATGTTGGCCATCCTCACTGGTGTGAGGTGATATCTCATTGTGGTTTTAATTTGCATTTCTCTGATGATTAGCGATGTGGAGCATCTTTTCATGTGCCTGTTGGCCATCTGAATTTCTTCTTTGGAGAACTGTCTATTTATACCCTCTACCCATTTCTTAATTGGATTATTTACCTTTTGTTTGTTGAGCTGTGTCAGTTCTTAATATATTTTGGATGTCAACCACTTAACGGATATGTCATTTATGAATATATTCTCCCATACTGTAGGATGTCTTTTTGTTCTACTGATGGTGTCCTTTGCTGTACAGAAGCTTTTCAGGTTCGAATAGTCCAGCTTGTTCATTTTTGCTTTTGTTTCCCTTGCCTGGGGAGATACGTTCATGAAGAAGTCGCTCATCTTTATGTCCAAGAGATTTCTGCCTATGTTTTTTCCTCAGAGTTTTATGGTTTCATGACTTACATTCAGATCTTTGATCCATTTTGAGTTTACTTTTGTGTATGGGGTTAGACAGTAATCCAGTTTCATTCTCTTACATGTAGCTGTCCAGTTTTGCCAACACCAGCTGCTGAAGAGGTTGTCATCTCCCCATTGTATATCCAAGGCTCCTATATCATATATTAATTAATCGTATATGTTTGGGTTAATGTCTGCATTTTCTATTCTGTTCCACTGGTCTGTAGGTCTGTTCTTGTGCCAATACCAAACTGTCTTGATTATTGTAGCTTTCTAGTAGAGCTTGAAGTCTGGGAGTGTAATTCCCCGTTTTATTCTTCCTTCTCAGGATTGCTTTGTCTATTTGGGGTCTTTTGTGTTTCCGTATGAATTTTAGAACTATTTGTTCCAGTTTATTGAAGAATGCTGTTGGTATTTTGATAGGGATTGCATTGAATCTTTAGATTGCTTTAGGTAGTATAGCCATTTTGACAATATTTATTCTTCCTAGCCAAGAGCATGCGATACATTTCCATTTGTTAGTGTCCTCTTTAATTTCTCTTAGGAGTGTCTTGTAGTTTTCAGAGTACAGGTCTTTCACTTCCTTGGTTAGGTTTATTCCTAGGTATTTTATTCTTTTTGATGCAATTGTGAATGGAATTGTTTTTCTGATTTCTCTTTCTGTTAGTTCATCATTAGTGTATAGGAAAGCAACAGATTTCTGTGTGTTAATTTTGTATCCTGAAACTTTGCTGAATTCAGATATTAGTTCTAGAACTTTTGGAGTGGAGTCTTTAGGGTTTTTTATGTACGTATCATGTCATCTGTAAATACTGACAATTTGATTTCTTCATTACCAATCTGGATGCCTTGTATATCTTTGTTTTGTCTGATTGCCATGGCTAGGACCTCCAGTACTATGTTGAACAACAGTGGACAGAGTGGGCATCCCTGTCTTATTCCTGATCTTAGATGAAAAGCTTTCAGCTTCTCGCTGTTAAGTATGATGTTAGCTGTGGGTTTGTCATATATAGCCTTTATCATGTTGAGGTACTTGCTGTCTATACCCATTTTGTTGAGAGTTTTAATCATGAATGGATGCTGAATTTTGTCAAATGCTTTTTTAGCATCTATGGAGATGATCATGTGGTTTTTGTTCTTCTTTTCGCTGATGTGGTGGATGATGTTAATGGATTTTCGAATGTTGAACCATCCTTGCCTCCCTGAGATGAATCCCACTTGATCATGGTGTATGATCCTCTTGATGTATTTTTGAATTCGGTTTGCTAGTATTTTGTTGAGTGTTTTTGCATCTATGTTCATCAGGGATATTGGTGTGTAATTTTCTTTTTTGGTGAGGTCTTTGCCCGGTTTTGGTATTAGAGTGATGCTAGCTTCATAGAATGATTTTGGACGTATTCCCTCCTCTTCTATTTTTTGGAAAACTTTAAGGAGAATTGGTATTATTTCTTCTCTATATGTCTGGTAAAATTCAGAGGTGAATCCATCTGGCCTGGGGGTTTTGGTCTTAGGTAGTTTTTTGATTACCGATTCAATTTTGTTGCCAGTAATTGGTCTATTTAGGTTTTCTGTTTCTTGCTTGGTCAGTCTTGGAGGTTGTATTTTTCTAAGAGGTGTCCATTTCTTCTAGGCTTCCCAGCTTGTTAGCATATAGATTTTCACAGTATTCTCTAATAATTCTTCGTATTTCTGTGAGGTCCGTCGTTATTTTTCCTTTCTCATTTCTGATTCTGTTTATGTGTGTAGATTCTCTTTTTCTCTTAATGAGTCTGGCTAGGGGTTTATCTATTTTGTTTATTTTTTCAAAGAACCAGCTCTTGGTTTCATTGATTTTTTTCTATTGTTTTATTCTTCTCAATTTTATTTATTTATTCTCTAATCTTTATTATGTCCCTCCTTCTGGTGACTTTGGGCCTCATTTGTTCTTCTCTTTCCAATTTCAGTAATTGTGTCTTTAGACTGTTCATTTGGGAATGTTCTTCCTTCTTTAAATAGGCCTGGATTGTAATACACTTTCCTCTTAGAATTGCCTTTGCTGCGTCCCACAAAGTTACGGCTTTGTGTTGTTGTTGTCATTAGTCTCCATATATTCTTTGATTTCTGTTTTAATTTGGTTGTTGACCCATTGATTATTTAGGAGCATGTTATTAAGCCTCCATGTATTTGTGAGCCTTTTTGTTTTCTTTCTACAATTTATTTCTAGTTTTATACCTTTGTGATCTGAGAAGTTGGTTGGTAGGATTTCAATCTTTTGTAATTTACTGAGGTTCTTTCTGTGGCCTAGTATGTGGTCTATTCTGGAAAATTTTCCATGTGCACTTGAGAAGAATGTGTATCCTGCTGCTTTTGGGTGCAGAGTTCTGTAGATATCTGTTAGGTCCCTCTGTTCTAGTGTGTTGTCCAGTGCCTCTGTGTCTTTACTTATTTTGTGTCTGGTTGATCTGTCCTTTGGAGTGAGTGGTGTGTTGAAGTCTCCTAAAATGAATGCATTGCTTTCTATTTCCTCCTTTAATTATGTTAGTATTTGTTTCACATATGTCGGCGCTCCTGTGTTGGGTGCATATATATTTATAATGGTTATATCCTCTTGTTGTTACTATCTAACATTCTAACTTAACTCTCTTGTTAAGCTATTATAAACACAGTCTGATGACTATTTCTTTCTCTTCTTCTTCTTCTTCCTCCTCCATTGTTTATATACTAGGTGTTTTATTCTGTACTGTTTTACACTTCCTTTGACTGTTTTTGTGGATAGTTGATTTTACTTTTTGCCTTTAGTTAGTATTTGGATGGTCTGTGTTGTTTGCTATGATTTTATTTTCTCTGGTGACATCACTTTAGCCTTAGGAGTGCTTCCATCTAGAGTAGTCCCTTTAAGATATCCTGTAGAGGTGGTTTGTGGGAGGCGAATTCCCTCAGCTTTCGCTTTTCTGGGTATTGTTTAATCCCTCCATCAAATTTAAATGATAATCGTGCTGGATACAGCATTCCTGGTTCAAGCCCCTTCTGTTTCATTACGTTAAATATATCATGCCATTCTCTTCTGGCCTGTAAGGTTTCTGTTGAGAAGTCTGATGATAGTCTGATGGGGTTTCCTTTGTAGGTTTCTTTCTCTCTCTAGCTGCCTTTAATACTCTGTCCTCATCTTTGATCTTTGCCATTTTAATTATTATGTGTCTTGGTGTTGTCCTCCTTGGGTCGCTTGTGTTGGGAGATCTGTGGGCTTCCGTGGTCTGAGAAACTATTTCTTTCCCCAGCTTGGGGAAGTTTTCAGCAATTATTTCTTCAAAGACACTTTCTATCCCTTTTTCTCTCTCTTCTTCTTCTGGTACTCCTATAATGCAAATATTGTCCCATTTGGATTGGTCACACAGTTCTCTTAATATTCTATCATTCTTAGAGATCCTTTTATCTCTCTCTGCCTCAGCTTCTTTGTATTCCTGCTCCCTGTCTTGTAATTCCTTGATCGTGTCTTGAACCTGATTCAATCTGCTGTTGAGCCCGTCGATGGCTTGTCTCATTTCTGCATTGTCTTTCCTCACTTCCCTCACTTCCTCCCTCAGTTCTTGCACATTTTTCTGTAGATCCGTCAGCATGGCTATGACTTCTATTCTGAATTCTTTTTCAGGAAGATTGTCTAAATCTATCCCATCAGGCCCTCTCTCTGGGGTTGTCTGGGTAATTTTTGTCTGTACCATATTCCTCTGTCTTTTCATGGTGATAGAAGTGGTCGCTGGTAGGTGCCACGTGTGTCAGCTGGGAGAACAAAGTCCCTTCCTGCTTGTTGTTCTCCTTGCCTTTCTCCGGGGCCTGAACTGGTTTCTCGCACACTGGGAGGCAGTCTCTGGGATAATCCCCGGAGCTGCCCATGTGCGGGGCCGCCCTCAGCCTAGCCTATAACACTGTGGGGGTTTGAAGTCTCACTGGGTGACTTCTGGTCCCCTTGGTGCTTTCCAGCCCTTGTTGTCGGTTCTGGGGTCCTTCCTGCTTAGCCGGGAGTAGATTCTGTGAGGTTGCTGTGGGCGGGGCCCCTCCTCCGCTGTTCTGCAGCAGTGGTGGATCCTGGACCCTTTGAGGCACTGGCTGGGTGGGGAATGAATGGCAGGCCGCTGATCTCTGTGGGAAGCCTAGGCGTGGCTGCTTTGCCCGACCGCCAGCCAAGGGGTCCGAAATTCCCTAAGACTCCCAGCCTGCTGGTCTGAGTGTGCTAGGACGATTTTATTCCACTGTTGGGCCCTTGTCTCTTTAAGACTTTAAAAAAAAAGCGCCTGCTTTTCTTTTGTCCTGGGGAGCCAGCTGAGGGGACCTGCTTGCAGTCTCCGTCTCGGATCCTGCCCTTCCGTTTCTCTAATCTCCGATACACCACAAGATGTGTGTCAGTGCTCCCAGCGCAGATCACCAGGGATGGTTATTTGGCGGGCCTGTGCTTCCACTCCCTCCCCACTCTGAATCTTTTCCTCCCACAGGTGTGCTGGGTGGGGGAGTGCTCGGGTCCCCCCGGGTCGCGGCTTTGTATCTTACCCACTTCATGAGGCGCTGAGTTCTTGCAGGTGTAGCTGTAGCCTGGCTGTTATACTGTATCTTCTGGTCTCTCTTTTAGGAATAGTTGCATTTGTTGTATTTTCACAAATAATAATGTTTTGGGGAGGAGATTTCTTCTGCCTTGCTCATGCCACCATCTTCCCAGAAGCCTCTTTCATTAATTTTTAAGCCAATTATTTCTTTAGACCAAACAAATAAAATATTTTAATTTAAATCCTAATACAATGCTAGGGCTATTTTTTTTCCCTTAAAACAAACAAAACCACTGTGATAGCCAAGATCTGAACTGATATCTATTTTTCACATCTGTGGTTTACTGTACTGACTTTGAAAAACTGTTTCCATACTGAAAGACAAGGATAAAAAATGGATTTCACTGTGATTGCCAACTGACTGGCAATGGCCATTACTCCCTTCTTTTTTTTTTTTAAGAGCTGTGTCACTTCATCTAGCTTTAGCATTAAAGACAACCTTAGTAGTAAGTAATGCCTGTTATTGGTTAGCTGAGCAAGGTGCAGAAAGAAATTGGTGGCACCTATGTTTTGTGAGCTGTGGGTAGGACCTTTCTGTCCAAGTAGTCTTAACTTGAATCCCATGAATGAGAATTTGAGAATCTGAATTCCTAAAATTTCATGCACCATTTTTAAGACGGAAAGAATTGCATCAGAGTTTCAAAGGTAATTGTGATAGTTATTGAGACATTGAGAGTAACTGTTCTATTTTATGGAACCCCAAAGGACAATTCTTGATAGCATAGCACAGTGGTTCACAGCACTAAGTTTCAAATTCTGATTTTGTATAACTTTGGGCAAGTCATGAAACTATTCAGGGCTTTACTTTCCTCACAAGGAAAAATGGAGATGGTTAATACCTTCATAATAAGTTTGTCAGGTGGATACACAAAAGAATATAAATTCCACAAAAGCAGGTATTTTTGTCTGTTTTATTCATTACTATATTCCCAGAACCTGAAACAGTACCTGGCAAATTGTATGTACTCAATAAATTAAGGAATAAGTGTAATAATTTTCTGTAGGAGTCACTGGTCCCTTGTACACAGGAACAATCAATAAAAGGAGCTTTAAAAATAATAATGGCAATCAATGGTCTGAGATACTGCTCAGTGCTATTCCTTCAGTTGAGAATCACTGCTCTACCCTTTTACCTCCTAGCCCAATAAAACATTTAAGAGTGCAAGTGGGGGACTGCTGTCCAGCTTTTGTCTAGTTTAGAAAGTTTCTTCTAGGTAGGCAAAGATATACAATATATAAGTTAAAACTATTTTCCAACTATACATGGGTTTCTGTCCTTATTTCAGTCCACCTGTCACTACAACCAGTTTAGAATATGTTAAGATCAACTGACCTATATTTTGATTCTTTGGCTATACTCTCAAAGCTTACTACATATTCCACTAAAACTAAGAGGCACTTTAAAAGTACTTTTTAACATCTCTGAAATTGGGATGTGTATTACAATAATCTCTCATGTCAATAAAAAAGCAAAAAGCTAATTAAGTATCAGTATTTTGAATGATTTTTAAATGTACTTCAGGGAGAAAGACTGGGAAATAATCCTCCTATAAGTCTTCTTCTTTTTTTAATACAGATTACTGCACAAAAGTCCTATAATGTTGGTATTATCTTTGACCCTTAATAATTAATTATGCAAGTCAATGAACTTTATTGTACCTCAAGTTATGCAGATTGTAGTACTGAGAGCCTCAGAAGAACCTTACTTAGTATTACTACTTTAGAAATAGTGAGAAAAAATTTGAGATTGTAATGTAAAATGAATTTTAATTTCCTTGAACTTAAAAAAAAATAACTGATAATGTCATGGGATCATTTTTTTTCTCCTTTTGCTCATGTTTTTTTTTCTGGTATTATGAATAAACAGCAAATTTATAAAATACACATATGAAAATTAAACACTGAAGGTAAGAGACTGTGGAGTTGTCTTGTAATTACTCCACGTTATTTTAAGAATGTTGATAATCATTGGCATTTTTAGAAAGTGGCCATTAAGAAACTCAAAAATACCAAGTTTAGCCAGTCACTCAACCCACAATGGTAATAATTATAATACTGATGCAGCAAGAGAAGTGTATTTTTCAGACGAATAATATACCGATGGTGACAGTACATGTTTAAAGAAAACAAACAGGCAAGCAGAAAAGAAACAATTAAAATTTCTTTAATCCTACTTTTGAAACCCTAATAATTAATATGCTTCTTCTCAAAAAAGGGCTGAGATATATAACTATTAGAAATTCCAAACAAAACATTATTTTAAGATATATATATATATAGATACTATATACAGAAAATCCTAAAAACTGATCTAAGAAAGTACTAGAACTAACAAATTCAGTAGAGTTGCAGGATACAAAACCAATATATGGAAATATGTAGGGTTCGTTTATACTAAAGAATTAGCAGGAGAAATCAAGAAAATAACCTCATTTATAATTTCATCAAAAAGAATACCTAGGTGCTAACAAACTGGATAACCTAGAAGAAATGGACAACTTTCTAGAAAAATACAACCTTCCAAGACTGAGCCAGGAATAAACAGGAAATCTAAACAGACTAATTACCAGCAATGAAATTGAATCAGTAATCAAAAAACTACCCAAGAACAAAAACCCTGGATCAGATGGATTCACCGCTGAATTTTATCAGACATTCAGAGAAGACATAATACCCATTCTCCTTAAAGTCTTCCAAGAAATAGAAGAGGAGGGAATACTTCCAAACTCATTCTATGAAGCCAGTATCGCTATAACACCAAAACCAGGCAAAGACACCACAAAAAAAGAAAATTACAGACCAATATCCCTGATGAACATAGATGCAAAGATACTCAACAAAATAATAGCAATCCAAATTCAAAAATACATCAAAAGGATCATACACCATGGTAAAGTGGGATTCATCTCAGGGATGCAAGGATGGTACAACATTCGAAGATCCTTCAACATCATCCACCACATCGACAAAAAGGACAAAAACCACATGATCATCTCCACAGATGCTGAAAAAGCATTTGACAAAATTCAACATCCATTCATGATATAAACTCTCAACAAAATGTGTATAAAGGGCAAGCACCTCAACTTAATAAAGGCTACATATGAAAAATCCACAGCCAACATTATACTTAACAGCAAGAAGCTGAAAGTTTTTCCCCTAAGATTGGGAACAAGACAAGGATGCCCACTCTCCCCGCTTTTATTCAACATGGTACTGGAGGTCCTAGCCACGGCAATCAGACAACACAAAGAAATAAAAGGCATCCACACTGGTAAGGAAGAAGTCAAACTGTCCCTGTTTGCAGATGACATGATATTGTACGTAAAAAAAACCTAAAGAATCCACTCCAAAGCTACTAGAACTAGTATCTGAAATCAGCAAAGTTACAGGATACAAAATTAATACACAGAAATATGTTGCATTCGTATACACTAACGATGAGCTAACAGAAAGAGAAATCAGGAAAACAATTCTATTCACAACTGCACTAAAAAGAATAAAATACCTAGGAATAAACCTAACCAAGGAAGTGAAAGACCTACTATAACCCTGAAAACTACAAGACACTCTTATGAGAAATTAAAGAGGATACTAATAAATGGAAATTCATCCCATGCTCTTCAGTAGGAAGAGTATCGTCAAAATGGCCATCCTTCCTAAAACAATCTACAGATTCAATGCAATCCCTATCAAAATACCAACAGCATTCTTCAATGAACTGGAACAAATAGTCCTAAAATTGATATGGAAACACAAAAGACCCCAAATAGTCCAAGCAATCCTGAGAAGGAAGAATAAAGCAGGGGGGATCTTGCTTCCCAACTTCAAGCTCTACTACAAAGCCACAGTAATCAAGACAATTTGGTACTGGCACAAGAACAGACCCATAGACCAGTGGAACAGAACAGAGAGTCCAGATATTACCCCAAATATATATGGTCAATTAATATACAATAGAGGAGCCATGGATATACAATGGGGAAATGATAAGCCTCTTCAACAACTGATGCTGGCAAAACTGGACAGCTACGTGTAAGAGAATGAAACTGGATTACTGTCTAACTCCATACTCAAAGTAAACTCGAAATGGATCAAAGACCTGAAGGTAAGTTATGAAACCATAAAACTCTTAGAAGAAAACAGGCAAAACTCTCTTGAACATAAACATGAACAACTTCTTCATGAACATATCTCCATGAGGAAGGGAAACAAAAGCAAAAATGAACAAATGGAACTATATCAAACTAAAAAGCTTCTGTACAGTAAAGGACACCATCAGTAGAACAAAAAAGCATCCTACAGCATGGAAGAATATATTCATAAATGAACATATCTGATAAGGGGTTGACATCCAAATTATATAAAGAGCTCATGTACCTCAACAAACAAAAAAGCAAATAAGCCAATTAAAAAATGGGCAGAGGAGCTGAAGAGACACTTCTCCAAAGAAGAAATTCAGATGGCCAATAGGCACATGAAAAGATGCTCCGTATCGCTGATCATCAGGGAAATGCAAATTAAAACCACAATGAGGTATCACCTCACACCAGTTAGGATGGCCAACATCCAAAACACAAACAACAACAAATCTTGGCGAGCATGTGGAGAAAAGTGAACCTTCCTACACTGCTGGTGGGAATGCAAATTAGTTCAACCATTGTGGAAAGCAGTATGGAGGTTCCTCAAAAAACTCAAAATAGAAATACCATTTGACCCAGGAATACCACTTCTAGGAATTTACCCTAAGAAAGCAGCAGCCCAGTTTCAGAAAGACAGATGTACCCCTATGTTTATTGCAGCACTATTTACAATAGCCACGGAATGGAAGCAACCTAAGTGTCCATCAGTAAATGAATGGATAAAGAAGATGTGGTACAAATACACACTGGAATATTATTCAGCCATAAGAAGAATATAAATCCTACCATTTGCAACAACATGGATGGAGCTAGAGGGTATAATAAGTGAAATAAGCCAGGTGGAGAAAGACAAGTATCAAGTGATTTCACTCATCTGTGGAGCATGAGAACAAAGAAAAAACTGAAGGAACAAAACAGCAGCAGACTCACAGAACTCAGGAATAGACTAACAGTTACCAAAGGGAAAGGGACTGGGGAGGATGGGTGGGATAAGGGGAGAAAAGGGGCATTATGATTAGCACACATAATGTGGGGTGGGGGCCCATGGGGAAGGATGTGGTAATGACTTGATGATGGGGGGAATCTAGTAACCATAATGTTGCTCATGTATAATAATGACACCAAAAAAAAGAAAGAATACCTAGGAATAAATTTAACCAAGGAGGTGAAAGACCAGTACTTGGAGAACTATATGAGACTGTGAAAAGAAACTGAAGACACAATAAATGTAAAGATACACTGTGCTCATGGTTTGGAAGAATTAATACCATTAAAATGTCCATAATATCCAAAGAAATCTACAGATTCAACGCAATCCCTATCAAAATACTAAAGGCCATTTTTTACGGAACTTGAACAAAAAATGCTAGAACCATAAATGACCCTGAACAGCCAAAGCATCTTGAGAACGAACAACAAAGTTGGAGGTATCATACTCCGATTTCAAACTATACTAAACATCTATAATAAAACATTATGGTACTAGCACAATAATAGACACATAGATTGGTGGAACAGAGAGCTCACAAATACTCATGCCTATGTGGTCAATTAATCTATGACAAAGGAGGCAAGGGAAAGGAGAGTCTCTCAATAAATAGTATTGGGAAATCTGGACAGCTACATGCAAAAGAATGAAACTGAACTACTGTCTTACATGAAACACAAAAATAAACTAATGTAAGACCTGAAACAATATACATTCTAAAATTAAAAAAAAACACAGGCAATTAAACTGTGGGTCATTAGACTTAACGATTATTTTTGGATACATTTCTCAGGCAAGGGAAACAAAAAGCAAAAGTAAGTAAGTGGGACGACATGAAATTTAAAAAGTTCCTGCACAGTGAAGGAACCATCAACAAAACAAAGAAGGCAACCTACTGAATGGGAGAATATATTCACATATATCTGATAAAGGGTTGATATTCAAAATATATAAAGATCTCATTAAACATCAACACCAAAAACATGCAAATAATCCCATTAAAAAATGGGTAGAGGAACTGAACATTACAGGCAGAAATTACCAAACTTACTTATATAGATTCCCTCAATTTGTGTGACTACAATCAACTACTGAGCATCACAATGGGAATGAACCAGTGAACAAAAGACCCTGTCCTGAGAATTTACAATCTGGCAGAGGAAGAGAGGGACACAAATAATATCAATATAAAATATGTTAGATACGATATTAAGCACTATGGAGGGAAAAAAAGCAACTTAAGGGAGAGGTAGGAATAGAGGGACTGTTTTATACAGTGTGGTTATGAAGGACTTAACACTAAGGTGAAAGTACTATATAGCTCAGTACTCAAAGAGTCCTTTCAATGGACTGATATTAAATCCTGCTTTCAACAAAGGCTCTACCATTAGACTTTTTTCTGTTTATTATTTTTAAATCAACATCTTTGGTGAGGCGACACTCCAATTAATGTGTGGCTGAAGTTAAATATGGATTTGGGAAAGCCATAGAGATTTGTCTAGGAGCCACTGGAGAGGTCATGGTTTCACTGCCCCTTTGTCCTCTAACAGGAGCATAAATAGGATTTCTGGAGGAAATCTAAATGTAGCCAGTCTTATGAGGTACTGTTAGTCAACATGTACAAAATGGCTCTTCCCTCAGTGATTTTCCTTGCTAGCTCTATACAGCAGGATATTCACGACTTTCTCCTTCCCCCATTGTGTAGTAAGAATAATACATAGCTTGGAATAGAATGTTCTGACTAGCAAATACTCAGGATACAGGCCTTAGGAAGGTAGTAGCAAGGAAACAACTCTAAAGTATTGTTGCATTAACACAGCCCACTATCTTGTTCCCCTTTCTGACAGGCTGCACCAAATACTTTAGGAATTGATCATATACTATTTGTATTGTTTTTTAAGAGGAGACAACAAACTGTACAGAATAACATTTTCTTGGGATTTAAGTGGTTTGGCTGTTATCTTAAAAGTTATAATTTGAGATACATCACTACTTTATTCTCAATTTCAAGGTTGTCTGTAAAATGAGGGAATAAAGGGAAGGGGAAAGTGCTAAACAAAGAGGTGCCTTACATCAGCCAGGTAGGAATGTAAATGCCTGAAGCAATAAGGTGTGTATTAGGGAATTGTGTGGATTGTGGCTAAGAGTGAATGCTTATACAGCTTAAATCACCTGAATTCTAAAGTTATGGATATTGTGAAAACTAACAAACTCCATTTGAGGTATGTACTCTGGACTCTGGAACACCAGTTTTTTTTTTGTTTTTTATTTTTACTTCTGGACAAGATCTCTAAGGTCCCTTTCAAATCCAAATGTATTGTTCCATATACCAGGTTTTGAAGAATTATAAATGAACAGAATTAAAAGTATCTTAATGTTATGTTCCCTCTTTTTAATTACTGTGAGATATAAAATTCTATGTCAGTAATAAAATTTAATGATATTTTTTCCTAACTTCATAATGGTGGTTTGAAACATAACATTTTAAGATACTGCATTTCAAATATAATAGATACTCTAAAACTAAAGTTAAAGAATTGGAAACAATATAGGGCAATCTCCCCATTCACAAGCTACCCCTAACTGTGAAAGTTCATTAATACTACTGGGCACTCATCAAGGCAAGATGCAAAAGCCTTCCACTTTTTTCTTTTTTCTAACATGCTAATTCAAGATGCTTTGCGCAGTTAAAGGGCTTCTTTCAAACTAATTTTAAGATTAGGGCATGGGCATGAGGTCCTCTCTTAGGAAATACACTTCTCTTAAACAATTACCCCAAACGAAGAGATTGGTTGTATTGGGGATTATACATATTGGTAAGGGAGATTAAGACTGGGAAGTAAATTACAAAAAGAAGTAAAAAGTGGCTGCAAAGTGCAAGTCTATATATTAAATATACAAAAAATGTGGACTAGGGAACCAAATGTCACCAGGTTGATCTATAAAACACTAAAGTGATTAATAGATTATCTTTAAAGACTGCTTCAATTCTATCCAGGATAATATATAACACATCATCAGACCAAAGAAATTAAGAAACCTTTATTAATACAGTAACAAAATCTGTATCCTAGGTTCATCTTGAAAATGTCGGAGTCAAAACTGTATTGAAAAGCAAATAAACTGATTCACCTTTTTAAAAAATGATGAGCCTATGGTTTAAACAAGATAAAGCAAACCTATATTTTAAAATGAAACCAAATAACCAACTAACATTTCAGAGACTTTCCTTAACCAAGTGTGGCCAATTCACTATTAATAAAGAAACCACCTGGCTAAATTTGAGGAACAAACTTAGTTTCTCCCTATATTCATAAAAGTAAAACTATACCATCTTTGCAGTCCAGGGTGGTAAAATATCTGGAAATAAGAAGACCTAGAACTGGCTATCCATGCAATTTATCCAAGGCTTGTCACTTATTTCTAGGCTTGTTTTCTCATCTGTAAAAACAGACAATGATAATAGTGATTTCACAGACAGATTAGGTAAGAACGTATATTGTCTATAAAAGCCTTAAGTGTTAGTAATTACCATCATTAACTAGATGCAGAGAGGCTGTCTCTATTTGGTCTGGAAATGTTTAGCGAATAAAAGACTACCTAAAGATTAAGAATTCATTTCTAGCAAAGGAAAGAACTATTTAGATCTTTAAAACACCAGTAACAAGTTACCTTTTATAGGTAATATGCCATTTAAGTTCACATTAATTATGGACAGATGCCACAAGTCCCAACTGAAAATGAACTACATGAATCTTGGTATTAAAAAAATTAGTTCTTATACTTGCCCAGTGGAAACTGTAATTCCAGTAGAAAAGAAAATGCTGCAGTATAGGAAGAGTGTTAAAATGAACATTTTGGGGTTCCAGAGACATCTGCTCTCAACCTTGTAATCTAGCTTTTTTCTTTAAGTCAATCATTAATAAAGTTTGAAATTGTTATCTTAAATTATAAATAAAAGACTAAGGAGAAACACTTTTACCTACTGATTCCTGAAGTCAAGTGACATTATTTCTTCCACTGAACCCTTTCTTGCAGAGATGACACTTGATTTCTCCTTTCTACCTCCAACTCCCAAAGTAGTATTTTAGCAGTTAAAGAGGATTACTGTGTTCTCTTCTCATTCTCAAATAAAATTAATTAAAATGTCATAAGAACCTGGGACTAATATGTAGGACAAAATGATAGAATTCAAAACTTCTGAGCAGATTTAAAAATTATTTTTGGATACAAATAGGAGGTCCAAACACTATTGCTCAGGCCTTCTTTTAAAAATAAAACCTCTAACAGGGAAATACAAAATAAGCAGAAAGCTGTTAAAATGAATATTGCTTATCGTATTTACTCTGAGAGTTGTTTGCCTCTCTCATAATGAGGATAAATGGGAAATGTTTCCAATCTAACTAATTTATATTCTGCCAAGAAAGGTCTTCTCTGTGAATTAGATTTCTAAATCTAGTCAAGCATTGAATTTATAGACTATCAAGCTGTTCAGAGCATTTTCTCTATTCTGACCATATTTATAATACCTCAAGTAGGAAAAAATTCTTCCCTTGCCCTTTTCATGGATTAATATTGCCAGAAAATAAAGCCTATTCCAACATACACTATGATAAGCAACTTAAGGTCATGTTTTCCAGTTTTATTACTGGAACTTATTACTGTAGTTACCTTTCAAGTTCAGTACTTGATCATGTCTCTGAGAGAATATACTAAAATACGAAAATTTATCAGTAATCTGACAAAAGGAGAACCACCTGTTTCTTTCTCGGCCAGGTCAATAGATGAGCAAGGTAGTTTAGCAACAAAAAATGGAAATTTCAACATCTCAAAAACAGGGAAGAAGAAATAATGTGGGCTTAAATTAAGATCACCTAATTAGTTCTTATGAGGTCCCTCCAAATAGGTTGGATTTGTGTAGAACTCTCCCCTGCTCCCAAGAAGTCTTTGGATATGACCGAAGAATGAACTCATCAGTTTCTTCCCTCCTGTCAGATCTAGCTGTAAATTCTATAGTGGCATACATACAAAGTGAGTCAATGATCTGCTGTGCCTTCCAAACGTAATTTAGGTACTGTGAAATATGGACATTTTATTATTTGCTGTGTATCTTAGAATCTGAAAAACACAAAGGCCTTAGTTTATTTTAAACTATATTTTAAGTTGAAAAAAAATGATAAAATAGGAAAATGTAACAACAGTTAAGAGCACAGTCTTTAGATCTGATTATCTGGGTTGGAATGCCAATTCTAACGTATTATTTAGTCAAGTAACCTTGATCATATTTAATCTCTTTGTGCTTCACTGTTATTGAAAATAGGACTAATGGTATCTATTTCTTAAAGTTGCTAAAGATTCAAATAACTTACCCTATGCAAAATGTTTAACATACACTAAGCAGTCAGTAAAGGTTACATGCTATTTTAAAAAATCCCATCAATCTATTTAGTGCTTGAACATGAAGCGTTTGCAAGTACCTCAAAAGTGTACTGTACACTATAGTTATCTGTGTATCTGGGGGAGTTGTCACTGATTGTTCTCTCTTCTTCCCCCTATTACCAACCAAGTTTGATCCAGTCTACCTTGTTATTTCTGGAATCAATTCCATTCTCTCCATTTCATCACCTTACAAGATTCCTCATTATTTCTCATGCAGGAAAGAGGGATACAGGAGGCAAATATGAAGGAAAAACATTTATTTGTTATACACTTGAATTTCAATGACTATATTAGAGATATTAGTTTTAATTTTGAAGACAGAAAGGTATGGCATCCCAAGAATTTGAGAGAAAACAACCATGACAACCACTTTTCAGTGTCCTTTATATCCCAGAAGATGACTTGTTAGTTTAGAAGATTACACTCTTTATAGTATTTGTACTGTTAGCTCACAATCAAGCAGGGTCTACAAAACAAAGTGCTATGGGTGCACAGAAGAGAATTCTCTGCCTGTAAGGATGTCAAGAAAGGCTTCTCTGGGTGGATGTTTAAACCATACCAGAGGGTATTTTAAGGGCATAAGGAAGTATACACTGGGATGAGGGCATTCTGGGGAAACAGATCAGCATGAGAGAATTCATCATGTCATGAGTATATGAGGGTGATAAGTAGATGGAAGAAGAAGGGGACCCTTTCTGTTTAAGAGTCTGACGTGTGTTTTGTAAGAAACTACAAGTTGGGAAATGATATAGACATATCAGTGTTTCAGATAGGTCACAGAAACTCAGTATTAGTTTTCTGAATTCTGGTAATTCAGAAAGAGGTTACTGCAGGTGGGAGATGGTGATCTAAGGTCAGAGACAGAAGGAATAAAGAGAAGGTATATTTGAGAAATTTCTAAGTTAGAACCAAGAGAACATGGTGACTGGATAGGTGAAGAAAGAAAAGTAAGATGCAGAATGATCAAACAGAGGGACAGTGAAGCTATTCAAATAGACAGGGAACCTAAGAGGAACAGATTTAGTTTAGCAAATTTTTAAGAAGTCTTTTGGATAGGTCTCAAAGACAGCTGAGTAAAAACTGACAATGGTATGGACAGGGCAGTGGCATCTTTACTCTTGAAGAGATTAGAAAGATACTCACTGCCTGCATTCAGAAGGTTCCAGGCACACAATAGAACATTTTGTTTAGCAAGCTTATAAACGTACCATGTGTAATTAGCTTCACTGAATATTTCTGGCTTAATTATTTGAAATATTTAATTTATTTAATGATCACAAATCTCAATTTTTAAGGTTTTATATAGTTTTAGTTGTAAGGCGTTATCAAATGAATTCTGATGGAGTCTTTGCCAGTTTACAAGAAATAAAACCATGAACAGAAAAAGTTAATACAGTATAAAACTACAAAATTTTCTAGTCTTAATGAGTTTCTCAGTATAAAACAGTGACTAGCCTGTATTGTACAATAAACCATAACATAGAAAAATCATTTGCCCCCATGGTGCTTTTAAACTTGCTCTTTTTCCTCTTTATCTGAAGGATTTTGTAACAGAGCAGTAAGCATTTTATATCCTATTTTCTGACTTCTCTAGGAATAGACACAGCTGTTATGGTGACACCATTGCCACTGTTTATATCACATTCTTTTAAGTCTAGCCTAAAAAAAAAAAAACTACTGAAAAATCTAAAAAAAATCTACTAAAAATCAACCAAAACAACTAACAAGCAAAGAAGTACAGATTCCCTCCTACTCTAGTGAAAAGGACACCATGTCTTCTCAAGTTATTTCATCATACAATTGATCTTTATATTTCTACATAGGAATATAATGTATATATTATATACACTTATATAATATATATATATAATATATATTAAAGACACAATTAATTCTTCTACAACAATGTGGCCCAGGATATAAACTGTAAAGTCTCATAAAAAGCTAACATAACATCAAAAAAACTCTATTCACGTTTGCATAACAAGACAAACAATCAGAGGAGAGCAACCAAACAAACCTTCCCAGAAAAGCTTATTTTAGACAAAAGATTAATCAAATTAAGGACACTTACTATTCCACATCGCTCCAAAAGGTCTGCTAAAATTTCATCATTACAAAATAGGAGGAACTAAAAAAAAGGGGGAGGGGGCTAGGGGACTACCAGGTTTTTACTGCCCTTTTTGGTATAAAGTATCAATATTTTTTATGGCTCTTTTCTAAAAATACCACCAGGCATAGTGGATGTCCCACAATCATCTATGTTCCACTATGGCTTAAAAGCTGATAAAATGTGCAAGGATTTTATCGGCTACTTTAAGTTATATGAAGGAGTACCTCATTTCATTGTGCTTCACTTTATTGCATTTCACAGATAATTGTTTTTTACAAATTGAACGCTTGTGGCAACCGTGTGGCAACCAAGTATATGGGTGTCATTTTTCCAACAGCATTTGCTCACTTATCTTTGGGTCACATTTTGGTAATTCTCACAGTATTTCAACACTTTTCACTATTATTATATTTGTTATGGTGATCTGTGATCAGTGACTTTTGATGTTACTACTTTGTTTTGGGGCACTGAGAACCCATAAGCACATATAGGATGGTAAACTTAATAAATGTGTATGTTCTGAGTGCTTCACCATCTCTCCCCCTCTCCTCAGGGCTCCCACATTCCCTGAGACACAATATTGAAATTATGCCAAATGACTCTACCATGGCTCTATGTATACAAGTGAAAGGAGCCTCTCACTCTAAACCAAAAGGTAGAAATGATTAAGTTTAGTAAGGAAGGCCCATTGAATGCCGAGACAGGCTGAAAGCTAAGCCTCTTGGGCCAAATAGCCAAGTAGTTAATGCAAAGGCAAGTTCTTATAGGAAATTAAAAGTGCTACTCCAGGGAACACACAAATGCTAAGAAAGTGAAACAGCCTTACTGCTGTTATGGACAATGTTTTATTGGTCTGGATGGAAGATCAAAACAGCCACAACATTCCCTTAACCCAAGGACTAATCCAGAGCAAGGCCCTAACTCTCTTCAATTCTAGGAAGGCTGAGAGAGGTGAGAAAGCTGTAGAAGAAAAGTTTGAAGCTAGCAGAGGTTGGTACATGAGATTTAAGTAAATAAGCCATCTCTGTAACATAAAAGCACAAGATGAAGCAGCAAGTGCTGATGTAAAGCTGCAGCAAGTTATTCAGAAGATCTAGCTAAGATAATTAATGAAGGTGGCTACACTAAACAACAGATTTTCAATGTAGATGGAACACTTTCTATTGGAAAAGAGATTATCCCTAGGTCTCTCATAGCTAGAGAGGAGAAGTCAATGAATGTTTGGCTTCAAAGCTTCAAAGGACAGGCTGACTCTTGTTAGGTGTACTGCAACTGGTAACTAAGTTGAAGCCAATGCTCATGTACCATTTCGAAAATCCTAGGGCCCTTAAGAATTACATTAAATTTATTTTGTGCTTTATAAGTGGAACAAAGCCTAGATGACAGCACATGTTTACAACATGGTTTACTGAATATTTTAAGCTCACTATTGAGAACTAAGAATAAAAGATTCCTTTTAAATATTACTGCTCATTGACAATGCACTTGGTCACCCAAGAGCTCTAATGAGCTTAATGTTGTTTTCATGTCTGCTAACACAAAATCCATTCCGCAGCCTGTGGATCAAGGAGTTATTTCAACTTTCAAGTCTAAGAAATACATTTTGTGAGTCTATAGCTGCCATAAAAAGCAATTCCTCTGAGGGATCTGGGCAAAGTAAATTGAAAACCTTCTGGAAACGATTCAGCATTCTGAATGCTATTAAGAACATTCATGATTCATGGGAGAAGATCAAAATATCAACATTAACAGAAGAAGTTGACTCCAACCCTCATGGACAACATTGAGGGGTTTAAGACTTCTATGGAGGAACTACCTGCAGATGTGGAAATAGCAAATTAACTAGAAATAACAAATAGAATTAGAAGGGAGCCTGAAGATGTGACTTAATTGCTACAATCTCATGATTAAAAATTTGAACAGATGAGAAGTTGCTTCTTATGGCTGGGCAAAAAATATGGTTTCTTGAGATGGAATTTACTCCTTGTGAAGAAGCTGTGAAGATTACTGAAAGAAACAATTTAGAGTATTTCATAAACTAAGTTGATAAAGCAGAGGCAGAGTTCAAGAGGAATGACTGCAATTTTGAAAGAAGTGGATAATATGCTATCCAAACAGTACTGCATACTACAGAAAGCTAGTCAGGAAAAGACGACTCAACTAATTTGGCAAACTTCACTGTTGTTTTATTTTAAAAATTGCCAGTCACCCCAACCTTCAGCAACCACCACCCGGATTAGTCAGCAGCCATGAACACCAATCAAGGCAAGACCCTCCACGAGTAAAATATGACTTGCTGAAAGCTCGTATGATGGTCAGTATTTTTAGCAATAAAGTATTTTGTAATTAAGGTACATACATTACTTTTTTAGACATAATGCTTTTACACACTTAGTAGCCTACAGTGTAGTGTGAACGTAACTTTTATATGAACTGAGAAACCAAAAAATTCATTTGACTTCCATTACTGCGATACTCGCTTGATTGTGGTAGTCTGGAACTGAACCTGCCATATGTATGCCTCTATAACACCTGCTATTAAGAGAGATCTCAGCCATGGACTTCTCTGATTTATATAACATGAACACATACAAAAATTAAAAAATTACAGCAAAAGAATGACTAGGCACAGACTATCCTCAACATTTCCTTAGAAACACAGTCTGTGCAATGCAAATGTACGACTAAAGCTTAAATTGATTTAAAGTTAGCTAACAGGAAAATCCAGGCCACCTCAGACTTTACTATATCCAAAAAGCACATTTAAACAAAGCATTACTCACCTGACAAACTATGCAATTTTCAATTTAAAATTTGAGTAGCACCACCATTTGATACAGTCATGATATGTCACACCCAAATATATCCTAAATAGAGGAATTAATCAAATGTACTTTTGTATTTTCATTTGAACATTAAAGAATGCCTGTCCAAAAGAATATTCTGGAACTTAAACAAAAGCCAATACCCCCAGTGCCCCTCTCCTACCAAACCAAACATTTACGCAGTTACCAAGCATTTACTGCACTTCCTTGATACTATTAACAGTGATATGCAAAGGAGACGGCTACATAATAAATTGAAATCAGGGTGACCAACAGTCCTGCTTTTTACCCTCAAAGTCTTGGGTCCCAAGATTCCTCAATCCTAAGCAAACCAAAATGGTTGGTCACCTTACATGAAATGTAACCTCATAGGAATTTGCTTGCTCTCATGTTTCATAATCTTGAAGATGTGGAACAATGAAGGCTTAGAAAACATCTTGCAAGTATTTTGGGGTAGCACACAGCTTATCTTTCTTCACAACAGAATCATACTCTTTTCTGAAATAAAACATGGAAATTAAAAACCAAACTGCATGCAGCACTTAGCCTAAGAGCCAAGTTTGAGTGTTTATGGTAACAGACAGTATTTGTATAGCCTTTACAATTTACGATGCACTTTGACATGCGTTTTCTCATCTGAATGAAAGTCCACGGACATTTCTCATGAAGGAACATGGTACTATACTTAATCAGAAAGTGTACCCTTCACTTACTATATACATATGTAGTAAGTGCAAGTCACCACGAAGGTTACAAAGACAACAAAACATACTTGCTCTCAAGAAGCTTATAATTTTGTAGGAAAGAGGAGACATGAAAATATGGAAAGCTCATGAGAAATACAAAAATCCTATGGATATTCAAAGAGAGGTCAGCAGTACATTTATGAAGAAGGTGGCAAATGAACAAAAGTTGTAGCATTTCAGTAGAACAGACTCACCAGGGAAAGAAAAGTGAGACCAAAGGCACAGAAGGCAGCAAAAGGTAAGAATGTGATTAGGCTGTAAGAGAAAGCAGCCTGGATCTCAAGAGACAGAGGAACAGGAAAATAAAAACAAGAGCGTTTACAGTTAAGATAAAGATCTCTGAGTACTTGTCAAAAGCCTTAACTCATTTTGTAATACTGGACATTCTGAAGGAAAACATACCTATGCAGAGCAAACTATAGGTACTTTTTAAATGAGTAAAAGTAGTTCTAACAGGAGGCTGGATAATACATCTAGAAACGATAAGCATTTCATTCAAGCATAATTAACATGTGGCCTACTTTTAAAATGCATGAATTAATTTTCAACAAAAACCTATGATAAGATGATGAAAACTAAAAGTGGTCAGAAAAAATACTCTGCAGAAGAAAGAAATTACAAGAAAACAAAAGATAGTTATGACAATTGGTAATTTCAGTTTTATTCTACAAGACTATATGAATACTAAGTACCTACTATGTGCAGGCAGTACAAACACCAGAGGCACACATTTTAGGCTCCCTATTTTTCATAACAGGATGTTAACTTTCATATCACAGTATTTGAAATCTAAAGCACACTGAGATTACTTTTACTTAATACTACTACCACTGAACATGGCATGTAGGCCTAAGATCTCACCTGCACTGACAAATGAGGCAGATGTTTGGGGTAGGCCATGTTTTTCTCCAAAAAGCTCCTTTGGTCTGTCCACACATAAAAAATACTCAGCTGTTTAAATACTTCATGGCCAGCAATCTATGTGTAATGTTAACTGCTGTATAACCCACACCTAACACAGCACCTAGAATGCAGAAGGCAATTTTTTATTGAATGAATCAAAACCATATTCTTGCCCTAGAGCAGGGGCTGACAAACTCCATCCCTCAGGCCAAATGCCATCTGCTGACTTTTTCTGTAAATAAAATTTTGTTGGAACACAGCCGTGGATCGCTTATTTTCTATAGTTACTCATACTATAACAGGAGAGGTGAGTGTGACAGAGATTGTATGGGCCACAAAGACTAAAATATTTACTGTATGGCCCTTTACAGAAAGCTTTGCTAATACCCACCCTATAGGCCAAAACCTGGAAGAGGTAAGGATAGAGCTTGTCCATTAATTCACTGGTAGCAAATGGATTTTACTCAAATACCAACTCAAAATATTAAGGCTACCTGCAGTGCAGCGTTGAGAATGATTTTGAGATCAACTCTGGACTCAAAGGGAAAGAGAGTACAGTTCTTAATTATCAGTGTCTACTGTAGTTTAGGGAAGGAGAAACTGGGTTGTAAAAACATTTGAAAACTTCGGCTGTAGAATATTTTAAATAACTAGGACTGCTGTCTGATAGTTTTACAAAGATGAATTAATCAGCTGCAAAATAATACTTAAACACCCCATCCCCCCGAAAATCCCTAAATCACTGAGAATGATCCATCTGAATGCTGAGGACTGTGTACCAAAAACAATGATTTTGGTTCTGGCATAGTTGATTTTGCTCATTTTTAAAACTTTCATTCAACAGACACCTTATTCACTTACTCAACAGATTCCGCTGTTTAAGGCCATCTGTGAGGATGGTAATACAGTGTTACCCAGGGGAACCTGTAACAAGAATGTAAGCCCCCAACATATGACAAAACTCCATCAAGCTTTATAGATAAAACTGAAAAAGAGAATCTTGGATAAAGCTAGTGCTGGTATTTTCATTTTCTATAGAGCAAGGTTGTCCACGAAGACTCATTTTAGGTCTGTGTCTTTACAGACACTGGTTAAGCCTCTCTAAAAATAAGTGCAAACACATACTGTAGGACATTTTTAGTCAGATACTATATTTCTGTTAGATGTAGTCTGGCCCATATGGGCCATACCCTAGCCCTAGGTAAGTTAAGGAACCACGTATGGAGTATTTGGAGAGGTGGCAAAACAAAGTCACTGCTGGGAAGGGTGGGAGGGGAGATCTCAAGACTCAGAAGCCTTGGGGCGCTTGGTGATGTTACAGAAGTGATCATCAGCAACACCTCACATCACAGTAAGGACTGTGTGTGTGTCAAAGTTTTTAAAAGCACCTCTGGAAGACTAATAATACCTCCCTCCTTCCTTAAGACCAAAGACCTACATCCCCAGCAAAGCAAGGCCAGGGTCCACTAGAAACTATCTTATTCGGTACCTTTCTGTCCTCAAATAAGTGTCTCCCAATTTAGTAGAGAAAAGGAGAGTTTCAGTGCCCTTCAGTTCTCCAGAAATCAGACTCTTCAGTAATTAAGTAACCTACTCTTAATGTTTCAGCTTTCACAAATCACAGAAAAAGAGAAACACCACAATTGCAAAGGGATGACCATTTTGGGCAAAAGAAGGCTAACCAAATATTTTTCTATGTTACTGGTTGAAGTCACATCTTCTCCAAGTCTCCTGAATTTGTCATTCCAGAATTTAACACCAAAGATACTCAATAATTTTGCTGAACAGGTTGCAGAATGAAGTAACTACATCAACCACAGAGATATCCCCATTAGGGAAAATACCTGCTTTCATGTATTTCAAGCAAATAGTATATACTAAGTACAGTTTATGACCTGTTGGAGTAGAGGTATAAGAAGTCAGAAGTGAGGCACTTTAGTACTAGCAGATAAATTAGAATTCAAGTTAAGGGTAAGGATTCCAGAACAAACCACACCTGTTTTCACGAAGGGGAGAATGCCACAAATATTTCTTTTAATATAAATACTCAGATTTTTACAACACATTACCTGCTACAAGGATAAGGGAACATTTTTTAAAACATAATTTTACAGTCTGTTCCAACAGAAGGCTGACTTAAAAAATAGAATTAGTGTCTTACATGAGAGGAACAACTAGTAACTACAGAAAATTTCATTTTTACTGTTAACCTGTTAATTAGGATTAAATGAAAAAGCCTAATATGACTGCCCTTAAATGAATGCAATAATTTTAGATTGTGGACTCATAATTTGCAAGACTACATTACATTCTAAATGAAATTTCAAGACTGGGATATTCCTAGTGGAAAATTCCCTAGTAAACCCACCAAAAGTTCAGAGGAAAAAAACTGACCAACTAAAAAAACAGTGGAAGCACAGGCAGGTTCTATAATTTTCTCTAACAACTTTAATACCTCAATCTAAGCAGCAGTTTATGCTAACTGCTTAATGCCAACACTGGCTTATACAACTAATTGTCTTATGAAGTTATTTTTGACCAATTGAACAGTTCTTCCTTTTATACTCTACCCTCTTCAGTTTATTCAGAGGTACTTAGTATTCAGTAAAATAAACACCACTTAGAAATATAAAAAGCATGCCACACTTTGGAAGCCATAAATAATGCTTACATTCGCCTTTCCCATACATTCTTTCACTTATTTGAATAATTAGTAGGTCAGTGAACATATTTTTTTTGAAGTAGCTTTGGAACATGCTTCTCTTGGCAATTCTGTAAGATGCAACTCAGTATTTTCCTCCCTCCCCCTAATACCCAGCATATACACATTTGCATTCTTGGACATCAGTATATAGCAAATGAATGGATAAAGACAGTAAGAACCAAACTCTGAGTGCTAATTAGGTTGCCAGAATAAGCAGAGCATACAGAGACAGAAAAAGTGGGCAGACACTTCTAGTAATCAAGTCTGTATCTCAAAAGTAACACCTCTTCAGATATTTACTTCTTTCCTTATCAATATCAAGTGATTTCCCCATCAAGGATTTTTAGAGAGATTATATTAGTTCTGTAATATCTCTATTCCAATCTTTTATTATACTCTTACTCCACAATTAAATGTATTATATAATTCTTAGAAACCTTACATACTGGGAGACAAACTGCATGATATTTTGTAAGACCTTTAACATCTATCAAGAAGAAATTGTGGCTAAAATATGCACTCTCAACCAAACATATTTATTTAAACACTATTTTTCCAGGCATTGATACACACAGATGAATCTTTACTTCTGAACATTTAACTAAGGAATTAGGGGTTTTAAAGATTCATCACACTTCGCAATGCATTGTCTTGAGACAGTGTTAAAAAGAATTCCTCCAGGGAGACTGTTTCTAAGTTAACTGCTTCAAAGTAACATTTTCAGATCCTGATGCCCTCCCCAAAGACACAAAGTAATAAAGAGTAAATCCTTTCCAACTATTTCAGACTATTTCTCATAGGAATTTTGAAATCCTAGTCTCTGAAACCTGAAAAGTTTCCCAACCTATTTAGTGGCAAACTTCATCCTGATAAAAACTTTTTACACAGTAAAATTTCACCTAGGCACTGACATGAGGCTATTTATAGTTTTTATTTATTCCATTCAGTAAAACTATTCATGTTTCACTTTAGAACTGTTAAGTGTTTGATTACTCTTACTAAAAATTAAAAAATCTTTCCCCCCAAATTCTGAATTCCAACATACCTGGCACTAAGAATTATTACAGGCGAGGGATTACGAACCTATAATCCCTTTCCACAAATATCTACTATAGCAAAACACTTCCTTGAACATACTTTACACTTTCCAATTTTTCTATTGTTGCCTTCCCTGATTCACTGTTAGTCTAAAACTTACATACCCCTTTGTATCATGTACAGATCCCACTCCATTTTTAATGTTTTCTGGGACTAATAGAGCCTAAGAGCTTTCACTTATTCCTGATTCTGTAACCACTGATCTGTATCACTCACATTGGTACTATTATTATTTTGAAATGTCATTCACATTTCATATTAACTTTTCATTGTTTTTGCTAAGAAACTTCTGTGCATAATTCTTCAATTTAATCCTAACATACAGCACTAAGAATAATTAGCTCTCAATAACATGCAGATAAACAAGTCCTCAAGAGACAGATGCCCTAAATAGAGTTTTACAGTTGGAAATAGATATAATACCTAAAAAATTAGTGATGGGAATTGATAAGGACAGATCATTGAATACTATGTATTCCTTCCATTAAAATAAAACCTTTTTTAGCACTTATCATATGTCAATTACTGGGCTAGCCATTTGAAATTGTGGTGGAAAAGTGACATGGTGTTCCTGCCTTCCTGAGACAAACAGTTTAGAGGGGCAGAGAGAATAAATGGATAAATATAATTATTGCTTGTGATAAGAACCATGACAGTAATAGAAAGGGGATGCTCCTTTACATAAGGTAATCAGGAAAACCTTCCTTGTTAAGGTGACATCTGAGTTAAGATTTAATGTTGAGACTCAGGCAGAGTTGTAGACAGCTGAGGAAAGATCATGATTAAAAAGTGGTTCAAAGACCAAAACTTAAAAAGTGGCTAAAAGGCTTGTTGGGTCAAGATCTGAAAGAAGTCCAGTATGGCTTGAGTTTGGTGAACAATGGAAAGGGGGTATAGTTGTGAAGCAAGCAAGAATGGGATCTGGTTTTTATTTTAAGCCATTGGGGGTGAAATTTGGACTGGAGGTTATTACACAATCTGATTTACATTTTTTAAAGATGACCTTTTCTTCTGGGCGGAGTCTGAGGTAAAGGAGGACAAGAATGGAAACAAGTGAGGGAACTCCTGTAGCTGAGAGTCCAGGCAAGAGACGACTGCGGCTTCAACAAGGGTAATAATCACAAATATAGGATTTTAGAGTTCAAAAAGATCTTAAAAACCTTTTAATTAAACCTTTGTCTACATAAAGATAAGCCCTAAAGGGAGGAGTTTACTTATTCAAAGTTTCATGGCCAGTGACAGAGAAGGAACTGCAGCCTAGGTCTCCCAGGTCAAAGTTACCACCTTTAAGCCATGCTACTTAAGACCACAGCATGGAATCAAAGGCCCAGAACTACTCAGAACTAGCCCACCATTTCTCAGGTTTACCCCTCATACTCAAAGGAATCAGCTAAAACTTAGGCGAAAAGTGTCCAATTTGAGCACCTGAAGGTTCAGAGAAAAGTGCATGAGTCTGTTGTGGAGTAAAAGTAACAAAAGTACTCTCACTCACATTGCTTACTGATGAAACTTTTACTTTAACCATCATCTTTTAGCTGACAGATACCAACTTATCCTTTACATAGGACCTGCTGGTAGACAAGATGTATCAATCATTAAAGCATCATGTGCTTTTCAAAGTGGAGTTTATCTTTCCCGTTCGACCAGAACCGTATTAGGGTAACAGTAGCTCAGCTCATGAGAAAGAGAACCTCTTAATCACTATCCTCCCTCTCTTTCCTGCCCCACTTCCTGCCCTTACACCTCTGCATTGACTATTATCATTATCATCATGTAAACAACAGAAAAACATTGTGAATATTCCTCTGTCCTTAAAAGCTTACAAATCCTGTCTCCTCCTTGTTGAAGTATGAAAAAGTGACAGGGCTCTTGGAAGAAAACAAATTAAGTATAAAAAACCTAAAACAGAGGAAATGTCATAGAAATTTAAGTTTTTATTTCAGCTAGCAACTAACACTGCATAAGCAATACCTAGTGATAACCTTGTGACTAATTTGACTGTCTTGAACATAAAATATGATCTCAGTATGTTCCTAATTCAGGACAGCCAGAACAGCTGACCTGCTTATTATTTAATATAGGGAGACCTAAAGCTTCCTATCAAATTCTCTCCCTCACTGTGGGATTACCTCATGTATGCAGTTCTATAATGCTTATTCCCTGAAGCAACCCTGAAGTTAGCATTTTTACATTTACTCCTCTAAACCACTTCACACACACCTCCTCCTCCTCTGATGTCAACCTTGTTCTCTCCAATAGTGGCTGTTGAGACTCAATACCTGCTTTACAGAACACACGCATGTTATTATCTTTAGGGAAATAACTGGCACTAAAATTTCCAAATAGCTGCCCTATTTATAAAAAGAGCTGTAAAACAAGGATTGTTAGAATTGTTCTTAAACAAACATGAAAAAGAAACAACTTTCTTCTCGGAAGGTAAGAACACTGCCATTTGTTTTGGAAAACTATTAAACATAGACAGTACACCACATTCTCAGGTCAAGAAGACATTATTAAACTTGAAATAGGAAAAATTCCATAGCTTTACTGTAAGAAAGCTACTAATAACCTAAGATTGTAAAAGTCAGCTATAAAAAAATCCACTTATTTAAAGTTACGTCAAAACTTGGGCATGCACATAACCTATCAATAGATAAGTTATCAAGTGTACAAATGAGTATTAAAACAAAAAATAGGCTTAAAAAGTAACAATCACCTAATCTATTACTGTGATAAAAAGATGAATGGACTGCTTTAGGAAAAGACTGCAAAGAAACTAAGCCTAAAATGATAATATATGTATTAATAAGTTATTTAAAGATAAAGCACATGAATACACTGCCTCACATTTATCTATTGTTCCTAATTTCTTCTCTTCCTACCCAACAAAAATATAAAAAAACCAAACATGTTAAACACTGAGAGCAAAGCATGGAAAAATGAGTAATACAAAAGAAAAAAAAAATGACTATTAACCAGACAAACAATTGAGAATATTTTAATAGCCTTTCAGTTAAATGTAGATAGTCTCCTTTGATACCACACCAAAATTTGACAATAGCCTGCAATATACTGTTATGACAAATTCTATCAATAGGCTTTATGTTCCCTCTAACATTAAAATCCATTGGTCTAGCTAGCATTTTGGAAAGATTTCTTACCCATGTATAATTCTGTAATATGCATTGGTACAAAGTCATGCATATCTTCAAATATTGACATATTTCATTGTATATTATTTTTAAAAACCATGTCCATCATTATTACCAAAATTACCAGAAAAACCTTTTAAATATTGGGAAGCTGTTAAGAGCACAGTGGCACAGAGCACTTGTGTTCCCCAAAATTCTGATTTTCATTTGAAAACTAGAACTTGATTCATTGACCATAAATACTGTACATCCTTTCATAAAACAACAGGCTCACTTTGGTTATTACTGAGAAAATGTTAGACTAACACCCAAGTCTGAATAACCATAGTTTGTCAGGCAGTCTTTTAAGTAAAAAATGGTGTTCATGAAACAAGTAGCTGGTTCAGCCTGCAACTCAGATAATCACACAAATGCTTTTCTGAGACAGCATTATTGTTTAGTATAGCAGCAAAGGTGTTTTAAGCATACTTCCCATTTTGTCAAAGTACATTAAAATCATGTGTATAAGAGTTGAGATTTGATAAAAAAAATCAGATTCTTCATTGTGTTCATTTAGTTGAAAATTTTTTCTTTTAAATTATGAGTGCATAGCAGTGAAGAATATAATGACTGCTACTAGTAATAGTGTGGTGTTCGGAACTGATTTGTTCTAAGGTGCCAGAAGTTTGACTCACCATTGCTTTTGTACCACTGGTATAAATGTCAACACAGTAAAAAAGGCAAAGAACATTTCAGAATTACTGTAAAGATAGTTCTGTATTTGCAGACTCCCTGAAAATGCCTAGGCAATCCCCAGGATTCCTTGGAACATACTTTGAAACCACAGAGCTAAACAATTTATTTGTTAAGCTGTTCACATCACAATTCTTCTCAGTCCTCACTTATACCTTAGTAAGAATCTTAACAACCAAAATCAAATCAACTTCAACTGGAAGAAGCAATGCTACAGGGGAATAACAGCTTATAGAATGAGAACAAATACTACATTAGTATATTCTTTCATAAACATTTATGAATAATAACTCCACTTAATTCTCAACAACTCTAAGCAGCATATGTCATCTTTCCCTTTGAGGAAGCAAGCAGGTAGGAAACCTTCAGAAAGGGATGTACAAACTTTGCCTGAAAATTCATTGTACCGGTGAGACTACAAGTGATATTAATTTTCTTCTTTATACACTTGTGTTCTAAACACATAAATAAGAAAATTAAAAAGACAAACATATTTAAAAATTCAGCCAGTCTTAACAATACAATGTACAGTATCTCAAGTTCAACAACTTCAGGAGCAGAAGAAAATTAGACACACACGTTTATAGACCTCACCTCTATCCCATCTTAGAGTACAGAATTCAAGATTCCTCAGGGATTCTCCCCAGTTTTGCAAATGTTACCGAGGAGCTTAATGACAACTTATAAAGACTTAGAAGCAGCAGCTATAACAATGTTAGCATAATATAAGAGTATTATTATTCTCACTGCAATCTTAAAACACAAGGTAACAACTGGATGCAATATACATAACACTCTGATATCTAAAAACTATTAATGAAATGAGAAGAGTTTATATTTATAGTCTGTTTTACTGATACCCTCAGTCCCATTAACTGGTAACTTTTAGAAAGTCCATTTTTTTTTCAGAATAGAACTTGGAAAAACATATTCTAATGTGAGAAGTTAAGTTTTAGAAGACACAGATAATTAGAATTTGATTTTCTGTAACATTTTCCATTTCCTTTCCAGAAGCTTTTGCCAAAAACTGCTATTAAATGGACAAAACAGATTCTCTTTCATCTTTTCCCCCTTCCCACAAGGAAAAGAAAAGGAAAGCAACAGATAGAGGTAATCCACCACTGAGGCAGTCAGTTCACTGTGTATTTTCAAAATAAAACTATTGAACAAAATGCTAAATTTTAAATAGAGAAAAAAATTATTTTGTTAAAAATACTATTTACTGAAATAAGTTTTCAAAACAACTAATGAAAAACTTAGCAAGAAGCTCTGTGATGTAGTAAAAGTGATGATTCCACACAGTCAATAATTTTAAGTTATCAAAATTAGTTGTAACTGCTGTTAATAGTGCTCTCTTCCATTAACATCTTTATTCAGTCTACTTGAACAACAGTAGAAAATGTTCAATTCCCCACTAGTGGAAAAGATTACCTGACAAATCATCTCATGAGATCAGAATCCAGTTTAAATTTAAAAGGTCCATGTATGCATGTATGCATATTATATATATATATATATATATATATATATATATATATATACACACACATGTATCTGTATATATACACATATTTTTTTAAAGTAGCATAACTACAAAATTATAAAATAGCATCACTACAAGAGTAAGCTTTAGAAAGAGCTCATTGTAAAAGTCAAAACCAGAACATTATATAATTACTCTCCATGGTTAAAGAGACTAAGATTCTTAATTTAAAAGTGAACACATTTCTAGTACTTGAGCACATTACATACAATCAATTTTAAGCATAGGAATGCTCCAGAATATTGTTCTGCATAACAAAAACCAGACAGAAATTCTGCAATTCATGTTGCAAATATTTTTTCTTTTGATAAGCAATCTAGATGCTATTTTAAAACCTGGTACATTTCCCTAAATTTTCATTTCTTTCTTTTATGAGTTTTAAGGCTCCTTAGAAACAGTTTAAAATTTTTCGATCCTCTACTGATGCAAAGCAAAAATTCTAAATTGCTACTGAAATAATCAGTTGTGTACCTTAAATTTCACTAACACAAGGAATAAACACATCAGTGTTAGGAAGTATGGGGAAATGGTATTTTTTTGTTGGTGTATTTTAAAAAGTGATTTTAATTTTTAAAGGCAGCACAGAAGTTCCTCGTAACCCTTATGACTAAAGGGATTGGTCTTAGAACTCAGTGCTCTACTAGATTTTAACAAAGTATTAACAGATTATATAGCAAGCCAGTCTTCACTGCTAACAGATAAATTCATTCTATTTTTTGTAGCTACTGCTTCCATTGCATTCATGAGATCTCCAAAAAACTAAAAATTAAAAGACTAAAGTCCTCAAGTGGTAATTAGTACCTATTCAGTACTATTGCAAAATATTAAGAACACTGAAAAACCTTAGGCTTTTAGCGCAAGGGTAAACCAAGTACAGTACCAGTTTAGTGAAAAATTTGTTCAATGTTACAATGAATCATTGCATTAGCCAAAATGTCTGTATCTTCAATTTTTCTAAATGAATATTTCAGTCTAATCCTAAGACTATGGAATCCTCAAAATATGCTGGAGGTCAGAAGGGAAGGCAGCATGTATTTAATCACAACCTCATATGGTCTTACAAAGTTTAAGAAAGATGAATCTCTAATGAAATTTTTATATAGACTGAACATGTGACATCTTGCTGTAACAGAAAAATACTGCTTTTGAGCATTTAGTCCACACTCAACTATTCCTCATACCAGTCACAGCTACACACTACAGATCAATACTCACCTTCTTGATCAATACATACACAAGAACACATTAAGTCCTTAGGAAAATGACACATGTGTATCAGTAAGATCTTGATATCCGATAATAAAATTACTTAATTACATTTTTGGAGAAAAAAGTCAACTTTGAAAAATGAGCCAAATCCTTTGTATCAATCCAGTTTCATGGATTAAACCTCACTCCCTTAACAAGTTATTTATCAAGCACCTACAAGAGAGAAAACTAAACATGAGCAGTTTCTCATCCAAATCTTAGACTTTATATTTAAAACATGTATAATTAGTTATGTTATCAATCTCTCCACAGCCCTCTACCAATCTTGCATTACACTGGCAGATACACTTGATAAGCTCTTTATGTACACGGATCATGGTTTTTTATGATCAATTCCTTACCACATCTTGCTAGACCCTCCTTACATGGTGGCTCCCTATAATCGGGGCTCACTTTCCCTTTATATACCTAGGAAAAAGTACTGGAATTTTACATTAAAGGATTGTTTTGAGGACAGAATGAAAATAACTTGTATAGTTAAAAAGATTACAGAACCTATGTGGAAATGTGTCCTTTTTTGAAGGGATAAAGTTCTCTTCAAATAGCCTCTCTTTAAAAAATGTTCATTACATTTAATCCCTAAATCTAAATGCTAAACACTGTGTACACAGGCAAGGTTCTAGGAACTAAGCATACGGCAGAGATTGATATGATCAGGTCCCTACCCTCATGGTGCTTACCTTTAACAAACAGTTATTGTCTATATGCAAGGTACCACGCCAGTGCTTTGGGGCATACAAAGAACAGGTCCTCTCCTTGGAGTTTACAATCTAGTGGCATAGATAGCAAATATATATATATAATGGTAACAGAAAGTAGGAAGTGACAGGTGTCCTAGAAAGAAGAGAGATGACTTTTCTGAGATGGGGGGGTAGGGGGAAAAGGCAAAAAGAACATTTTCATTCCCCTTACCACATTTTCAAATTAAGTCTACTTCCTATTGGGCTGTTCAGTTGTATTCGGACACCCGGCACGTTGAAATCCAAACTTGGCTACATGTGTTTCAAAGATTTACTTTGGGGTTTCCTCATATAAATCAGCCTCACAATTTATTCTGAATACCAAACAAAAAGTGCAAGTGAAAATACTTTGTGTAATGCAGACATGAAAAGCGTAGATGGGTTCAAATAAGCGTATCACTCAGGGCTATGTGTCTTTAAAGTTATTTAACCTTCCTGAGTATCAATTCGTCTCCTAAAACCTGCGAATGACACTATCCAAGTGATTCTTCCACACTATTTGACTAAGGTACCCACCTTTTTTGGTAGGATGGGAATACTACCCTCTGTGAAATGTAACTCACTATAAAAATGCCGTACTTCCTCCTCCAGGTGTTCTATTATGGATAGATTACTGTCCTAAAAGTAAGGAAGACCACTATTATCTTATCTTTTCGAGGCCTCAGTTTCCTCCTCCATAAAATGAGAGGGTGGGACTGCATGATCTAAACGGTCCTTTCCGGCCCTTAAAAAGTCCCATGACTTCATTATGACTCAAATACTATTCAAGAGTCAGCTTTTAGAAGTGATAGGAGGTTGAAATTAAATGAACGTCTTTTTTATGTTACCTCTTGCTAAGATCAAGTTTTGCTGAGCAAGTCCAAACAGCATTCGAATTACAAAAAGAGGGTGAAAAATGAATTTAAGAGTTAGAGCTTTAAGTTATAAGTACTCGCTATACATCAGACGCTAACAGCAAAACAAAAATTCAATTAAACTGAATTAATTTTGACATTAAAATTACAATCTTCATTTAGTGTTAACTTTCAATCCCCTTAGAAATGGGATTTCTCGTTACTGTAATACAGAACGGCTTATGTTCAAAACCAAACAAGAGTGGCTGGGCAAAAATGTTTTCTAAACTAATAGAGGGTGGGAGGAGCGGCAGGCGAAGCAGCAGCAAATTATCTGCTTAAACTCGCAACGATGGTCTTTTCTCCCAAAGCCATCAGTTTTTCTGAAGTAAAATTTCAATGGCTCGGTTCACTGAGGGTAGTTTTAAATAAAATTTATGCCGCTGACAGGCAGTTTTAGGATTAGACACAACGAGAGGGCGAAAGAGGAGAGAACAAACTTCCTGGATTTTCTCTCCCGCTGTAGGAGAAAGAGATTTCCTCTTGCTGACGAAGGGAAAGGCCCCTTTAACAGTTCCCCTCGGAGCCGCGGCTGCGGCCAGACTAGGTGGGGCTCCCTCCGCTGCCTTCCTCCGGCCACTTCCCGCAACAAATGGAGCAAACCAGCCCGTTTCGGGCAAACTTTTCCCCTGTCAGGCTGGAGCCTGCAGGGCGCCGGGGAGTGGTTTCCCCCGAACGCTCCTCGCCCCGGCTCGGGGCCGGGGGAAGCTGGGTCTCCGCAACGGACAACTTTCTGGTTTCCGTTCTAACTTCCACCCACACCCGGGAGAGAACCAAGGCAGCACCGAGGGGGTCCCGGGACGGGGCACGAGCCCTCCGGGTAGCAGGGCCGCCGCGGCGGCCGCGCGGGGGGGAGGGGGGTCCTCGGGCTCTCACTTCCTCCGCCATATTTCAGACATTTGACCCCTTCCGCAAAGCGCGCGGCTCCCCCGCGGCGGCGGCGGCTCGTCCCCGTTGGCCCGGGAGGCAGCGCGCCCGCGGCCGGGCGCCGGGCCGTCGCACCACCTGCCGCGCGCCGGGGAGCCGCAGCCGCCGCCGCCGGGGCCCCT
>JAQQAC010008719.1:27531058-27593242 GCA_029783875.1 Phataginus tricuspis | reverse complement strand
CCGGCGCCCGGCCCCCGCCCCACGCCGCCGCCGCCGCCGATCCCCTCGGCGACCACGCGCGACTCTGCGAACCTCGCACGCTGTCGCCGGGTCCCCGCGGCCGGCGTCGTCCCGCGCCTAGCGCTCCCTCCGGATCGCTGCTCCCGGCGCCACGGCGGTCCTGCCGCTGCCGCCGCCGCCGCCGCCGCTCCGGCTGGTTTACACGCCTGGCTCTGGGCGAGGTTTGGTGGTGCCGCCTTGACGTCAGGCGTTCGGCCTCGCTCTCGCTTCCGTCCGCGGGCGGGGCGAGCGGGTGCGCGGCCCGGGAAGGGGCGGGGCGGGCAGCGCCGGGGGCGGGGCCTCTCGGGCCGCCGCTGCGCAGGCCGGACGCGCGCGGCGCCCCTCGCGGCGTTTAGCCGGAGGTGTTTCCCGCTTCTATTGGCCTCTTGTCCTCAGCTGGGCAGGCTAGTTGCGGACACTTCCGCGTGTAGGTTTCCCTGACTGCAGCGGGTTGCAGTGGTGCAAAGGGCTTAGGCACCCTCCGAATGCCTTTAATGCAAACTGTGTATGTAATTCGATCACCAAAGCCACCAAACAGTGGGTGCTCGCGTATTCCTTTGTGCTGGGGAAAGTGACAGGAGAAGTAACTGAGAGCGCTCAGTTTCCACACCTAGAAACTATATAATAAGTAATAGACAAAATTCATCCACTGGTGTCTTAACCTTAGCGAACTCTTACAAATTACCTTGCCAAACTTAGTTAACAAACAGATGATTCCCAAACAACTTTGTGCTCTGTACCTAAATCAACTGTTTATATAGATACAATAAATTGCGTATTTGAATGCATGACTCGGGCACTTCAAAGGGTTACCCAGAGGTAGGTTTATGATATTACTACTGGGCAAGAGAAAGCACTTTCTCTTCCAAAAATGCCTTGTTCCAAAAAGGGCGGGAACTTAACGAGGGAACTTACCATTAGAGAAAAGGCTAAAATACAACTACCCTTAGAAGAAGACGGCCTTTTTTATGAAATGAGGTTTCTGATGGGCAAATGCGTTCAAAGAGAGAGCAAAGTGCAGGGAAAAGCGGTGTTGGGAGGACATTGATGACTAACTTACGCTTAGTTCAGAGTTTCACTGGGCCCTGTATAAATTATTCTTGAATAAACTTTAATGATCTCTGATACATGTGGAAGATAAATGTAGAGTATGTTTAATTTTACTCCTTTTAAGAGTACTAGTAATTGGAAACTAACCTAAGTTAAAGGAATAGATAAGAATGAATTATGATTATCCTAAGTTTTCTCAGTGTAAGTGTATTCTGGGTGTTTCCCAATTTAGATTAATGGAATATTTTACATTTTTAGGTAATTTCTGTTTCTTTAGCAAACTCTTTTTAACGAAAATTTCAAAGGCAAATTTCAGAGCAGTCTGTAGGAATTGTTATAAATTCTGAATGGATAAATTTCAAATAAATTCCACTTAATAGACTTTCAGTTATTGCCGGAAACTTGAGAAGTCTGAAAGCTTGAACTCTGAGTTCATGGAGTTCAGATGTTGCCATGGTATACTGTATTTTTTCTTTTTCTTTTATTTTCCTTCTTTTTTTCTTTCTTTTTTAAAAACTCTTTTTGACCTTTGGGCAACTGACTTTTTTTTCTTTCCCAGAAGTCAGTTTTTAAAGTTTGGAGCTGGGATTATTTAGAATTTGAGAGAATATGTAAAATGGTTTATTTTAATTAAGCATACATGTGTTTTCTTCTGTTGACTAAAAATCTAATATTACACTTGCATTAGACTATTATCTCTATGCAGAGAAAGCTGGTCTCTGCATCTCTTAGTACTGAACTTCCTTGTGGGCTTAACCCCCTTGTTTCTATTTCCTAGAAATCTTCACCAGGATATTTCATTGGCGACTTGAACTGGTCATATGTGCAAACTGAACCCACTATCTTTGTCATGAAATCAGTTTCTTCTACTTTTCTTTTGTTAATTTTATTACTAGCTTTTAAATTATCTAGTCTCCATGCCTGACACTCCTTTCCCCACCTTTTCTTGAACTATCACATCTATTAGTAATTCACTTCCATTAAGACATTTGTTGAGATAGGTACTACTTCACAGCTCCCAGCATTTAGCAGCACCTTCCTGCCTTGCCTTGCAGCCTCTGTTCCTACTGTGATTCATTCTACACATAGTTGCCAGGTAAATTATCTTAACGCAGACTGAGCAAGTCACTCTCTTCCTTAGTCTTCTCCCTGCCCTACCAAAATAAAGTAAAAATCCTTGTATTTAATTTTCCCTTTCACTTAAATTGCCTTACAGTCAGAGTGGACTTCTCATCTTGTCCAAATACAGTGCTGTCTTACTTCTCCGGTGTGCAGAGCTGAAGTCCTTTGCCTTAGAATGCTCCTTTCTACCCCGGCCCGTTAATCAAGGTCCATTAACTTTCTCTAAGAAAGATCATCTTTTTTGATATTTCCAGTCTCGTGCTCTCTTCTCTTTTGAATCCCCGTAACACTCCATTGCTTCTTTCTTTTGTCCCTTCTTTCTGACCTTTCTACTAGAACAAGGGTCTGCAAACTTTTTCTGTAAAGAGCCAGATAGTAAATATTTAAGGCTTTGTGGGCCAGATGGTTTTTGTTGCAAACTACTCAACTCGGCCTTTATTGTTCAAAAACAGCCAGAGGGTACATAAAGAATGTGTGTGGCTGTATTCTAATAAAACTTTATTTATGGGCATTAAAATTAGAATTTAATGTAATTTTCACAGTCATAGATGGTCTTCTTTTCTTTTTAACCATTAAAAAATGTGAAACCATTCTTAGCTCATGGCTGTACAGAAACAGGCAGTAGACTGTATTTGGCCAGCAGGCCATTGTTTGCCATGCTGTACTCAGGGCCAGCTTCATGGGTATGTGACAGCGCTTTGTGCTTAAGCCCTGAGATCAATTTATTGCTCTAATGTCACCATCTTGGAAGTTTTAATACTTTTTGCACAAGAGGGCTGCATTTGTATTTTGCACTGGGTCCCTCAAATTCTGTAGCTTGTCCTGCCTGTACTAGAAGATAAAATCCCTAAGATCAGGACATGTATTTCTGATTTTGGCTTGGTAATTTTCACATAATAGGCTTTTAAAGTGAATTTGTTGAATTTTCTGTTCTTCAGGTACTGTGGAATAGTGGAGAATACAAGATTCAGAGTTCAGCTATAACACTAGCAGCGTGGTCTTGGGTAAATTTTTTAACCATGTTTAAAAGCCTTAGTTTTCTCATCTATAACATGGGATAATAACCTCTGCCTTACAAAACTGTTAAGATAAAGTTTAGATTAGCCTGTGGGACTAGAAGAAGCTCAAAATTAGTTTTTCCCCTTTTAGGGGAAGTCAATTAATAGTGGACTCACCCTTAACTTTTGTTGTGTTTAAACTGATAGAACATTTCTGAATTTCCATGTTACTTGCCGCCTTAAAAGTTTTGCTTCAAATATCATCTACATCTCATTAATTTCATTTCAAAAGTCCACATAAGTAAAGGCCTTGTTGCAAATCCAAAATTAGATTTAAAAAACTCCAAATTTACAATTTTCCTAACAGTTAATGATTATTAGCATTAACAAGAGTCTCACTGTTTAACTTCCAATTATGCATGGTTATCGGTAACATTGATAGTCATTAACCATAAATATTATTATATTATTTCACTTACAAATGAACAATATTGAAATTTGACCCTTTCAAGGCACTTTCTTACTGGTTTTTCCCTCTGCTGTGTGTGCATGCATATGTGTACTTGCATGGATGTATATGTACGTATATATGTAATATATATATATGTAGTATGTGGTACATAAATACCATTCTCTTTCTTTGCAACACCCTACATAGCTGAGGTTGGAGGTTGAGAAGGATAAGAAGGCTGCTTGTTGATGAAAAATAGGGAAAACTATGGCTAAGATCCCCAGTCAGTTTCCTTCTGTTTTCTTGGTAAGGATTGTATTCCAAACTCCATGCAGTTATTTTATAAGTCCTAGCACAAAATCACACAAGAGACCAGATAAGAGCGTATTACACCATTGCTAGTGGAGGAAAACAGAACTCCTACTCTCCTACAGCAATTTGTGTTCCTCGAAGATTTCTGTTTTGGGGAAACTGAATACTTACAAATAAGAGAAATGGCATGTTTTATACTCAGTGTAATGCTTATTTTTATTTTATTTTATTATTTTTTTATTAAGATATCATTGATATACAATCTTATGCTCAGGTTTCACATGAAAAACATTGTGGTTACTACATTCACCCAAATTATCAAGTCTTCCCCTCCACCACACCCCATTGCAATCACTGTCCATCAGTGTAGTAAGATGCTACAGAGTCACTACTTGTCTTATCTGTGCTATACTGCCTTCCCCATGCCCCGCCCCTACATTATGTGTGCTAATCATAATACCTCTTAAACCCCTCATTCCTTCCTCCCCACTCATCCTCCCCAACCCCTTTCCCTTTGGTGACCGCTGGTCCATTCTTGGGTTCTGTGAGTCTGCTGCTGTTTTGTTCCTTCAGTTTTTTCTTTGTTCTTATACTCTACATATGAGTGAAATCATTTGATACTTTTCTTTCTCTGCCTGGCTTATTTCACTGAGCATAATACCCACTAGCTCCACCCATGTTGTTGCAAATGGTAGGATTTGTTTTCTTCTTATGGCTGAATAATATTCCATTGTGTACATGTACCATGTCTTCTTTATCCATTCATCTACTGATGTCTTTTTGCATCTGTGATCTTGTTTTTTGGGGTAAATTCCCAAGAGTGGAATTCCTGGGTCAAATGGTATTTCTATTTTGAGTTTTTTGAGGAACCTCCATATTGCTTTCCACAATCGTTGAACTAGCTTACATTCCCACCAGCAGTGTAGGAGAGTTCCCCTTTCTCCACATCCTCACCAATATTTGCTGTTTCTTGTCTTTTGGATGTTGGCCATCCTAACTGGTGGGAGGTGATATCTCATTGTGGTTTTAATTTGCATTTCTCTGATGATTAGTGATGTGGAGCATCTTTTCATGTGCCTGTTGGCCATCTGAATGTCTTCTTTGGAGAAATGTCTGTTCAGCTCCTCTGCCCATTTTTTGATCAGGTTATTTACTTTTTGGGTGTTGAGGTGTGTGAGCTCTTCATATATTTTGGATGTTAACCCCTTATCGGATATGTCATTTATGAATATATTCTCCCATACTGTAGGATGCCTTTTTGTTCTACTGATGGTGTCCTTGGCTGTACAGAAGCTTTTTAGTTTGATGTAGTCCCGCCTGTTCATTTTTGCTTTTGTTTCCCTTGCCCCAGGAGATATGTTCATGAAAAAGTTTTTCATGTTTATATTCCAGAGAGTTTTGCCTATGTCTTCTTCTAAGAGTTTTATGGTTTCATAACTTACATTCAGGTCTTTGATTCATTTTGAGTTTACTTTTGTGTATGGTGTTAGACAGTAATCAAGTTTCAGTCTCCTACATGTAGCTGTCCAGTTTTGCCAACACCAGCTGTTGAAGAGGTTGTCCTTTCTCCATTGTATGTCCATGGCTCCTTTATCATATATTAATTGACTATATATGTGTGGGTTTATATCTGGGCTCTCTATTCTATTCCATTGATCTATGGCTCTGTTCTTGTGCCAGTACCAAATTGTCGTGAGTACTGTGGCTTTGAAATAGAGCTTGAAGTTGGGGAACGTAATCCCCCCAACTTTATTCTTCCTTCTAAGGATTTTTTTGGCTATTCAGGGTCTTTTGTGGTTCTATATGAATTTTAGAACTATTTGTTCTAGTTCATTGAAGAATGCCTTTGGTATTTTGATAGGGATTGCATTGCATGTATAGATTGCTTTAGGCAGGATGGCCATTCGTGTAATGCTTATTTATCTCATTATATTTCAAATTCTGTCTCTAGTCTATTTCAGGAAATGTAGGCTTGACCACCAAACCTGCCTCCACTACATTAAATAAATCTAACAGTTCTATAGTTTTGGCATTGCTAATGCCTATGATGTAAAGAATAGATTATACTTAAAATTTCCCTCCTTTTTAAGTGTAGCTGAGGAAAATCACACAAATGAAAATACATTCCGTTAGCTATCATGTAAATGATTGTAGAAGCCACTGGAGAGCTAACTTTATGCAATACCCCATCATAAAATTTTCAAAAGAAATTTAAATTATAAAGATGTTCAAAAACCACATATAAGGATCTTCAGATATGGGGTGTCTCCAAATCTAACAGCTAATATAATCATGACAAGGTGCTCAAGAATTAGACAGCCCCTCATATTTTATCATTATGACAATATTTAGCTTCTAGTCCCAATTACCCCCAAGTCCTATATATGAATCATATACATTAACAATGATTACCAAGTTTCCAGAAATAGGTTTTAATGACCCATTATACAGATGAGATGGGTGAAGTTTAGAGGGGATAAGTGACCAACACCACATATAAATATGTGGGCAGAGTTGAAATTTCTGTCTTAGTTTGTCTGTTTCCTTTTGGCTCCATGCTCCCCTATTATTCTTTTATTAGTGCCATCCTTTTAGCCAGAAAAATGTCTCCAGTCTCTTTTGTATTTATCTAAATCTCAGTCATTGTTCAAGAGCATGTGGATTCTCACTTCTCTGAATTTCCCTGCTAATTATTGTTTGTACCATTCACATGGTACTTATCAGACATTGCCTTACTTTAATTGCTTTTCTTTTCCCTCTATCCTGAAATCCTTGAGAACCAAAACCATATCTTATATTCCTTATGCCTATCATACTGCCTGGTATCACATATTAGAAATACAGTTTGGAGACTCTTGCTAATCTGGTTAGGTGTTCCAAGCTGATCACAGTGATTTGTGACCTCTGGAGTTATTTAACCTTCCCAAGGTTTCTTTTCAAAATCTTTAAAATGCACATAACAATATTAGTAATGTAGGGCTTTAAAATTCTTTTAAAAATAAGGGACAGGATATAAAAATGGAAATAAATTAGAGTAGCAATTAAGTGCATTGGTCCTGGAGTCAGACTGCAAGTGTTCATATACACGCTCCATTCATCTTAACAAATTTACTTCTGGCAACTCAGTCTCCCCATTTGTAAGATGAGCACCGTAGCAGAACCTACATGATGGGATAAGTGTGAGGATTAAGAGTTAACACAAATAGAATAGTGCCCACCACACAGCGAGCACTGTATAAATGTTAGCTATTGTCATTAAAGTCTCAATAAATCTTTCCTACTATGTCCTCTGGCACAATAAAACATTGTGCAAACACAGGAAGAATTCAACAAGTGTTTGTTAAACTTTCCTTTTGCTTTGCTTATGACAGTCCTCAAGGATTGGTTGTGTTCTAAAGTTTCTTCATGTCAGTAGCTTGTAACTTGAAAATATTTATGCAATGGAAACAATGCTATAAAATTTACAGCATGGCAACCCTAAAATATGACTTGATTATTATGGAAGCTCAAAAAAAAGGCTATTTAAAAAATGTTTAGTCCATACTTAAAACACAGTTCTAAAAGTACTATTTCAACTGCTCCTAATCAGTATTCATAGCCCTGTTCCCTTAGTCTTCACAGCACCTTATTCGCATGGTTTTCTTCTTTTCTCTCTGGCTGGTTCTTCCCACTCTCTTTAGGCTATCTCTTCTTCCTGATCTTTAAGGGTTAGAGTTCCTAGAGCTTGATCCTGGGCCCCTTTTTTGTGTACTTCCTTCTGGGCAATTATAGTCTCACCAACGGCTTTATATGCCATCTAAATGCCAAAGGCTGATACATCTCTATCTGTGGTTCAGACTTCGGTGGAGCTCTCTTTCACTTTTGTCCCTCCTCCCATCCATTCTCTAAATAGCAGTCTTTTTTTTTTTCATTGAAGTATTGTTGATATACAATCTTATATTGGTTTCAAATATACAACACAGCAGTTTAACAGTTACACATTATCATTAAATCCTCACCCCCACTAGTGAAGTTACTATCTGTCAACATAGGAAGATGATACAGAAACATTGGCTATATTCTCCAGGCTGTACTACCATCCCTGTAACAAACTTATATTATGATTGAGAATTACTGTGCCCCTTTATCCCCTTCACCCTCCCCAACGAACCACCCTAACCCCTCCCCCATGGTAACCACCAGTCACTTCTCAGGGTCTGTGAACCTACTGCTGTTTTGTTCATCTTGTTTTGCTTTGTTTTTATAGTCCATAAATAAGCGAAATCATACAGTATTTGTCTTTCTCCACCTGGCTTATTTCATTTAGCATAATACCCTCTAGGTCCATCCATGCTGCAAATGGTAGGATTTCTTTTTCTTTTAGTGGTTCAATAATATTCCATTGTGTATATGTACCACATCTTCTTTGTCCATTCATATTAGTGGTCTTTTTTTTAATGGAAAATTTCAAATATACATAGAGAGAAAAACTTACTGAGCCCCCATGTACACACCACTCAGTTTCAACATTTATCGTTGTTTTTGCTGCTCTTGTTTCATCTGTCCTGTCCTTTTTTTCTTGGTTGGAGTAGTTTAAGGAAAATTCTATAAATACTTTAGTATGCCTCTCCTTTTTAAATGTTCCTTTAAATATAAAAAATAAAATATATAAATATAAAAAATATAACCATAAAATCACTATCATATTTAAATTAAAGAAGACTCCTTAACAAACTTTAATACCCAGTCCATAAGTAAAATATCCATTGTAGTGTATACAAATATTTAATTATTATGCTGTACACCTGAAGCCATTATTGTTACATAACAATTTTACCTCAATTAAAAAAATGTGGAAACCAGAGCTGAAAGTTAATAAAAAATATTTTGAATTCAAAAAATAAAATTTCCTGATTGTATCAGAGAGATGCCTTCTTACTGTTGGTTTGTTCAGTTATCGTACAAAGAAGTCCAAACATTACATTTAATTATTATGCCTCTTCAATCTCTTTTAATTTCTAAAAGTCTCTCCTTTTGCTGAATGAATAACCATTTATATTTTTCTTTTGTGATGTGCCTTTCCTTATCTTTCAGCTTCTGTATTAATGACGTCACTTTTGGTCAATACCGACATAAGCATTCTGGAGCAAAAATCCCGTAGCGCTTGCCTTACACATCTTTATCTAAAAATACAAGATTGAGAAAGTAAGGACCTTCATACATCATGTGAAGAAAATATGAAGGATGGGTTGAAAAGTATTCATTCATCCCAAAATCTACACAAGAAGTGTGCTTATTGAGCATATACTACATACTAGGAACTTACCTCATCTGATCCTTTAAAAAATCCTTTAAATAGGGTATTTCTATCTCTGTTTCAGGTTGGGAACCAAATTGAGGGAGGCTGAGTAAGAAATATGAGCCAATCATGTCAGTCTGAGGCAGGGCTAGAACTCAAGTCCAGGCCTCTGTTTCCTAGGGACCCATGGTCTCTCTACAGGGGAAAAACTACTGAAGGGCAATTCTGATAGATGCTTTGCTCAGATAAAAAAAGAAAGAAAGAGTCCTACATGGGTGTGTTTCAGGGGAAGTTGATGTTTTTTTTGGCTTAAGGTGACTATAGTTGAGAAAATAATTACTCAGAGGGATTCTGATAAAAGTTGATAAAAGTATAACAGTGGCAGAAGCAGCCTCCTAATGTCATTTATCTCTCAGTGCCTGCTCTAGCTGGTTCTGTCCATTTCTTTTTTCGTTTTAAATTACATCCTTTTGCCATTTTTTAAGACAGACTTTAGCACCACTAATGTGCTTATATATTTCCTTCCTGCTTCTCAGCAGACCTCAGAACCACAACTTTTTTTTCACTAGGATCCTTTTCCCCTTCTAACTGTTTCTATCTAAACTCTTCAGTTGTCAGGTCCTTAATGCCTAAAAAAGCATGTCCAAAGGCCATGTAAGCAAAGGTTGGGAAATTATGTTTAAAATATATCCGGCCTGAAAAATTGTCTGCTTTGCAGTCAGCCTAAATGTGCCTGCATTTACCTGAGCTGTGAGCCAGCCCAGCCTTCTTCTGCTGTTCTCCATGCTACTAGCTTAAGATGACACAAGAATCTCCCTAGATAATTACACATTTGTAATTGCTTCATAAATAAAGACATCCACAAAAAGCAAACAAAAAGTAAAGAATAAGTGGCCATAGCAAAAAGAATAAAAATATTTAAAATGTCTTGGTTAATAGGTATATTCCCAAAAGAATTGAAAGCAGGGCTCTGGGAGGCCCGCAGGTCTGAGGAGGAGTCCAGGAATCCACACAGAGATGGGGCGAGACCCTGAACAGAGCAAGCCTCAGCCGTGTGCCTGTAGTAGTGCCACTGTGTCCATTGCAAGTAACAACTGCCAACCTGTGCTGCCCTAAGCAGAAAGGGAATGTAGTCAAAGAATTCAGAGGGATCTCAGGGAACTCTCTGGGGTCAGGGAAGAGCCAGGCCTCAAGAGAAGAGCCGAGGCAAGTCTCGGACGGAGCTGGGAGAGCTCCCAGGCTGTCACAGACCAGTGACTGACTTGCCTCCCGATTCCAGTCTGCCGGAATTCTCAAGTAGAGTGCGAATATGATATGCTCAGATGAGGTTATCGTTCACAGTTGGCTTAACCAAAAATGGCTGGGTTGGGGGAGGGGAAGAGGTGGGTGCAGTGGGAAGTTCACACAACAGAAACAGGAACCCTCCCTGTGGTCAGATCTGGCAGTTTCCAAAGAAGAGGGGCTCGGCTGACATGATATTAGACAACCGCTACTTAACCCCACAGAAACGCATCTTATTTGGGGAGTCATTCTGCAAGGGAAATTGTCTCGAGGCAATAAACATAGCTAAGAGGACAGCTCTAGAGCAGGGTAGCATGAGCCCAGATCCCAGCTCGGCCACTTCTTGGGCAACCTGAGTGTTCTGTGTCTGCTCACCTCTAGAGCGGTGATAATAATAACACTTACTACGTGAGAGCATTAGGATTAAGTGAGTTAATACCAGTAAAAAGCTTGAAATGGTGCCTGGCACACAGTTAGCCCTTGATAAATCACTGGCCTTTGAGGCATCCTAATATTTATTGGAATTGTCAAACGAGTCCACCTCACTTAACAAATACACAGTGGGGCTCTTTTAGCATGTAATTTTATGCAAAAAAGAGGTGTATAATCAGTTAAACACTTTGCTATAAAATACCTGATTGGTTTAATTATCATAAATATAGATGCAACAAATTAAAAAAGTATGGATATAAAAACATTAAGAAAATAAGTAAAACAAAGGAAATAAATACAAAAGAAGAAAGAAATGTGGATGCAACACCAAAAGAAAGTACCAATAGAAGAAAAAAATTGATAAATTGGACTTCCTCAAAATTAAAAACGTTTGTTCTTCAAAGGTGCCATTGAGAGGATGAGCAGATAAGCCACAGACTAGGAGAAAAATATTTGTAAATCATATATCTGATGGGGAATTTGTGTCCAGGAAAAAAGAACACTTACAATTCAATGATAATAAGACAAACTGCCTAATTAAAATGTGGACCGGACATTTAAAGACATTCATCAATAAGCTATCTAATGGCTTACAGACACATGAAAAGATGTTTGACATTCTTGGTTTGGGAAACTTAAATTAAAAATCACAGTGAGATTCCACCACAAACTGCCTAGAATGACCCTGATTCAAAAGACTGACTTCATCAAATATAGAAGATTGTGGGGAAACCGGTATGCATGCACATTACTGGTGAGAATGAAAAACGGTGCTTCCACTTTGGCAAACAGTTTGACAATGTCTTAAAAAGTAAGGCATAAATCTAGCTTATGACCCAGCCATTGCTTCCCTAGGTATATTCAAGAGAAATAAATAACATATGTTCACGCAAAGACTTGTATAAAAATGCTCATAGAATCATTATTCATAATAGCTAATAAATGGATACAACCCAAATGCCATTGACTAGTCAAATAAAATGTGGTGTTATACAACGGAATATTATTCAGCAATTAAAAAGAAACAAATTAGTGATGTGTACATGATATAGGTGAACCTCGAAAACATTGAAAAGTGAAGAAAGACAGGCACAAAAGAAGACTACATCTTGCATGATTCTATTTATATGGAATTTCTGGAAATGGCAAATCTGTAGACAGAAAAGCTGGATGTAATTGCCTGGATTAGGTATGGGAATGGGGACTGACTGCAAACAGGAATGACAGAAATTTTGAGGATGATTAAAATGTTCTTAAACTAGATTTAGTGATGGTTGTACAACTGCATAAATTTTACTAAAATCATTGAAATGTGTACTTGTAAATGGGTGAATTTTATGGTGTGTAAATTATACCTTTAAAAAGCTGTTTCTGTCCTATATTCAGACATTTTGACTGAGTTACCTGTAAAAATTATAGGTAAAAATAATTAAGAAAGAAGAAATCTCTGTCTTAGTCCAACATTATTTGCTGAACCTCTTTGGTTTCATAATGTTTATGATCAGTTCCTGCCCCACCTCACCCACTGATCCACTCTAGAGTAGTGACTTTCTATTATCGGAGTTGATAAATCATGTAGAGACAATGGAATCTAAGAGTACTCTGCACTGAGACTTTAGGTAGGGAGTCTTTATGGACTGCATTTATACGGCTCAAGCTATTCCCATACCTACCCACTGTACAGGTGCGAGAATTCCTGGAGTCTAAGAAACTGTTCTCCAGTGCTGATTTCTATAGCTGCCTGCTAATACTCAGGAATTTATTTTCTCTCTCTTCAATGCATCATACTGCCCTAACCTTGAAGGAAGAAAACAACTTTCAAGTTGAGTGCTACATCAAAAAGGCTTCTTCTGTTACTAAAAAAAAAAAAAAAAAAAAAAGTAATTCGCTTGACAGTTATTTCCTGTGTCAAACTATCAAGTGTTTCCCCTGACTGCAGCCATCTGGGGGTTTGTTGCTCCATTTCATGTCAACATATTGACATAAGGCACCTGCAGGGAATGACATTCATTCATTCACCCCTCCCTTCTTCCCTCCATCCATCTTTCCATCATCTACACGTTCAACAATGATTTTTTGAGGACCAGTTAGGTATCATACATTGTGCTAGATAATTAGGGAAACAAAAGTGAGTAAGGAAGTCATAGTTTCCACCTTCACAGAGCTTAGAGTCTTTTTTGGATGACAGCAAAAGGCCAGCACTGAAGACACCTTTTTCCACTTTCCAGGCTTTCCTGGACTGGCCTCGGCTCCTCTAGAGGCTGCACTGGTAATGTCTTAGCCAACCTGGTGACTCAGGTGACCTGGTGGTAATGTGGCAGCTCTGTTAGTGGAGGCAAGGAGCTCCTGGCTGCTGGTAATGGTTTTGATTCCTTGGCAATGGTCACTTTGGCAGGTTCCAGAGGGACAGTCTTTGAAGCAGCCTTCTCTTCAATGGCAAGTGCAAAAGTCTTCGGAATGGCCACAAGAACTTTGGCAGTGGTAGGTGCCTTCAGAACCTCTGCAAATTAAATAGAAGTCAAGTGCAAGTTATGAGTCTCTTTATGAAAATGTGCCTCCTGTACTTGGAAGCACAGCAGCTCTCTAAGGTAGAGACGAAAATTCGTGTTTCTCACATATTTCATATTTCTGTGAATATCTAGTAAATCAAGGTTGCTTTTCAACTCTTGCAGTATTTTCAGCTCAGTGGTATGTGGTAGCTAGGCAATGACATTAGATAACATTGTTTTCAGAGGAAGTTAAAAATAATGTGTCCAGTTGGGCCTCTAAGAGGAAAAAAAAGATTGCCTAATTGTCAAGTTATAAGCAGGACCAGAAAGACTTCCAACCTTTACTTTTGAACAAAACAAAAAAATATATATATCAAAATGGAACAGCACTTTAGGTAATTTAAGTGAGTTAAAAACTCATAAGAACATTGTATTTGCTGGATAGCTTTTCTGTCCTAACCTGTTTCTACATATGGTGGAGTCTGAAGCTTCTCAAGTTAAATAATTTGCAGAATGCTGCAGAGTCTGATCTACTTACTTATATGGGTGCCACGGGAATGCTATGGCAGTGCCTTTCCTCCTGGCTCCCTGAAGATTCCTACCACTGAAAGCACTTCCTGTGAGGTCAGTGATGACAAATATATGGCAGCCTTGGCCCAGGCCCAGAGAGCCAACCAGCTAGTACAGCCTCTTCAGCATCCCTAGCAGCTCGGCATCCCAGGCTCTGCCACCGATCAGTTGGAATTAAGACATGAAATGAAACCCGCTCTTCTTCCTTGGGTGAAGAATGAAAACAGGGGCATTAACTTTAAAAGGCTCAAGTGGAATGAAAACATGTGTCCTGGCAAAGAAGAGATTGCCTTGACCAAAGTAAGAGCTCCTTTTCTATGAGACTAGTACCTGGTCTTGAAGAACTGGAGAGTTTAAGTAGGAGGAAGGAAAGAATGGTAGTGACAGGCTCTGGCAGCCTGAGGGGAAGGCAGAGCCAGGGAGGCAGCACAGAGAAGAGTGGGAGAAGAGAAAGGCCAAAGTGGCTTATCGTACAACTCCCTGGGGTCTTTTTCTTAGCACTGTACTGAGGAGTGTTAGAGAGAGTGACTCAGAATGAGGGCTACTAACAATGAGTCACCTGCCACTTCCTGTATTACCTGGACTTTTTGGGAAACCTTCCACCAAATACTGGTTAGGGTAGACCAGCCCCACCCACCTTGTGACAACTGACAACATCGTGCTGTGAGGCGAATTGAGTACATAGAGTGGGCCATCCACCCCTGTGCTGATCTAGCATTCCAGTGAGAACGGAAATAAAGCTTTCAGTGACCTCTGCGGCTGTGAGGTTTGCGGCTTTCCAATGAATGGCCAAGGTCACGTGAGCATGCCCAGTCAAGTCTAGGAACTTGCACTTAAAGTTCTCTGATAAAGTCACTTAATGATGGGAATAATTTTATTGGCCTATTTAACACAATGATAAAAATCATAAAGCTACTTTGCAAATTGCCTCTTTCTCCTTTACTAGCTGCGTGACCTTAGGCAAGTCTTGTTATCTCTCCATTTCTTTATCTATAAAGTAGGATAATTCCTTTTGTGAAAAGAAAAATTACAGCAAAATGTATTGAATAGATACTCTCTGCAAGACGTTGAGGTTGGTCCTGGGGAGTAATAAAAAACAGAATAAGCATAGACAGCGATCTCAAACAATTTAAGATTTAACAAAGGAGAATAAAGACAGTTGAACAATAGGCAGACAAGGAGAAGGTCTTAAGAGAAATGCAAGAATTGAAGGATTGGTGGATAGATCACCAGCCACTTCCTAGACATCTGACTTATTCTGGTTGGTGAGGTGTTCAGCAAAGACTGGTACAGGTGTCTTTTCGTTTTGATTTTTGTTTTGGTTGATGGAGAAATAAAAGGCTGATTCCATATATTTTATTCTCTTATGCATTATTCATGGAAGAAAAAAACAGTCAGCTGGGAGTTTGGAATTAATATACATGCAGCTGTGGTTAATGTTTTAAAATATATTAGTGCTGAAAAAGGTAAAATTTCCTCCGATATAAGCAGAGACTGGGGTGCTAGTTATGGGCAACACAGGTCTGATGTCTTCAAATCAAACTCTCTGTTCATTAGAACAAAGCTGCCAGTGTGAAAGAAACTTTAACCTTTGGTAACTTTACAAAACATTTACTCTTCTTTTGACTCCAAGCTGAAAGAAGCACTGGAGAATTTTATAACAAGCTAAAAATAAGCTCATCTTCCAGCAGCCTCCTCCTTCTCCTCCTTTCAGCAGTAGGATTCTAACCCAATTAGCAAACTGATTTAAATGAGAATAAAATTGTGATCAGTTTGGTTGCTTTCTCCTCCTCTCTGCTGTTGAATCCCACTGTAATTAGCATTGTAATTTTTTAATATCTAACTTTAGTCGAGAAAACAAAACTGAGCAACTCAGCTGTGTAATTTGCTCGAACTTTTATTTAGTTCTTGCTTAGCACGGACTCCATCCAATGGACTTCATATTTCCACAATTTTTACACAGTTTTTTTCCCTAGAACATGAAGAATAACCCCAAGAGAAGAGACCTTTTAACAAGAATTTCCTATCTACACCTCTTATTAATCTCAAACATGGAGCAAACTAACATATTACCTGGTTAGCCTCAACTCACCTAAAATACATTGAAAACAAACTATACCAAGTAGAAATGGAAGGAAATCATGTCACTGATACTTTAAACTGCTTTTCTAAATTAAGAGTTTCAAACATACTATATGGCCTAATTGTAGTTGTATTATCATTTCTAGTGCATTAAAAGAATTTAAATAATTTACTGTAAGCCACATGATGACTCAAATAGCAGGGCTGAAACAGAGCCCAGAAGTGGTGATTTCTAACTAGAAGAGCACCTCTGCCCTACTACATATGATTCATGTCACATTGCTTGTCTATGGTCCACTTCCACAACCTGTAATTCCCCTCTCCCCTTTCCCTTCCCCTCTACCTCCTTTCTTCCTTCTTTTATAGGGTTTGTATCATAGGATAGCAAAATTAGAAATCTAATAGGGTCTCAGATGCCTAAATATTTTTCCATAAATGTGACTGATCTTGATTCCTATTCTGTCCAGGTTCAAGGGTCAAGTTCAGACTAAATTATTTTGTATCAAAGACAAAGGCAATAGAAAAATTCTATTTAACAAGTGTCAGAAGAACAAATCAGTGGGTGACATGCCGTTTCTCTGTCTCTTTTTGCCACACACACACACACACACACACACTATAGCTCACTTGATAAATAGTTAGCAATTTTTTATGATGAATACTCTAGGGCATGCTATTTAAAACAGACCTTATTTAAAGCTTCTTTGCTTGAAGTAGGTCATCCTATACTTTCCAACATTCAGATGCAATATTCTTCACAAAATCTAGGACTTTTAAGGCTAGAAATTAAATTCGCTTCATCAAATGTGTTGACCACTTCCTTATTGTAAATCTCTTTAAACATTTATGGGGTGAAAGAAATATACCTCTGTTGAATTTCTCTTCTATGGTGCACCTTACTTTGAGTCTAGGCCCTGAAGATAGACTTCCTAGATTAAACTGTGGGCACTGCCACTTTCTGCCTGCATGACTGGGGCAAGTTACTTGATCTTGCTGTATTTTAGTTTTGTCATCTGCAAAATGGGAATAATGACAGGACTCAAAGCTTATGTCATTGTAAGGATTAACTAGATAACACAATAAAGTATTTAGTACAGTGCCTTGTCTTTAATCAGTATTCATTCCTAATGTAGCTATCTTCACTGACATTATCACCTTCAGTCTTTAGTATTACCCTGTGAGGCAGGCATTATTGCATCTCTTTAGGAGTAGACTCATAACTAGTGAAGTCCAGTGAATGACTGCAAGTCACAGAACTTTTCACCTGCAGACCTGCAATTTTAACTTCATCTACCTAGTTCCAAAGCCTGTGCATCTCAGTGCACTGAGTTCTCTCATGCAAGTAGATTATAAATCATTATAGGACATTTTTTATAGGACTTTTGACATTTAGGATAAATCCATAAGTTTGAATTTAGTAGTTATTCCAACAACCAATTAATTTAAGTAGCAGAAATATATGTAGCCATTCTAAATGTTTTTGAGAAAGAAACATGATAAAAAGTCAATATATGGGGAAATTTAGCTGAAGAAGAAGGAGAAGGAAGAGGAAGGGGAGGAGGAGGCGGAGGAGGAAAAATACATACATTTACACACACATTTACACACATTACAAGGTGTGTTTTGTTTTTTAACTAAGGTATCATTGATATACAATCTTATGAAGATTTCACATGAGCAACATTGTGGTTTCAACGTTCACCATATTATCAAGTCTAAGGTGTATTTCGAGTTTGGTACAGATTCAAACTATTTTTACTTATGCAATAATTATTTTGGAGGCATCACAGTGTAGCTTGAAGAGCACAGATTTTGAAATCAGATAGAGTCCAGTTACCTGAATTCCAGCTCTGCTGACTTCGGAAGCCTGAGCTTCAGTTTTATCTCTGAATCAGGGCATAGTATGTACTTCATGGGGATTTTAAGAAGATTAAATGAGGTCATGTTTGTAAATGCCTGGGGTAGAGCTTAAGACAGATATAATGCCCAGTGAATGGCAGGCTATTATAACATAAGTAGCTTTTATAAAAGATTTGTGAGTTTGTATTAGGTTCTAAAAAGTATCCTTAGTAATGTTAAAAGATGTTCAATATTAGGGTAGTCCAACATTATGGAATTTTAGAGATGGATGGTAAATTAGAGAGCTTTCTAGTTCAATTACTTCATTTTATGTTTGGGGAAATTGAGACTCAAAGAGACTAAGGGGGTTGCCCCAAATCACACAGCTAATTATCATCAGAGTTGGGATGAAAACCTGGCCTCTTAATTAATGGTTCCCCTCATATTTTTAAAGTTGTGAGTGAATGATCATACCACATGAGCAATAAATTATGAAATATGAATACCTGTGAATGCAGTTTAGGATTCCGGTCAAATAACACTTACAATAAAGTTAGACATATATTTAATGCTAGCCATAATTATTGCTGTGCTGCATGATAACAAGGCATAAACGGTAAGTACTTCATATTAACACGCCATTGTCATTCTTTTGTACAACCAAGCCAAGAAAGGGAAAAATAAAATGAAAAAGAGCAGGAAACTGCTCTGAGGGCCTCTTTGAAAGTTCTTACATCTGTTACTCAGGGAACTCAGTAGCTGTGTTTTTCTGGCAACAGGTAGGGGACTGAGAAGTGGTTTTGGAGGGAGGGTGGACAAAAAATCTCCCTTGAACTACTTTTCTCTTGGTAGGAAAGAGAAGAGCTCACCTTTTTCCCTACTGACGGAGGAACTAGACAGTATTCTCCTCTCTATCCATCTGCTTCTTGCTCCAATCTGGAAGTTTCAGCTACTAGAATCAGATCCTTAGTGAACAATGCCAGAGTCAACATCCAGAGCAGAGTGATGGAATAGCATTTCTTTTAGTAAACTTATTGCCTGTTTCTTAAATTATCACTGGGTTCTAACTCCTAGTACTTTGTCGACATTGCACTGATATGCTGAGGAACTCAAAGAACACCTGGGCCCTGGATGACCCCCAACCTCAGCCAGGTGGGATGATGTGGCTGCCTAACTACCCCCGCGGCCCCTGGAGAAAACCCTAGGTTTTCCAATTCCTTCCTTTATTCCCAACATGAGTGGGTGAGATCTCCCTTTTCCACTCTCTACCAGGACCTGCTGAAAGATGTGTTTGAGGGAAAGGCTCTTGGCTCAAAGGTAGGTTCTCCCTGGGGTTCGCATTGTTCTTACCAGACATTCATCTGGGGGGTTTCCTGAAGTGAGATCTCTTTCATTTACAGTGTGATCAGACTGCTTTTCTTATACTTAAACTGAGGGAAAGGCTCTTTCTAGGAGGGTGGGGAAGGGAGGGAGGAGAAGTACAAAGAGGTATATCTTGAATGGTGGGAATTTTAGGGGAGAAAAAACCCTGAGCCCTTAGACCGGGAGTGGTCAGCCAGATCGCAGGCATGAGCCAGAAAATGTGCCAAGAGAGAGGAGGTGCACATGCGCAGGGAAGGTGAGACGCCGATGACAAACATGAAGTGCACCACATCTTTCTTGCCACCGCCTTCTCCCCTCACTTGCGTCTCTTTCCTTACTCTACCTCAAAACAAAGCTGATATTTAAATCGGATCAAATTCCTGAGGGGCGAGACCACCCAGATCGCTCACTCTGGGTGATTCCTACAAAGATCTTTGCAGAGACAGGCCCAGGACCACCTTTGGGCACTGGGTGGGCACATTTCTTAAGAAGCGTATGAGGCTATTCTCCGCCTGTGCGTGGTGCCCTTGCGCTGGCCCTGTCGCCTAGTGACTTTCCCCTGCACCTTGCCGCGTGGGCGGAACTGGCTCACTGCGAGCCTGCCTTCCTTCCTCAAGCCACCCGCTGCTGCGCGTGTGTCTCAGGGGACAAGGGAGGCCCGGATGAGCATCACTGTCGCTCCGCGCGCTGGGCCTCCTCTGGGCTGTATTTCTTGGGCCTGGTGGCAACTGGAACTTGTCCACAGCTGCTGGTGGTGTCCTGGCTCCACTGCCGTTGCTCCTGTTTCTCAGGCTGCCGGTTTTACTGTTTTTGCTTCATTCGCCCCTTTCCTGCCACCCCGGGCCGTCCGCTCTCAGATGCCAGCTCCGCACTGCCGCCCTTGTTCAGCGGCCCGGGTGCTGGGAGGGGGTTTGGCACTGACGGGGGTTGGCACTTCCTATCAGGCACCGCGAGCCTGACTCGAAGTGGACGCTGGGGTAGGTTAGGAGCTGGGAAGGCCTGGGTTTGAATCCTAGCTCTTCTACCTAGAAAACCTGGGACCTTGGGCAAATTATTTAAAATTTGGGACTTTGTTTCTGTATTACACTTTGGAGACAACAATGCCTTCTTCACAGGATTGTCATGAGAAATAAGGGTCCTTAGGGGTGAAAGAGGTAAATGGTACCTGGCATACAGTAGGCACTTAGTTAATGATCACTGGAATCATTATTTAAATGAGCACAGTTCTTTTGGCCCATACGAGATAGCTCAGCATTCCTGAGGAAGGCATGGAAACTAGGGCACTTCCGGTGACCTTTTTATGGTTGACTGGTGAATTATAGATGTTTCTAGGGTAATCGCTGTTCCCAGGGAAGGTAGCTAAATTCAGGATCTTATTTGTAAACATTTTGGGTAATGGGATTTAACAGAAAAATTTTTTCACCTCTAATAAATTAATAAATCATTGGACTATTAAATCTTTTCTTGATCAGCCCAGTTTGAGTACAGACATAGAGGGCCTTTGCAGAGCTGGGCTGGTGGCTGCAGGGACCAAGGGCCGTGTGACTGTTCCAGGCATATTCAGTTTCTTGCTGGGAGAGTATCTCCAAGAGAGGGCTGTGTTATTAGTGCTGCAGGCACCATTGCCTGAACCCAAAGACGACTGCCCTGAGTCTGCGGCCATGGGTGTGCCTAGCTATGGAGCTGTTGGTTTGAAATCCAAGGTAAGCGGATGGGTCCAGCCATCATGTCCTTTGAGGCAAGGTAGGAAAGGGGTTCCTTGGAGCACCAGCATCTCGAGCAGGCGGCTCCCATCCTGACGAACATTCCACGATAACATTATACTAAACTGATACCAGCACTGATATCCAAACCAATACCAATGCCCCATGCTAACAGCAATCTCTGTTAAGGCTAATACCAACACTAATTTCAGTAGTATTAAATGCCAGTACTAATACTTCTGCTAATTCTGATTTAAGGCATTTACTGAGCATTAAGTATACACCAGACACTATGCCAAGAACTATCTAGGTAGTAGCACATTGAATCCTCACCAGAATTTTTTGAAGATAAAATATGTAGTGCTTAGCATATACCAGGCACTGTGCTAGGTGTTTTACAGTTATTTACTTAGTTCTCACTACAACTCAGAGACAGGCATGATTATCCCCGTGGATGAGGAAAACTGAGGATCAGAGAAGCTTAGTAATGTTCCCAAACTCACACAGTCACATATGTGGCAAAGCAGACTTAAAATAGGTTTCTCTGACTCTAAGTCTGGTATTGTGTGGTGCACTTGTGTGTTTAGAATGGTTAGGACACATTTACAAGTTTTCTGCATGATTTCTGCATCTATTAATGAAATTTGTGACAATAAATTGTCTCAACAGAATGTATCTTTTTTGTTAAAAGATAATTTTACCCTCAGATATGTTCCACTTTAAAATACTTTTTAAATTAGAAATATTTTCTCTTGATTTTTCTTAATTTCACTGAAATGATTTGAATATAAGCTCCAAAAATTACTTCAAGGCTGGGTAATAGCCCATTCTTATAAATAACACTGAAGCTGTTTCTTAAAATTTCCTATGGTTTTTGAATAAACTCCAAAACATATTTCTTGTGATAAGCACTTCATATTTTACTTCTGTGTGTCTCTTTAATAATAGACAAGGACATCAGAAATATTTCCTTAAGCTGTTCTTGTCAAGCATCACTTTATTGTAGAAATTTCTTTCACTAAGTTGGATTTTGGGGAGAGCTTAGAACTTAATGTTTATGGGGAATTTTCAAAGGAATTTGATTTTTATGATTTATCTTCATTTCATATTTGATTTTAGTGCTCAGAAGGATGTCCCAACTAAGGCCTTTGAGACATATTTTATCTGAAGATCAGCCAAAACATAAACTGTACAGAGTATGTGCATAGCCATTTTCTTGGGTCTCAAACCCCACTGAAAAATCCTCAAGGGGCTGGCTGGTAGTTCATTTTTCCTTTAATCCATGCATTGGCCTATAACTGCAGTCTACTGCCATTCGTCATTCTTGAACTGTGAAAGGTGTTAAAATCTAGGACCAGTTCTGTCAGGCATTAATCATATCACAAACCAGAACTCTTACGTACTCTCTGATAGAATGCAGAAATCACAAGGATCTTTTATGATTTCAAGTAGGGTTCTTAACCTGGGATTTATAGACTCCCAAGGCATCTGTGCTTAGAAATGAGGGGTCCATGAACCTGCTGGGAAAAAAATTCACATATTTATTTTCACTAATCTGTAGCTGAATTTTAGTATTTCCTTCTCTTGAATGCAGGCCACAAACTATAGTGGTATTACCTATCGATAATACCTGTGATTCCGTCTCCAATGGAAATCATAGGTATTTTTCTTCCCTACTACAGTTGTTACTGATATCACAAAATATCATTTATTTTCCTCTCTAAAGTTATGGTAATTATTCGACATACTGTGACATCTTGAAATTTAATGCTTTAACAAAGAAGCACATATATTACAATACGAAATTCAAAGATTATGTTGAAAACTGGATTTCAATATAATTGGCTTGAAATCCTATTAGCTTAATTTTATAGATTTAAAAACATTTTTCCGCAAAGGCTCCACCAGACTGTCAGAGAGGCACATGGCACAGAATAGGTTAAGAACTAGAGAGTCATATAAAGGTGTGTGGACTGAGGGTACTGTGGTCAGATGTAGCTTCTGAACCAGACTCTCTGTGTGGCGTCCAAAGAATCTTATGAAAAAGGAAGAGAGCCTCATTTGCCTCCACAGCTTTCAGCAAGGATGACCGATCCTCAGGCTAAGAGACTAAGCCAGAAATCTTGAGTATAAGAATAGACAGCCCATAGGCAGAGATGTGAGCAGGTCCCAGGGATCATTGCCAAGGTATACACTATCCACAATATATCAGGCATAAACTCAGGTGGACCATGGTGTTTCTATAAATCATGCCCAGTAACAACCCATATGATTTCTGCACAAGGTTACCTATGTGGATAAGTACTCTTGTCTTTAGATTGAGGGGGAGACTTAATATGTAAAACACACTGATGCAACCTAAGTCCTTATTAAAAATGAGTACAGAAGAATCTAGCTTTTACTCTTCAAAATTTAATATGGATCTAATAGTATACTCTACAACTTGAAACAGCTATTATTTTGAGATAATCACTCCATTCTCTGGTTACTCATTGGTGAAAGGATTTATTTAAAAAAACCTAACCTTAAAATAGAAATAATTTGGGAAAATTATGTGTATCAGTTAGGATTAAGATCTGCTGCACATAATTGGAAACCCTAAATCATCAGTGACTTAAATAAGATAGATTTGTTTGCTCTTGTGTATGTGAAAGTACTTTTACAACTAGAAGCATTGCATAAATGCAAAGTATGCTGCGCCTTCAGGATGCCTAGGGACTGTAATCAGAGAAGGGGAGGCTCAGCGGATCTCCAAGTAAACCAATTTTACCTAAGACCCTGAGCTAAGAAACAGTTCCATCTCTGTATTGACTTGCCAACGTCTGATAATGCTTTTTCTAAGTTTAGGTGGGAATCAAACCATTGTGTCTTTGGACCATTAAGTGATGCTAGCTACACATACTATAATTGTGATATAGGTAAAGAAAGCAATTTTCAATGAGAGTATCATGTCTGATGAACAGTGTCTTAAATGGAAGTCTTGGTCACTACTAAGGACGTAATGAATTCCGGCCAGCAGAAGCAGAATGGAATGTGTTGCAGGATTTAATATGGCTTGCATAATCATTGGGGACAAGGAGCCGAACAAATAGCATTTAGGCTGAACTTCTATGGACAACACCCAAGGCCCCCACAGAATTGTGCTGCCGTGGTCAAGAAGCCAAGTGTTAAATTAGGATCTTGCGTGAGGTCCTGCTCCAGAGTCACACTGCTGCAGCCTGATCACACCCAGCCTGATCACACCAAAATGATGCCTCCTATTCTTTCTCACTCAACTCCTTTCCAAAACCAGTTCCCACATGATTGTCCCTGACTGGAGGATCCTTAATCAACCCAAAATTCTAGTCTCAAGAGCATCTAAGAAATACACCTTTTGCCTTTACAACCTCTGTTAGAAGTGTGTTGGAATATATGTTATATGTGTCAATTGTCAATCCACAGTATCTAGCAGAATGAATTCTATGTTCCTGTGAAATGGAAATTGCTATTTGAGGTCCAAAAACACCAGCTACATTTTTTAGAAGAGAAATGATTTCAATGCAACATAATATAATTAGAAAAGAGGAAATTTACTTAACTCAAATACAGATTGACTGAAGAGGTGGAAAGCATAGGAAACATTCCTGGGCATGTGTCTATAGCATGTTATTATTAGGTTAAAACATTTGCACCAACATTAAACCCAGGCTAGGCATATGGATGTTTCATTAAGAATATTATTTGCTCATAAATATAAATTTGTTTACATCCATTGATTAGACCAGAATAACTTGCTCATTTTAATGTATTTACACATCATGATGAAACTATAATAATTAAAGTTCAACATGTGCCTGGAGATGATCTAATGAAATTTTATTGACTAGAAGAGTTCCCAATAATTTTCTTTCTGCTTGAGCAGCTTAGCTAATAAAACACAAGGCATTTGAAAATAAGAATGGTCTAGAGTCTTAGAAAAATGACCACAGTTCTTAATGATTCTAAAAATATTGTGGAAAATAATGTAACCATTAGAGTGAGATGATAGTTTTGTTACGGGTCACACCAGCTTCTAAGAACAACAAATTCTGTTTAATAATGTAGATTTGCTTCTGCAATGAAACCATGACCTGTCACCGAATGGTGTATGGGAACAGCGGACAAAAATGGTGAATGGATGAGAGGCGTACACGGACATTCCTAAAGGTGGCTCAGGCAAGCCTTACGGAGAAAGGAGGAGAGAAGAGAAAAATGGAGGGCAATGGGTCAGTGAAATATATACCCTTCATTCTAAAACCCATTTTTTTTTTTCCCTAAAGGATTGGTTCTTACATTTTTGGTCTCGAGGTTCTTTTTAATTCTTAAAAATTACTGAGTCCTCCAAAGAGCTTCTGGTTATGTAGACTGTATCTATTGATATTTATCATATTCAAAATTAAAATTGAGAAATTTAAAACTATTTAAGATAATAAACCTTTCATGCATTGATGTAAAGGTTAGCTGCAATCTGAACCCATTTCAGTGAACTTTTTGTACTCTGTTACCTTAAAATCCATTGGCCTATCTTCTCGTTTGAATGAATCTTTTACAGGTTTTGATTTTGAGCATCATTCATGTGTCATTTGGAAAATATTAGTTCATTGAATTACACAAATATCCCAAAGGTTGTTGACACAACATATTATACAATAGGGAAAAAATTACATTTGTTAATATTTTTATTGATGTTATTAGAAAACATCTTTATGTATTTGGAAGCTGTCAAGACAGCTTAAATGGGGTAAATTTTCCATAATGCTAATTTCCACTTTCACCTTGAATTCTGTCATTGGCAACTAATACTGTTAGATGTTTTCCTTGAAGTGACAAGCTCACTTCATTCATTTTTTGAGAAACTGTCTGCCAGATACCCAGGTCTGAATCATCACGCCTTTTCTATCAGTTGTTCTTTTAAATATAAATGGTGGTCCATGAAAAAAAGTGGCTTGTTCAGCCTCTCAACTCAAACAATTGTACAGGTGCTTTTTCTCCAGACACAAATAATACTTTGGCACACAGAAGTGCTTGACGTGACTTCCCGTTTCATCACACAGAATGTACCCAGAGGTCGAGATGTAAGACACCAATACTTTTTAACTGCTTCGAGGACATTCTCGACGGAAGGAAGCCTTTTCTTTTGTCGCTGTGACCGCCGGGTGGGAAGGCGCCGCAGTCGTGGGCCAGTCAGTGCCGCTTCCCTGATTTGTCCTAAGGGGCCGACAGTTTCGTCCAATGTCACTGCAAATATCAATAGAGTGAAAAAGACAGATAATGCCTCGTTTTGCCATTAAACTAAATCTGATTTCATGGATTCCCTGCAATACTTCTGAAGTGGTATCTGAATTGATGATTGCTAGGCGGGCGCCATACTGGGATCTCCTGTGCCAGCCCTGGTGCACGAAACATTGCAAGATTGTCTATTTGTATTTTCATTAACTTTAATCATGAATTGCTCTCTGAGAACAGTGTTCCAAACAAAACACACTCGTTTGAAAAATTTTTAATTTTGTTGGTGTTTCCAAGGTTCTCTCCCTGGCCTACTCCTGCTGGTGCACATTCGTTGTGGGCCGCCTCATCCACGCTCCTGGCTTTTATTGTGTCTACGCCGTTGGCTCCTGGTCCTGTACATCTCATCAGGCGGTGCCTTTGAGCTCTCGGCCAGCGTTTCCAACCATTTCCCTGGCACATTCCCTTGCATGTCTTCAGATACTTCTAATCCAAAGGGTCTTGAAGTGAACATCTTTCTTCTCAAATCTACTGCCCCCTCAAGTTCCTTTCTGAGGTGCCCCATCCAGAAACGTGGGAGTAAATCCTAGACTCCCCTTTTAGCCAATTCTGTAACTAATTGACCCTGAGATCTTACTGACTCTATTTTTGTCTTTTGGGTTTTTTAATTGTCCTGCTAACCTGCAGCTCCTTTGCAAGTCCCTGGTAAGTAACTGCCTCTGGTATCCTAACTAATCTCTCTGCTGTTGATTTACCTTACTCTGATCCATCCCTCTTTTCAGATACTAATATTTATTTTCCATAAAGCCAAAAGTGATTATGTAACTCCCTGCTGAAACTCCTTCATCGTCACCTTCAGGACCAAAGGAAAACTCAGCATGGCACATAGGATTCTTCAATATCTACTCTTGTCTCTTTCTAGCCTTATGTTCCATTATGCCCTCTGTGCTCTCAGCCACAACATCCTGCTTACAGTTCCTTCCAAGGACCATACTCTTTCCTACCTTGGTGATTTTGCTCATGCAGGTCCCCCTGCACTGAAATCCTTTCCCATTCATTTGCATAGCTGTGTCACACTTACTCTTCAATATTCAGTGAAAGTACTCAGCAGATACATCCTGATGCCAGTCTATGTCCTCCAAAATATTCCCACAACTCCTTGCACATATCCCTAATATAATGCTTGCTATACTGTATGGTTAGCACATTGATGTTTTCTTCCTGGTTTCCTCTGGGACACAATTTTTTAGTGCAGAATTTGTCATGTAATGTTCATTTCTTTCCTCGGTGCCTATCATTTGTTATAATTGTAATGATATGCAAATAATAATCTGAGATTTTTTCCAGTATTTCATGCATCGGGGCCAGCACAAGATGGTGGCTTCCTGGCTGCAAACCCAAGTGTCCCGGCCTGTGACAATTAGCACAGGTCAAGATGATTGCAGCAAACCCGGCCTTGGGCTGATTTTCATCTTAGATTTTCTGTTACGGCTGAACTGCAGATGTCAAGGGGGAGAATTAGGAATTCCATCAGAGACTGACTGATGTTGTGGGGGCCATATTTGGGAAAACTTCTTAGAGACTCATGAAAAAAAGTAGGTGTATGTCCTGAAAAAGTATCATTAGAAGAATCTCATAATTTTGTTTTCTCCTGTGAATTCTTAGAAACACACAGAAATTATTTCTTGAATGTGAAGAGTCTTCAACATTTCATAGCTCAATGGTAGCATTTACTTTAGCAAGTTAACTTTATTCATTGCGGTCTCCTACTCGAAATGAAAAGCCTGAAGCAGAGGAGAATTTGGTTTCAACAAACAATGTTTCTGACTTATCACTGGGAGGGCCCTGGTTCTGCTGACAATGAAAATCTCCTGATGTTTCAGAAACCTTCTTACTATAATCTTTCCTATGGCCTAATTTTCTTCCATCTTCTCCCTTTTAAAAAAAGAATTGTTTAGGTTGGTCCTTCCTTTCTTTATACTCATGGTTGTAAAATGACTAAAATATGTTTCCCCCGCATCTTTATTTAGTTGAATACACTATCTTACTCAAAACTAGGTCTTTTCCATAGTAAACAATTTTATTCTAGGATTTTTCAAAACAATGTTTCCATATTTTTCAAGAATCATCAAATTTACTCTTAACGTCAGGGTTTCCTGTGCAATAGCACGTGTTCATTTTTGTTTAGGTCTGGGTGCAGTTATGTGAATATTCTTTTACTCCTCTTTTTAGAGAAGCTATAATGAGTCTTCATGTTATTAAATGTGTTTCTGATGGTATTTTTGTGCTTGCCATGGTCACTAAATGCAGAATAATGTCTTACCTACCAATCTGTCTGTTAAATCGTGTCTCAACATCATTCCTGTAATTTTATTAAAATGTTCACCTTGATTCCTAAATGTAGATTTTGATTCCCCAACAAATTTTGTATTTTGTTTATGTATCTCAATTTGTATGATTTCTGAATATGGTGTGGTTTATATAACAATTTGAAACAATATGATCAGAGAATATTAAACAAGGTCACAAGAGGGAAATGGATAAACTTATTAGAGTCACCCTGTATTTCATTCTGTTATTGACTTAACAGTGATCTCATCAACTGTGCTGCTTTCCAAAGTGATCACAAACATTACTTCACATTGGTAAGCAGAGAAACTATCCTTTGAAAATGAGTACAGATGATTTTCAGAAAGGACACAGTCACTGTAAAGCATGGCTTAGCTGGAAGCTAAAGCAAATAAAATCTACAAATGAGCCAGTAAAAAAGAAAAAGCAAAACATTTGCAAAATAAATCCTATGATACACTTAGGGAAGACCTGTATGATATTTCCTTTTCCTGTTGCAATAATATACTATTTGGTTGACCAACTGGCCAGCTGGCCCCTAAAGACTTGATATCTTATTTCCAATTATAGGACTCCAAATTAATGCATCTCCAGTGTTGAGCAATGACATTTTGGCTCATTTAACTAACTTCTTTGTACAGGCTACTTTTCTTTATCAGCGCCATGAAAATGAGACTGGTGGCAACATTTGTAGTTACTGGGAAGAGTAGCCTAATAGCTGGTGAGTCATGAACTCATTCTCTCCTCTTGCCCAGCACTTCTAGCAAAGCTGAAAGGTTGAAGAACAATGAATCATGCATTTTATAAACAGACAGAGAAACATGGTGATAGATGAACTCTGACAATATTAAAGGTAGGATGTGAAATCATTCGTTCATCCTATTTTAAAATTAAAGAAACTGCTATATAATAATGAGGCTTGGATTTATGTAATTGGGTAGAACCATGATATGCATGAGTTGGCAAATATGCTGAAAATCTTCTGAAACCATACTTTGCAGAATTTTTTCCTCTTAGAAAATTGCCACATTGGCAGTTTATTTTAAACCAGCCTTGTATAGGATTTTAATAACTTAAGAGAGATGACGTTAGGTTTAAGTTAACTTCTTTGTTTAGTACTACTGTAACCTTTGATGAATGAATAATATGAATATCTTTCTGTGCTCTACCATTTGTGGCATAACTGGCATGGTAAGGGCTTCCTCTGTTGTTTTCAGGGCTTAAATTGTTGATCTGGAGAGCGTGGGAGAATAAATGAATCCTTAATAAATTCATCCTGATGGGATGATGCTGTCAAAGGAACTCAGACTCAAATTCCCTTTTTCTGAGATTTGAAGGGTCAAAGATGAAACCCCAAATCTAAATCTACTTTTTTCTTCCTTGTTCTAGGAGAAAGCACATTGTCAAACATTTTTGTTTTTCTAAGGGAATTAGGTCTTATTTTAGGTGGGAGTAGTCATTTTCACATACTCGCAAATTAAATTTGGATTTTTGATGTGTCACCTCCAAATATGGTCATATGTAGAGTCTTAGTGACAGGATGCAGTCTACAACTTCATACGTGCTTCTGATTACTGGATTCCATCACCATGAATGAATCTTTTAGAATAAATCCTGCAATTATTTTATGAATATTACATTGTCTCATGGGGGGTAGGTGGGAAGAATATTAAAAGAATTACTTTGCCAAATGTTAGCATTTAGGTAATTTTTGTAACCCTGTTCAGGTATTTTTTACTTTTTTTAATGAGACAGGAGGCTAACACAAAAGAGAAAGAAAGGAAGGAAGGAAGGAAGGAGCAAAGGAGGCAGGGAAGGAGGGAGGGAGGAAAGAAAGAAGGAAAGAAAGGAAGGAAGAAAGAAAGAAAAGAGAAAGAAAGAAAGAAATGGCTCTTTTTGGCTTCTGAGAGGCTTTGAGAATAAATACAAAGAAAAGATTGATGATCTTACTGTTTTCTTTTTCCTAGAAATAATTGTATGTTTTTCAGAGAGGCGAAGTAAGATTCAAGGAAAGAGTCTTACATGGCAATTAGAGGGGAGAGTTGGGACTAAAATAATATATGAGAGAAAAGAGAGAAAGAGGACTAAAGATATCAGAATATGAACATTAGCTGCCATGATTTCAGGAAGAGTTGTTCACCTTTTGGTTATCTAGCATCCACCAAGACACACATATTTTACTTTCTCTGTTTAACCTGGGAATGCCCTCTTCCGCAAAGCACAAATGCAGTTCATATTTGACCTTAAACAGTGTTAGTGTTTTCAAGTTTAATACTGGCAAGCTGTTTTTCTCCTTGTAAACCGCCTTATCAGACATCGAAATCGTACACTGTAAGTGGTGATATTTTTGTCTGGGACTTTCTCCCATTTTGCCTTCAGTGTTTTGTTTCTCTTTCACGGTGCTGCTTCCTATTTCCTTTTCCGTCCATCCTATCCAGGTGTCGGAGTCTGCTGCTCTCTGCCCTGCACCCAGTGCTACACCCGCTGCAGTCCCAGGCTCACTGGGGCCTCCCCCTGATGGAACCAGTCATGGTATCTCCCTGGATCTGCAGAACAATTATATACTAGGTTCTCAAAGTGTGGTCCCAGACAAAAAGCACCAGTATTACCTAGGAACTTGTTAGAAATGCAAATTTTGAGGCCCTACTCTAGAAAAATGAGAAACTCTGGGCATGGGGCCCAGAAATCTGTCTTTTAATAGAATAAAGCTCTCCAGGTGATTCCAATGCATGTTAAAAAGTGAATATTTATGTTTTAATAGGGTACAATATCTTCACCCAAAGAAGTATATTTTTGATGGTGAAATTCAGATCATCAAGGACAAAGGGAAGTTACTCCAATGTCCTCAGATTATAGCACTAAGAAACTCCATCTATGCATAAAATGAATCTTACTTGGGGGTCCAACTGCTAAAATAAATCATTGAAGCCTACAACAAATCAGATGGTAGGCAAGTAAGAGTGGGTATAGGTACATAGAAATAGGTTGGGAAAAGCTTGGTTTAGTTTGTTGAGGTAGGGAGAAGACTGAAAGGAAATTTGCCACTTTTTTGCAAACACGAGCAAGCTTTGTTCTTTTTCCCTCTATCGTTTTGCATTTGACCTTGAATGATTATGAGAATGGCTACAAAGTCTCTAAAAATTAAAGCTCCTTTTACTACAAAGGAATATTTATGCAGTAGTTTTAATGTTGAACTTAAATTGAACTAGATTCCAGATGGCATACTGTTATTAACTTTCTTGGTAGTTTTATATAAATGAATTAATTTTGTCCCTTAATTTTCCTTTCAATTGTAGATATTTTCAATCTATGGATATAATATGGGAATAGATAACATTAGTAAAAACTATTGGAAAATGTTTTTAATAATACTTTACTCTAAGTTACAATAATGAATATCAGTGCACATACTAAAGTATGTTCTTTATCTTCTGTTTTTACGCAGATAGCCCTTGTTAAATAGATTGCCTAGGCAAACCTAAGGGATTATATGAATTATATATTAGTTAAACTACCACTGTAGTTGAGAGTTTAGGCACTATTTTCAGCCCTGGTTGTACATTACAATGACATAGAGATGAAAAATGTATAAATATAAATGAACCATCTTGTCATCAAGAACAAAAAGCATAAGCGACACCAATGGCTGGTTGTTTTGTGGGAAGCAGTCCCCTCTCCCCCATTTTTGTTTGTGGGAACATGTGGCTGGTACACAGTAGTAGGCTTATAAACAGAATAATTGAATACTTTATTAAAAGTAAACTAAGCAGAAAGGGTTTTGTTCATTAGTTAAGAATGTGAGTGACATTTAACTCTGGGAAGATAAATTGGAGGAAGTGGTTGACTCTCTGAGGATCCATGAGGGTTTTGCATAGGCCCTGAAAAGTGCAATTTGAAAGTTTTGGGATTACACTTTTACCTGCTTCTGAAAGTGTCTTCAGCATTAAAGTGCAGATTGAGGTCTAGGGAGGAATAAGAAGAACACCCAGTTTCTCTGAAGCTGGCAAAGCGGTGACTAGGACTCTGATTGCCTTTAACATCTCACAGGGAGCTCTGACCAGCAGCTTCATGAAAGAGTCCAAAGTTACTGACATGTGGGTGACTTAGAGTAGTCAAACCGGCAGGAGTTTATGTCTGATCTGTCTTGTGGCATGTGATTCTTTTTTTTTTTTTTAATCAAGCATTTTCCTCCTAATTCTCTCAAAGCACAATGCAAATATTTATTGATCTCAACATCTGGCAAAGAGGATACCAAAAAAGTGTGTTTTGTAAGTTGCAAGTGGGTGGATTGTGTGTGCTAGAAAGGGACTTAATGATCTCTTGCACTGCGGTCCTTGGTTGTAACCGCCCTACGGTGCACCTATGTCATAGCATAAGCAGTGTGAGATAGGAAGCAGGATCTGACCTTCCAGTCACAGAGATCTAGGTCTGCTTCCCTGACCAACCAATTAACCTTGTGGCACTGGACATGTTACTTAACCTTTCTGAAGCTCGGTTTCTTCATCTGTAAAATGGACACAATAATGTTAGCTTGTTGTAAATGTTAAAAATGCTGTGTGTAATGTGTCTGACTCCCTGCAAACTCTCAACACTGAATAAAAGTTATAATAGTTATTTTACCTTTAATTTTATCTGTATGCCACCTGAAGAGAAAATGCCCACTGGGCATTTGCTGTTTTCAGTAGAATTTCTCAGCTGGGCATAGGTCATAGTCCCGAGTTGACTTTATAACCCCTATGAACAAATTATCATAATGAAAAAATTCTAACTTTTTTCTAGGATGTTTTTGTTAATCTGTGTCAAGCTCTTAGCCAAATCTTTTGTAAGATTCCTGTGATAATCTTGAAAGAAATAATTCATTTCATATTTACTGTTGATCACTCACATTTTATGTATTTTAGGAGGAGCCACACCTGGGATTAATGTCTATTTATACAGTTTATTATTTTTTTAAAGCCAACAGCTGACTCTTGCTGGCACTCTTCTGAGGTGACTTGGGCCAGGTCTGCAGGGTGATGTCCTCACAGCATCCTCTGGTGAAGCAGGTCTTGCTGACCTCTGCTGGGCTCCCTGGGGTTGGGATATTGCCTGGCCCTCTCTTCTCTCTGCTCTGTCCCCTCTGCCTGGCCTAATCCAGCTGCTTCCCATTCATTTCCTGGCTTCATAGCTTGCAGAGGGCTTGGGAATACTTCCCAAGTGAGGCAGTGATCAACATTCTTCACAGCTGGCGGTTTTCCTGCCAAATAGGAGTCTTCCTCTTACAGCATACCCCACCTGTCTGCAGCTGAATAGCTTCTGGATGTGTCCATGGCAGCCAGAGCTCAGAGCATGTGACACAGCCTGCACTGAATTCCTGCCCAGGTCAACGGCACACTCCATTCAGGGCCCTGGAAATCCCCTGCCCCCCCTCACCTTCAGCCTGCGGGAAGCGCCATCTAAGCAGATTTCTGTGTGTTCCTCTTCTGCCCAGCTCCCATTTCCCCAAATGAGAGCACTAAGGAAGGTCAGCAGAGCTTGGAATCAGCTAACCAAGGTTAAATCATGGAAAACACCAGAGGCCCAGGCAGGAAATAGGGACCAAGAGCTGTTTCAGAGAGTTGACAAAAACAGGATTGGCTGAACCCTCAACCCTGTGGATAAATGGAGGGTGCTGAGGCCTGGTAGGATTTTTGTACCTCTCCCATGTCCTCCACTGGCTTTGCACAGTGCTTGAAGGTCTAGTTCCTAGCCCAGCTTCCTCTTTCCAGTAAAAGCAGGGTGTGGTGCAGCATTTTCCAGAGTGTTCTGTGCAACCCTAATCCCCTGAGATGCTCCTTGAGGAAAGGTTTCCATGGTTGAATAACATTGTGCAATGCTGTGCACTGTGGCTTGCCCAAGAAGACTGGGTCGGAGTGCGCTCATGGGTTAGAGGCTCTTGGAGGTTCTGCTGCATCCAGAGGGTCGCAGAATGCTTCTTTCAAGTAACACCTAATAATGACGAGTAAAACTAATGCTCAATGGACGCACACACTGTTCCTTAAACCGCCAAGCATACACCCACCTCAGGGCCTTGGTCCTCGCTGTTCCCTCGGCCTGGAAGGCTATTTCTCTTGATATTCACATAACTAATCTCTCAGTTCATCATGCTTCTGCTCGAGAGATATCTTCTGTGACTATCCTATCAAAAAGAGCCCCCTCTTTCACCCCCATCCAGTCACTTTGTTCATTCCCTCACTGTGCTTTATGATTTTTTTCATAGCATTTATAACTCTCTGGCATTGCAGATCATTTATTTGTTATTATTTAAGAATTAACTTATTTTCAATAAATCTATTGTAATTAAAACGGAAGCTTCATGAAGGCAGAGACACTGCTGTGCTCTCTGTATCTTCAGCCCCGGAATGGTGCACGGAGCCAAGCTGGTATTCAATACATTGGTGTTGGATGAACCAGTGAATAGTGGAAAAGAGCAAAGGACTTCAAGGCAGAAAATCTTACATCCGTCCCTGATTCTACCTCTTTCTCTCCTGACGTGACCTTGAGCAAATCCCTTCATCACTGGGACCCTTGATTTCTTTATATAAGATAATGAGAAATAATACCCATCCCACCTATCTTAACACGAGGAGGATCAGATAAGAGCTTGGCCGTGATGGTGCTTCACAATCTGTCAGCGGGTGTCTGAGTCCTCTCAGAGTGCTATGACAGAATAGGATAGACCCGGGGGCTTATAAACACCAGAAATTTATGACTTATAGGGCTGGAGACTGGGGAGTCCAAGACCAGGATGCCAGCAGATCTGGTGTCTGGTGAGATCTGGCTTCCTGGAATGTAGAACTCTTTGGTCTTTTTAATGTGTCCTCACAGGGCAGAAGAGGAAGTCAGGAGGGAGTTTTCTAGGGACTCTTTTAGAAGAGCCTTGATCTCATTCATGAGGGCTCCACCCTCATGACTTAATCACCTCCCAAAGGTCCCACCAGAAAATACCATTGCATTGAAAATTCGGTTTCAACATACGGATTTTGGGGGAACACAAACATTCGGACCATAGCAGAGGCTAAGCAGAGATTGTTCTGATCAAAGACAAAATGCAGAAAAGAAAGGGAGGTGACCCTCATGGTAGAGATCGGACTCTCTGGGAGTGAGGATAGGTTATCCTGACAGAAGGGACGGATGAGTAGGAAAAACCCAGAACAGGTAATGCCATCTAGAGAGGAAAGACCCCCTGATACTATCCTCAATGGCGGGGACTGGGAGGAGTCCTTCGGTGGGCGCTGGAGAGACGCACCTGCAGGGCTAGTGACTGTCACTGTGCCCCGACACTTTGCTTTTCGAGCAGGTTTATTGAACCTGTATGACGCCCAATGGGATAAGTGCTGTCTAGGTTTATTCGTAAGGACGCTGAGGCAGAGGGACTTTCAGCACTGTTGAAGTGAGAGCCCAGATCTAATGCTGATCGAGGCTGTGTGACAGTGTGATCTTGGCCGCCCCGGAGCCCGTTGGGGTCTGCTCCTTGCCCTGTTGGGAGGTGGCAGCGTGAGCCCACAGGTAAGTGGGACTGGGGAGCACCTGCTGTCCTCTTCTTCAGCTCTCAGAGGAAAAGAGTTTGAGCCACAAACCGACAAACATTGCTGAGACATAAGACCGCCTGCTGGAGTCGCTTTTCAGTGGAGGGGGTGCAGGGTGAGGAAGGTAGGAAGTTATTACGATGTGGCACTGGTCGAGATTTTGTTATTGGAGGAAATGTGTACATGTGCAGAAAACGGAAATTGTGGAGGCTGGGATGTGTGGAGATGGCTGCTAGCCTTGTTTACAGTATTACTTTCTGTTTCTAGGGTTTATCTCATATCTTGTTTCTCTTTATTTTTTAATCATGCATTGATATTACTGTTTGCTTTAACTAATTATCTGTGTGTCTCCAACTGAGTCAACCTAAAAATTATAAATGACATTAGTACCAAGTCTAGAATTGAATAAATTGAATGAGATCTAATATTCCTCTCTGCGTTACCAATGTTTGCCTAATGAGGACTTAAATCAACTTTGAAAAACCTTAATTTATTTGGGTACTATATTCAATAAAGCCTTCCCATCCACTTTGGCTGTTAGACCTGATGTACGAAACTTGCCCCACTAAAGACACTGTGAACTTTGCCCCCCAAAATAGGGTTCTATGGTTGGAGACAAATCCTGAATATATTAGAATACAGAATAGTCTAGATCTCTGGGATAAAGTGAGCATGCTTAATGCTATTTCTACTCCACAGAGCTCATTTTCCTTATAAGAGCTGTCAGTGAGTCTGGAGAGAAGCTTTGACTGTATGTGTAAAAAGTCAATTCTAAGAAATGATCCGGGTTAATTCAGCCCTGAAATCTTTCCCTCAAAATAACTGATAACTGTTATCTCAAGGTGAGAATGGGAATGGGGAAATGTTTTTCTCTTATATGTTTTTTGAATACTGCTTTCAGTTTCTGTCAGTTCAAGGGGATGGATACTCTGTGTATGTGTTTCTGTGTGTGTCTGAGAGGGAGAGAACACTCCAAGCTTTTCAAAACTACCCTCCTAGCTCTCTTCACTCATTTGTTCCTCCCTCTGAGCAGGCCCCGTGCACATTTCTGTTTCAGCATCACACTACGGGCTCAGTGTTATAGAACGAGGAGGGATGGGAACACCGGCAGCCAGCTCCGAAATTGAGTCTTGGCTCCACCACTTTCCTCTATCCTTGGCACATTTTCTAACTTTTCTGTCTATGTTTCCTCAGCCGCCAGTGGAGATAACAGTCCCTACAGCTTTGTGTTGAAATAAATTTCTCTAAGATGGAGCCGCTCTTGCATGGGGTGCAGCAGGAACAAACTGAAACTTAGGTAACTTTTGTGTCCCTGTAAATTCTCTGCTTGACTCCAAATGCAGGCTATTCAGGCAGCCAATCGCCAAACGCTGAGCCAACTCTGGGGCTTCTCATCCCAGACAAGGGTGACTGAGTGACTCTAGCCCATCAGGTAGTTTCAATTTTTGTCTTGCTTGTTCTTTATTCTTCATCCTGTAAAAGGTTCCTGTCTCCCACCCTATTTGGCAGTTCTCTGAAAGCAAACTGTCCATTTCGTGAAGTGTTTTTCATTTGTTTAGAATTGTAAAAAAAAAGATGGTAAAACTGTCAAGTGATATGATTTTATATTTACCAAAATCAACTGAAAAATCACTCCAAAGAATTAAAGAATCAGTAAATTGCAGGGTATAAAATTACTATACAGCAACGAATAACTCATATAAATAATACCAGTTAAAAAGTACAATGGATTGTTTCTTGGCCTTTTGGCTAAGATAAGTGTAGTATCTGTTCTTATCAGCTTAATATCTGATACATCCTCTATCTGAGGACAATACATCGAATGTATTTTGGAGCAGGGACATGGAATAGAGGCTTGCTTTGTCCCCTTCACACACTGACCTGGTGTTGCAGTATCTCTGGGAACAGTGTACCCTCTTTGGGGGAAAAATACAATGGAAAAGAAAACCACATCTGCAATTGCAAAAACAATAACAAGTGGATAGATTGCTTAAGAATAAACTTAACAAAAAATACACATCTGTGTCAGGAAAATTTCAAAATGCTACTGGGGATGCAGAAGTAGGAACGAATACTGAAATATATACCATGTTCTTTGGTAGAAAAAAATTTATTAAAAAAATTTTTAATTAAAACCTTTTTACATTGAAGTACAGTTGATATACAGTATTGTATTTGTTAAAGGTGTGGTACATAGTGATTTGACAGTTTTATACATTATGAAATGCTCACCATGATAAGTGTAGTTACCATCTGTTCACTATGCGAAGTTATTACAGTATTATTGACTATATTCCCTGTGCTGTACTTTTTCATCCCTGTGACTTATTTATGTTATAATGGGCAGTTTGCTCCCCTTTATCCCCCTCACCTATTTCACTTATCTCACCCCCAACTCCCCTCCCTCATGAAGTGTTAAATATAGTTTGTTTGTACCTAAATTGTCTTCTTTAATCATTTTAAAAAACAGCTGTCATGAAGATTATATGAGATAATGCATGTGGGGCATCTGGCACATGATAAACACTCAGTAAATATCAGTCAGGATTATTTTCACTACTAACACCTTCTCCATTCCCTGTAAGGATATACCTTTCTTGATGGAAATAACTGTTTTACTGATCCTCATGATACCTTATACGTAGTAGTTGTTTAATAACCGTTTATTTAATGGAATGGAATACACATTTTAATAATACTCAGTGTGTTGCAATTGGCCCTTGAACTTCTCAAAGAAAATACCCATTATATTCAGCATGTCCCCTTTGCAGATGTTGTCAGGCGTCAGGTTGAGTGATTCAACATTCCACTGCCCTAAAAATAAATTCACAGTATGTTTCTCAAAAGCATAGCATCACACCTAAACACTGCCTTATTTTTTGATTGTGCACTCGTTAGATTGGCTCCTTCTGTTCTGTGTTCTTCCCTGGGAGCTTGAATTTTATGAAGATGGTAGGAGGCCTGGGTGCATGAAGAGATTCACAGTTGGTGGAAATCAGACGATTGAAGTTCTGCACAGCTTTGCTGAGAAAATTCACTTCTGTTTCCTCTGGGTTACATTCCTGTCACCCGCTTTACCACGAGCTGGTCAAACAGAGGCAGAGAGAAATCGATTGGGTGAGTCATGTCTATTATTGTTACTACCTTTGAAAGGCCTTGTAAATTGGGCATTTGCTAAAGAGAACTGCTTTAGAAACAGCACAATTGTTCACTGTCCATCTGGGACAAACAACTCTGTGGTACCAAGTGCAGAAACCATTGAGGTCATGCAGATCAAGCTTCATGAGTGGCATTTCATTGCACAGAGGTGGCATGAATTGGCTGTCTTATTAAGAAGCCCTGTGATGATAAAACAGAATTAAAGTGAGTCAGAAGAAATTACCGAGCAGGGGTTAAGGAAGGGCAGAGGAGTCTTGATCGTGGAGATACAGGCCTAGATGTATTAATTCTATAGGTGTTTGTTTTTAATAATTATGCATAAATGTTTGAATAATAATCACCCCCACGAATTATGTGAAATTATACTCCTCTCAACTGTATAAAACCTTTATATGTGCCCATCAGCTGAGCCGAGGAACGTGTAATGATGTGAAGCCTAAGACTTCAATGAAATGTTTCCATAAAAAATGACAGGTTTTCTTTTACTTATAATTACTTGTCAATTTCAAAGGAATCAAATTTCATATCACATAAATTCACCAAGGCACTAGCTCCTGTTGTTTCAGTAAGCTACCCTATATTTAGAAATTTCCTGTGCCTTTCAGATAAATGTATTTCCTTTAGAAAAGCAATTTGCATAGCCTAACTTTAAAATAGAGTAGAAGCTGTTTCTAATGAAAGGAATTTGTGATGTCATATTGGGTGTGCCAATCCTTCAATTACAAGGGGAGGATCAGAAAATGGTTATGCCGAGCAATTTAAAAAGAAATGTATCAAAAGATCGTTATGCATGGTCACATTTGGCAGCAAAATATAATCCTATAGACAGTAGAAAGGTCTGCGCTTCCGTGTAACTTGGCTTGGAAGCCAGCAGTGACAAACCGCGCAGACCAACAGCCTCCCCTTTGCGCAAATGTGGAAAACCACTTGTAAGTTCCTCTCCTCTAAGCCCCCTCCCTGTGGCTCCACTTTGTTTTTCAACTATTTTATTTTTGGTAAAAGTTAGGCTTACCAAACCCTGAAATACACTCAACCTCCTGCTGTCTATTCCAACACTGGAAGCGGCTCCAATATGAAAATCAGCGCATCACGTATAATAAGGCGGAGAAATGTTATTAGCAGTTGGCACATGCATTCCTCTTAGAAAGGGAAATGAGTTTACTTTGAAAAAGACCCTGAGGGAGCTGGGAGAGCACAACAGATCACCGGGAGGGACCAGGGTGTGGGCTGAACATTTCTGAGACAAAAGCAGCAATTTGGCAGAAACTTCCCAGGAGAGCTACAGGGAGGGGCTGCAGCCAATGAGGGGGCGGAAAGAGGCTCGCAGCTGCTCCACGTGACTCCTCTGTCCTCCCCCCTGCACAAATCTTCGCTGAAATTACTGAACTGATTAAATATTTGGTGCAAGTCTTTTTTTTTTTTTTTTTTTTTAGAAACTTGTGTGAGGGCTGAGCTTATGTCCAGATCCACTGAGTAGAACACTGCCAACTTGTGTGGACCCAAGAGTGGATGCAGAGAAAAGCCTGTGTGCGTAAGTGCTTATGAATTTTTTAGGAATTATAGGGAGACTTCTGGCCACTCACACATCTAGATTGGTGTACTGAAATCTTTGGCTGCCTGAGAGAGCCCCTCATGGCACCTATACCAGCTACTTTACGGGCAGTATCACTTTGTGATATTGTTGTTATTGGTGGGAAGCCACTGTGTGTCTTGACCTACTTCATGGACAGGTCTTGGAAACACGACTCTAAACACTATGCAGCATGGTTGATTTAGTAGTCTTTGAACTGGCTAGACTTCAAAATAATGTTAATTTAAGAGGCTGGCTCACGGAAAATGATGCTTGAGTGGACTGAGAACCTTAAGATCCTAGCCTTACATTTCATAAACATCCACCAACCCCAGCCTTTCAAAATCAATTCAAAATCCTTGATTGATAAGTGGAGGGATAAATTCAGAACCAGATAGAGTGGGTATCAACTATTCCCAAGGATTCTTCATTAGCCAGTTTTGCCAAGGTGCAAGTGAAGATGGAACAACATATCGGGCCATTTGCACATGATCTCATATCTGTTCTAAAGTCACATCTAGAGGATGACAGTACAAAACAATGGAAAAAACATATTTGACCATGGTTCACAGTGTGTCTTAGGACCTTTGTTTTAAAAATAATAATATTTTATCACCTAAATAAATGGTTCAATGTCATCAGTTATTTCCTTCAACTGAAATGCTCTCACCCAGAGTTTCAGATTGCATCACTTCCTGAAAGATGCCTTCTCTGACCACCCCTTACAAACTTAGTCCCTGCATTTCACACTTTGAATTGTCTTCACATTTACTACCATCTAGTGATCCTGTTCTTTTATTCCTTACCTGTTTTTGGTCTGTCTGCCAACCACTGCAACATGAGGACTGTGAAAGCAGGGAACTGACATTCCTTGCTCATTGCTGCTACTCAAGCTCTAGGATAATGCCTGGCCCCTAACCAGAGCTCAGTAAGTATTGATTGGATCCTTTAATGAATTTCACTCAGCTTCCAACCTGTAGAGATGATCAAAATCCTTGTAGGCCACTACAATTATACTGTGGTTATTATTACAAAGGAAACACATAGTGAAGGATTCTATGGCTGGTATTTTGATCTTATTCCCTTTTACTATCATCCTAATCTTGGCTCATGCAAATGATGATCAAATTATATCCATCAGGATACTATGCAAGAAAAAAAATTCAGGATTAAAGGACCAATTTGGCAGTAACTTGCCAGTGCAGTTGGGAAGCGATGCACTCAAAGTGAATCTAGAGATTCAATTAAATGATATAACGGTAGAGGTCAGTTTTAATTTGCAGGAATGTTTTGGTGTTCAATTTTAGCTTTACATTAATAGCATTATTAGATTATACTCTTGGCTTGTTAAAAGGGTGGGCTCACTTTTTTTCCCTTAATTTAAGAAAAAAATTCAGCAGTGGAAGTTAGTGATACCCATTTGTTAAGATGTAGCATGATTTAATATTACTTTTGATTTAAAATGTATTTGAAATATGAATATGGAATGTATAAATATTTTCAAAATTAAAACAACTAACAAAAATGTTCTTCAGCTTATATTATGGATAATTAAAAGAGGATATTTCAGAGTGCAAATGCATTGTTTTGAGAGAGTGGAATCTTTTTTATCCTTCATAACTTATTGCTTTGATTTTTTTTGATGATCTTATTTGTGATATGTTGACAGAGAAGTCTTGTCTTATAATGTAACTAGACTTGTTAGACCTAAAAATTATTAATTTTATTCTTTGCATATTGTTTTCCATCCCATATGAGGAAAACAGCAGAAGCACTGATGAATTAGACTTAGTGCATAAAAGAAAGTTCCAGAAATTTTTCAAAATTTCCTTTCTAGGTGTCTTGGAATTGCAATGTGCTTATTTACTACTGGTGGAATAAAGAAAGAACAGTTTTCAGGTGTTTGTATAAGCACAAACTGTTTTGGTTTTGTTTCCAAAAAAAGTACAGTAAACATTTCAGTTAACTATATCTGCATAATAAATTACCACAGACTTTACTGGCTTAAAACAGTAATAAACATTTATCTCTCACAGCTCCTGTGAAGGATTAGGGGGCAGCTCAGCTGGATTTTCTAGCTGGGGTGTGGGGGGCCTTTCGTGAGGTTGCAGTCAAGTTGCTGACCAGGGCTACAGTCATCTGAGGGCTTGACTGTGGCTGGAGGATCTGTTCCCAGATGGCTCACTAACAGAGATGGTAAATATGTGATGGCTGTTTACAGGAGACCTCTGTTCCTCATGGTGTGTACCTCTCCATAGGGGTGGTTGAATGTCTTTACAACACGGTGGTTGACTTCACCTAGAGCAAGTGATTCAAGTGAGCAATGTGGAAGTTGCTATACATTTTTATGACCTAACACCAGAAGTCACACACCACCACATCAACCATGTTCTATTAGTCACACAAACCAATCTTTATACAGTGTAGGAAGGGACCACATGAGGGCATAAATACCAGGAAGTAAGAATCACTGGGGACATCTTGGAGGTTGACTATCACAATGAGAAATATCAGAATTATTTAAAAGTCTACAACTGTTATGAATTTTGAATTGATTACCACTTGTTCACTAAAAAGAACTTTGCAAATTATAGGGTAGTGGTGGTGGTGCAGAAATGGAAACAGCATTTAACCAAAAGGCCTAATAAGTGTACAAATAACACCCCTCGCCCCTAATATTATGAACATCTATCATCATATTGGATAAAGCAAATAAATTAGTATTATCAAATCTGTTTCATAAGATTATAAACATCCTCTGCTTTTGGCGGGGAATGATATCAGATAATTGAAAAAATGATATCAGATAATTGAAAAAGAAAAAAATAGAGGAAGGGAGAGATTGGAAAATAAAATAAAAGCATCCAGAGAAAGAAAAAAGTAGTCGAGAAAGAGATGGGAAAGGAAGGAATGAGAGACGGAAAATGGGAGAGATCATAGCAGACAATATAGAAGACAAAGATATGGAACTATGAGGCAAAAGAATTGTAGGAAAGAGATGAGATACACAAAAGAGAGAAGGCAGTGGTGGGGGGAGGCGGAATCAGGAGAAGGGGAAAGTGAGTCAAAAAAGAAAAAGGTGAAAGACATTAGCTTCCTCATTTCTTTCCTCTACCAGTTTTTAGATCCTTCATCTCAGAACAGGGCTAGGGACACGTGGTCTCTTCGTTGGTTTTCTCATTCTGTTTTCCTGGCTTCTCCAGAGTTTCCTTCAATGCCAGTTTTCCAGAATCCTGGTTTTTGAGAGGAGAGTGGAATGACCACTTTATTTAATATCCAATATTTTCTCTTCTTAGGGACACACTATCTTGCTGGATATTTTTCTAAATGCATTGAAAAAATGTAGTTTATCAGGTGGAAAAAACCAGACATGAGCAAATGATTCTCTGAGAGATTTTGATTCTGTAAAATGTTATAACCGTGTTTGTATTTGGTCCCCTTTGTGTTTCTGCAGACTAGCACAGCTCATTTGGGGTTTTGAGTCACAGTTCACTTTAGTTCAGGTTCCTGATTCAATTCATATTTGTGATTGAAGCGAAATTCTGGATAAAAAAAGTATTCAGCTGGCCAGAGTCCTTAGCCAATATTCATATATATATATACATATATATATATATAAATGTGATAACAGTACATAATTTGCACTTCAATACTGTTTAACTTATAGCATAAAGAAAACTTGGACAATATTCATATGTTGAAATATTAAATTAGTAAATCAATGTTTTTTAAAATATATTCTCAGTGTCCTTTTCAATATACAAGTTAACTCACGAAGGTAAATTCAATCAAAACTATTCACACAACATGCAACCTTCTTTTTAGACCATTTCCTTCCCCTCTCCTCCCAAACTAGTTTGTTTTTCAAAATAATATTTAAATTAAAACAAATTTTCAAGTGTATAATACATTCACAAAGTTCAAAATTCATCCCTTTTGGAATTCATTTGACTTTCAAATCTTGTAATTGGGATCCTTCGCTTGGGAAATTTCCTGGCTGTTAGCTCTTCAAATGTTACCTCGTTCTCATTCTTTTTTCCTCTGGAGCTCTGATTAAAGGCATGTTAATTTCTCAATCTACCATCCACGTCTTTTCCTTTTCCTTTCATGTTTTATATCTCTGCCTGTTTGTACTTCTTTCTAGATAAGTTCTTCTGGTCTGTCCTCCATTTCACCCATTATTTCTGCAGCTATGCTTAGTATGTTGTTAAAACCATCCATTTAAGTTTTGATTACAATTATTGTAGTTGTCAGCTTTTGAGGTTCTATTTGATTCTATTAAAATATTCTATGTAGTTTCTTATTATCTGGATTTATTTTCAAGCTTGACTTTTATGTAACAGAGTAATCATAATCCTTTTGTAATCTATGTCTGATAATTCCAGTATTAGATCTTTTGTAGTTCTGTTTCTGCTATTATTTCTGCTGGCTTTTGTTCTTATCCTTGGTTTTCTTAATGACTGTGAGCTGCTCATTTTCTTTAGAAAATCATCTGTAGACAAATTCTGAGGCCCTGGGTGTTGCTGGTTCTTCTAGTGGGGACTTATTTTTGTTTTGGCTGAGTGCCTGAACACTACCAGTTTTTGGCTTTTCTTGGGTTACCCAGGTACTGTGGATTTGGGCTGTAAATCCTCACGAGGGCTAGTTTGTCCTGACGTTTCATCGACGGACTGGCTCTCCTCTATCCCTGCCTTCCATGGGGCATGTATTGTGGGGCTTAAGTTTTCATTCATCCTTACTCCAAAGTTTCATCCTTATACCGGTCGTTTGGGACCTGAGTATCCTATTAGATTTCCCCAGCAGGCTCTGGGCTTTGTATTCTGTTTGCAATCTCCTCTGAGGCCATGGAAACTAAGGCTGAGGTAGACAGGGCTTGGCAAATGCCCTCAGTGCCCTATTCACTTCTGGGGTCCTAAATCCCTTGGATTTTGGGTCACCAATTTCTTAACTTTCCTTTGATTTTTTTTTTTAGATTTTACTAATATTTCATCTAGTGTTTTCAGTTATTTTCAATTGGAGGGCTTTTCCACTTATTTAACCCACTCTATTACTGGAAATGAGTCCTGGTACAAATTCAACAGGTACAAAAGGATATACAATAAAGTCTCTCCCTTATTCCTCTCTTCCTGATCACCATCTGATCATCTCAGTAGATGCTGAAAAGGTATTGGATCAAATTGAAAACTCATTCACACAATCATCCATACCTACATGCAGATTCTTACAAAACTGAATAGAAGGCAAACTTTCAAAGGCTGTTGATGCTTTACATCATACTGAAATGGTGATAACTTGGAGGCATTCTTGTTAAAATCAAGAGCAACACTAAGAATGGCGGTGCCTGTGGCACCACGTCTACTCAACATTGTATGGGCAGTCCTGGAAAATGCAATAAGAAAGGAAAAGAAGTATGACATTGAAGGGGAACATAAAAGCTTTTTCTCATTTGCAAAGGATATGATTGTCTATAGAGACTCTAAAGACCATTTATTAGAACCAATAAGAATCCAGCAAGTTTGCTAGGCATAATAACACTCCTTTGTTGGTAATTATTATTCAGAAAAGTAGTGGAAAAATACATAATTCATAATAGCAACAGAACTATAAGTTATCTTTGAATAAATCCAGCAAAATACCTTTAACATTTTATGGAGAAAATAGAACAATATGGAACATTAAAAAAGATCCAAATGAATAGAAATACATATCATTTTTGTGAAAAGAAAATTATATTGACTGTATACATATACTGACATATATATATGACTATTATAGTGATGGTGTTTTCCATTAACCTACAGATTCAGTGCTTTATATAGACATTGTCAGGCTGATGCTGAAATTCATTAGAAAGAACAAAAGGTAAACCAATTTTGCAGAAGAATTTGGGGGGCTTGTGCTATCAAGTACAATGCTTATTATAAACGTAAGTTAACTAAGATGATGTCATATTTGGGCAATGATATACAAATACATATACAGGATAGAAAGCCTAGGAAAAAATCACATATATGGAGAGATATGATATCTGACATTACAAATGAGTAGGAACAGGATAAGCTATTCAAAACATTTTCATGGTTTTCATGGAACAGATGGTTCTCCACACAGAAAAGAAAATTCTCACACCATACTCTGAAGTTTTAATTCCAGGGAGATTAAAGGCCTAAATATGAAAAACAAAGTTTTTAACATTTTAGGAGAATATATAGGAGGCATATATTTTATTTTGAGACAGGAAAGGATCTATTAAATAAAACACTAAAAAGCAGACACCATAAAGGCAGAGACTGATGAAATAAAAAAAAAACTCTGTTTAACAAAATACACTACAAAGTTGAAAGAAAAGTTACAGAATGGGAGAAAATATTTATGCCACAATAACAAATATAAAATTTGTATTCTACACATATAAAATACACCTACAAATAAAAACATAAAAGACAAATCTGTTAGAAAAATGGACAAAGACATAAATAAGCTATTTACAGAAGTGGTTAGTGGCTACTGTATGGGGTGGTGCGGCTCTAGCAAAAAATTTTCCTGCACAAGAAGTTCCAGCACAGTATATATAACAGGAAAACACTGGAAACACCTACATCTCATCAGCAAAAGAATAAATAAATAAAAGTATAATATACTCATAAATTGGAATACTATACCTTTTCAAAATAAACTAGATCTCCATACATTAATAAATACAAAAAATTTTGAGTCCAGAAAAGCAAGCTGCAGAATGATAATAGAGTACAATGAAATTTACATACAAGTTTTATAAAATACTACATAGTATGTGGGATGTTATTTATGAGGTCCTCATATGCATTAATAATATAAACATATCCATGGTAATGATAAAGTTTTACTTCAGGATAGTGGTTATGTCTGAGTAGGGAGCGAGGAGAATGGAATCTGGCAGAGGTATGGAAGGGACTTTGGCTGTCTAGATAAATTTCCACCCCCATTACATAAATACAGCAAAATGTTAAGATTTGATAAAGATGGCAAATAATACACAGGCGTTTGATTCATACTATATTAGCTATCTATTAAATAGAAGACCTAAGTTTAAATGTAATCTAAATTAAATATTTATAATACTTTTTGTATGTTCGACACATTTCATAAGTAATCATCAAATAAAAACCTATAGTCCTAATTGGATGATTCAACAGTGAGAAATACATTATTGTAATTCATCATACTAGTAAACTCAATTAGTAAGTTAAGAAGAAATGCTTAAAAACATAATGAGCAAGAAATGGGTAAGATTTATGTAAAGGAAATCTACAAAACTTTGAGGACACACTATAAGACCTGAATAAATAGAGGAAACTCCCCTGGTAGGTCCAAGGGAGGACAACTCATATTGTAAAGTTACCAGTCCTCTCCAAGGTGATAGGGAGATTTAATGCAGTTCCAATTGGAACTTCAGTGTTTTGAGTATTTAAAATTAATGAGGAAAAGGCAAAGAGGGACAAATTGGCTATACATTAGGAAAAGAATGATGTTTATCTTATGTTACCCAATTTGGAAAGATAAATTTCAAATAGGTTAATGATCTAAATGTGAAAAATAAAATTATAAAATGATTGGCAAAATATGTTGAAAAATACTTTAAAAATCCTGGAGTGAGAATGACCTCTAAAGAAAATATTGACAGATTTAACTGTATAAAACTAAAAAACTTCAGTATGGTATAAGACATTAAAACAAAACACACACACAAAAATTAAAGAACAAAATAGAAGGAAATAAACCCTGCAGATAAATGATTCCTATCCATCCTGTTCAATGAGCTACAATAAGTTGCTAACATTTATCAGGCACTACGTTGTGCCTGGCATTGTTCTAAGTGCTTTAAAATATTAAGCCATTCAGCAAATTGGTTCAACCATTGTGGAAAACAGTATGGAGGTTCCTCAATAAACTCAAAATAGAAATACCATTTGACCCAGGAATCCCACTCCTAGGAATTTACCCCAAGAATGCAGCAGCCCAGTTTCAAAAAGACAGATGCACCCCTATGTTTATTGCAGCAGTATTCACAGTAGCCAAGAAATGGAAGCAACCTAAGTGTCCATCAGTAGATGAATGGATTAAGAAGATGTGGTACATATACACAATGGAATATTATTCAGCCATAAGAAGAAAACAAATCCTACCATTTGCAACAACATGGATGGAGCTGGAGGGTATTATGCTCAGTGAAATAAGCCAGGCCGAAAAAGACAAGTATCAAATGATCTCACTCATAGTGGAGTATAAGAACAAAGAAAAAAAAAAAAACTGAAGGAACAAAACAGCAGCAGACTCACAGAACCCAAGAATGGACTAATAGTTACGAAAGGGAAAGGGACTGGGGAGGATGGGTGGGAAGGGAGGGATAAGAGGGTAAAAGGGGCATTACGATTGGCAGACATAGGGTGGGGGGGCACGGGGGGGACTGTACAGCTCAGAGAAGACAAGTAGTGATTCTCATCTCAGTATGCTGATGGACAGTGACTGTAATAGGGTTGGTGGGGGGGACCTGATGAAGGGGGTAGTTTAATCATCACAATATTGCTCATGTAATTGTAGGTTAATGATACTAAAATAAAATAAATTGTAAAAAAAAAAATATTAAGCCATTCAAAATCGCACAACAACCCTATGAGGTAGATACCTAGCCCGGTGAGGTTATTTACCTTCTCCAAAGCGATGTAGCTACTAAGCTGTTAAGTATGGGATTTGAATCCAGTCAGACTGGCTCCAGCATCTGCTCTCTTAAATATTTTTCTGCTTATAAAGCAATAGAAAAAAAAAAGCAACCCAAGTGAAACATAAGCAAAAGGAGAATAATAGAAAATTTACAGAGGCCTATCAATGTGTGAGAAGATACTAAACTTCACTAGTCACCACAAAATTGCGAATTAAAGCATGAAATGTCACATTTGCCTTTCAGACTGGTAAACAAATTAGAAAGATTTTAATAAACTTATAAAATTAAAGTTAAAAAATTTAACTAACATAGTGTGAGGATTTGAGGATACCATCACTTTTATACTTTGTTGGTGGGAAATAAATTGCTCTGGATTTTAGGAGAGCAACTTGTCAATATTAATCAAAATGACAAATTCACATACTTTTGGCTTGGCGATCTACTTTCTGGAATTCAGTTAGCTTTACTTCCGGCAATATACACAGATGTGATACAGCTATATGACAACGCGACTGACACTAGAAATAATGGGGTAGATCTATATATTCTGGTACGGGAAAATGTCCAAAGCAGAGAACAGGTACAGTGTGATTACATTTGGGTAAAAAAATACAGATGTCCATGTCAAGAGCAAGCCCCTCCATGTACTCCTGCATGCTAGGTGCTTTTCTTGGAGTCTTTGTGGTGGCTTTCTAGAATGCCCTTGACTTTATGAGTCTTGTTTCCACTCTTTTTCCCTCCATGTGAGGGATTATTAATGAGTCTGCCCAGGTCTCCCAGCAGAGTGTGCTTGATGTTGTTAGTACATACTTTCCCCTTTGATCTAATTTCAAGCCACTATATTACCTGTAATAATTTTCATATCTTCTTTCTTCTCCATTTTTCCTAATTACATAGGGATGTTTGGGGAGTCCTAATGCCAAATAACTAAATATTTGGAAGAGAGCCTATTTGAGAATTTTACCAGAACTGACTAAATAAGGCCATGTTCTGATAGAGGAACTGATTGAATAACATTTGATAGAATGTGGTAAAAATTAATGAAAACTTGTTTAAGGAACACAGCTTATTTCACATAGTTAGAATGGACTTTATCTGTACACTTCACATGCAAGGATTTTAATCAAACACAGGTCTTTTACTGTACCTCAGGGGACAATATGTGTTAAAGGAACAAGGTATCAGACTGTGGTATCAGTGACTAAAATAGGTCTATTTCTTATGGACATGTGATGTGTGGTGATAATCATTCAATAAAGTCCATGGGAAGCAAGGAAACGGAAATGGTCCTAATAAAGACAAGAGGTGTCATCACTCACTAATGGCAGCATATCCATCAGCCTTGCAAATAATTAGAGATAAGAAAAATGCTAACTGGATGAGCATTTGGCAAGTCCTGAATTTAAGAAAAGTAAGTTGTATTTATATATTTCATCAGAGTTTATAATGTGCTTTTACATGTTTCATCTCAGAATCGTCACAACCATCCAGGTGAGGTGAGCAGTGTATTGTTATCCCCGTTGTGCAGAGGAGGGAACTGCTAGCTGGGGGTCATACATTGAGAGGGTAGAAATGCTCATGTATAAAAGTTCTTGGATCAGATCCATTTAAAAAATATATGCATTTAAGAAGACCTTTTCATCAAAAAAAAAAACAACAAAAACATAGATAAATAAAATAAAATAAAAAGAACAGCCCAAAAAAATGCATTTAATAGCTGTAAGGGAAAATTAATACATGGTGATGTTTTTGAACATTACTAAATTTTTCACATAAAGGACCAAACTAACTCAATTTGAACTTTTGTACTATTTCTCAAGATTCAATCACAACAGCAAATATGAACAGGTCTTTGAAATTGGCCATCAATCCTGCAATTCCTAAAAAAGCTGGGAAACATACCACACTTCTTTTCCAGCCTAAAAGAAAGTAGGAAAATAAAAAGAATGAACAGGCTTATATGTTAATTCAAAGTGTGGTGTCCTTTCTTTTTCTTCATTTTCCATTTCATTGATTTTTCTTGGGAATCTGTGTTTGTGGGTGAATAGGGGTAAGCAGAGGACAGTTAAGTAACAAGCATTTATTGGACATCCATTATATATATGATGAATAAAAAAATGTACACACTACTTAACAAAGCATCTGAGGTGACATACGAGAGAAAAAGGCACAGTTAGGGTTCCCAAGAAACTTAGAATGCAAATAGGTAGAAATAAAGTGATGAGAACAAACACAAAATTATATATGAATTGTGAAATAATTTACAGCATATTAAATATATCAGTAATAGGAGAGCACACAGTAAATGACCAAAGCAGGCTGAGCTAGTCTTAGAAAACTGTCTTCCGTTGGTGAATGCTGAGCCAAGACTTGAAATTGGTTTTAGTCTAGAATTAATGGAGATGAATGAGATTGATTTCTCTGGTGGTGGGAAGGGTTTGTAAGGGGCCAGGGGAGAGAGAGCTGGTAAGTACAAAAGGATTGCCAGTAAAGATAAACACATATCACTAGTAACTTGGAAAATGATGTAAAGAAATGAATTTGAAAAGACAAATTAAAATGCATAATTTGTGACCCAAGTTTTTAAACCTTTAAAGGTGTTAGGGAAGGCTTGTTGTTTGAGAAGATCCATGTATTTGTCCTGCATGAAACAGTTTGAAGCTAATTTTTGGTATTGCTATGGATAGCAGAGCTTAAATAAAATGACAAGTAGTAAAAAAATATATGTTTATTGTCATATACCTAAAAAATGAGTGCAAAATATGAATATCTAATTTCTTTTAGCCAACAAGTAATTGAAATGTCACGGACCCTTCCTGGACTATATATACATATATCATATATGCAGATGTACATACGGAAGACAGTTGTGATGAGTTCTTGACTTGGAGTCAGTGGGCTGAATTTCAATTCTTGGCTCCAATAATACATCTAGAACTTTGGATAAGTTGCTTAAATGCATTCAAATTCAATGTTACAGGGTTCTGTGAAGATCAAATAAGATAATGTACAGGAAATTCCCTGGCATATGATAGACACTCAACATTTTTTAATTTTCCCTAAGAAGTGATGGGTCTTTATGGAGAATGTTCTAAGGCCTGAGTGAGAACATAGATGAACACTTTGGCTAATCTTATAAATAAAGGCTGAAGCCTGTCTTCTATATCCTTCTCTTGGATGCATTTAATAAGCCCCATACCTCTAAATATCACTCAGCTTTCTGGAAACAGGTCTGGATGAAAATAGGCCTAACTTACAGCTAGTCACAAGTATTGGTCTTTTACTGCACAGAGCAAACATTAACCCAAAATACATTTTTCCCCCGCATGAGACTTTATTGTAGAAAATTTGGAAAACCCAGAATGTGAAGAGCTCTGTAATCCCATTAGCCACAGAAAACCATTTTGGAGTATTTTTTTTGCCAATCTCTTTTATGTAACATAAACCTAAATTGGAATAAACTGTACATATCTTTTGTAACCTGATGTTTCAAAATCTTATAGTATATAGAAAGCAAATTCTTATGGCATTACACATAAGGATTTTATGAAAACATTCTGAATGGTTATGTAGTATCTTATAGTATGACACTACCAATAATTTATCTAAATATTCCCCCATTTTTGATGCTGTTTAGAATATTTGCCATAATATGTATCACTGCAATGATCATCTGTATACATGAATCTGATGATTTAACACAGATTTCAAGAAATGGGTATTCCACCAAAAAGTACTAACACCTTTAAGCCTTTTACCTAATACTGCAAATTATCCAGTGGAGGCTTTGCCAACTTTGCACTCCTCTTACCAGTGCGTGACTCTCAGCATTTCCCAGAACCATTGAAGCAAAGCATTTCCATGAAAACTTCCTTCACAGGTGATTGCTCTGCCCATCTGTGCTGATTAATTTCTGGAAGCCTTTGTTAATGGTCATTTATTAACAATCATTGCCATTGTATCTGAGGCTTTTAATGTCTTGTTTATCTTTGTTATAATTTATATGTTTCCTTTTAAAGTGTTTTCTAGAAAATAGAAGACCAGTAAAAGTGCTAATAAAACTAAACTGAGGTTTACTTTCTTAGATAAAGTCAAGACAGGCTGACAAACTCAAACTGTAGGTAGACTGGATAGACGGTTGCCGGGGAAATCTTTCATGAGTCATTATTTCTCCAGAGTCAGGAAGAAGGGGCTGATGAGCTGGGATGGGCTATCATGTTCCCTTTCATATATTTCTAGAAATAACTAGCATGTGTTAAATGGCCCAAAATTAATAAATGGTGATAAAATCTGGAGATGAGCTATTTCAGGCAAATTTGGACCCCTGACCTAGTCATGAACCTCTCTTAAGTAGGATTAATAGGCCTTCAAAAATCTCTATGCATTTGGATATATCTGTGTATATGTCTGTCTCCCTCAGTGGCTAGCAGAGTTACTTGAGATAGAAAATGTATGTTTTCATGTTTGTTTTACTGCTAAGATTGGAGAACAATATCTGAATAAAATCATGTGGATGAACAATTACCTGATGGCTGACAGTTAAAGGACTTTTTAAGCATAATGGCAAAGAAAGAAATCCCAAAGGAAATTATTGAAAGATTTGAATATATAAAAATTTAAAATGGCTCTCCACTACTCCCCTCCTCCATAAGCAGCCAAACCCATAAATGAACTTAAATGACAAAACAAATAGGGGGAAATACTTTAAATACATTTTATAACGTGAGGTTTAATGCCTTAAAAATATGAAGCACTCATAAAAATCAATAAGAAAAATATCAAGAGCCCAATAGTTAAAGGGGCAAAAGTTGTGAATACATAATTCACCAAAAAGAAAATAGAGACATCTCAGACATGTGTATTACACATGTGACTTTCACTTTATAATATCAAGTAAATGCAGCAGCTCTAGGCAAGCTTATTCCTGATTCACAGCTAATTTCAAGAACATAAAGTCAAAAAAGAGAACTTTCCTGGGAAGATGGCGACGTGAGCGGGGCGGCAGAAATCTCCTCCCAACATTATATTTATCCACGAAAACACAGCAAATACAACTATTCCTAAAAGAGAGACCAGAATACACAGGAAAGCACACAGCGTGCAGCTACACCTGAGAGGACTCGGCACCCCACAAGGCGGTCATAAAGAGCCCAGCTGACATATGTGGCAACTACCAGCAACCACTTCTATAGCCATGAAAAGACAGAGGAATATGGTACAGACAAAGCTTCAGACCCGGACAACCCCAGAGAGGGAACCTGAAGGGATGGACATGCACAGTCTTCCTGAAAAAGAATTCAGAATAAAAGTCATAACTATGCTCATGGATCTACAGAGAAATGTGCAAGAGCTGAGGGAGGAAGTGAGGAAAGTGAGGTAAGACTATGCAGAAATCAGACAAGCCATCGATGGGCTTAACAGCAGACTGGATGAGGTGCAAGAAACTGTGAATGGAATAGAAATCAGAGAACAGGAATACAGAGAAGCTGAGGCAGACAGAGATAAAAGAATTTCTAGGAATGAAAGAATATTAAGAGAACTGTGTGACCAATCCAAACGGAACAATATTCGCATTATAGGAGTACCAGAGGAAGAAGAGAGAGAAAAAGGTATAGAAAGTGTCTTTGAAGAAATAATTGCTGAAAACTTTCCCACGCTATGGAAGGAAATAGTCTCGCAGTCCACGGAAGCTTACAGATCTCCCAACACAAGGGACCCAAGGAAGACAACACCAAGACACATAATAATTAATATGGCAAAGATCAAAGATAAAGACACAGTATTAAAGGCAGCTAGAGACAGAAAAAAGATCACCTACAAAGGAAAACCCATCAGACTATCATCAGACTTATCAACAGAAACCTTACCGTCCAGAAGAGAATGGCATGATATATTTAACATAATGAAACAGAAGGGCCTCGAACCAAGAATATTGTATCCAGCACGATTATCATTTAAATATGATGGAAGGATTAAACAATTTCCAGACAAACGAAAGTTGAGAGAGTTTGCCTCTCATAAACCACCACTACAGGATATCTTAAACAGACTGCTCTAGAGGGAAGCACCCCTAAGGCTAAAAAGATGTCACCAGAGAAAATAAAATCATAGCAAAGAAAGCAGACCATCCAAATACTAACTAAAGGCAAAGAATAAAACACCTAATATATAAAGAATGGAGGAGGAAGAATAGGAAGGGAGAGATAAAGAAACATCAGATGGTGTTCACAATAACTTAACAAGAAAGTTAAGTTACTAGATAGTAAAGAAGCAACCCTTGAACCTCTGGTAACCACGAATCTGAAGCCAGCAATGGCAATAAGTACATATCTATCAATAATCACCCTAAATGTAAATGGACTGAATGCACCAATCAAAAGACACAGAGTAACAGAGTGGATAAAAAAGCAAGACCCATATATATGCTGCTTACAAGAGACTCACCTCAAACCCAAAGATATACACAGACTAAAAGTGAAGGGATGGAAAAAGATATTTCATGCAAACAACAAGGAGAAAAAAGCAGGTGTTGAAGTACTTGTATCAGACAAAATAGACTTCAAAACGAAGAAAGTAGCAAGAGATAAAGAAGGACATTACATAATGATAAAGGGGTCAGTCCAACAAGAAGATATAACCATTATAAACATATATGCACCGAACACAGGAGCGCAGGCATATGTGAAACAAATACTAAAAGAATTGAAGGAGGAAACAGACAGCAATGCATTCATTTCAGGAGACTTCAACACACCACTCACTCCAAAGAATAGATCAACCAGACAGAGAATAAGTAAAGACACAGAGGCACTGAACAACACACTAGAACAGATGGACCTAACAGATATCTACAGAACTCTTCACCCAAAAGCAGCAGGATACACATTCTTCTCAAGTGCACAGGGAACTTTTTCCAGACTAGACCACATACTAGGCCACAAAAAGAACCTCAGTAAATTAAAAAATATTGAAATTCTACCAACCAACTTCTCAGATCACAAAGGTATAAAACTAGAAATAAATTTTAGAAAGAAATCAAAAAGGCTCCAAATACAGGGAGACTTAACAACATTCTCCTATTTAATCAATGGGTTAATGACCAAATCAAAACAGAAATCAAAGAATACATGTAGACTAATGATAACAACAACACAAAGCCACAACTTCTGTGGGACGCAGCAAAGGCAGTTCTAAGAGGAAAGTGTATTGCAATCCAGGCCTATTTAAAGAAGGAAGAACATTCCCAAATGAACAGTCTAAAGACACAATTACTGAAATTGGAAAAAGAAGAACAAATGAGGCCCAAAGTTACCAGAAGGAGGGACATAATAAAGATCAGAGAAGAAATAAATAAAATTGAGAAGAATAAAACAATAGAAAAAAATCAATGAAACCAAGAGCTGGTTCTTTGAAAAAATAAACAAAATAGTTTTATCTAGTCTATTATCTAGTCTATTTATCTAGTCCCTAGCCAGACTTATTAAGAGAAAAAGAGAATCTACACACATGAACAGAATCAGAAATGAGAAAGGAAAAATAACGACGGACCCCACAGAAACACAAAGAATTATAAGAGAATATTATGAGCATCTATATGCTAACAAGCTGGAAAACCTAGAAGAAATGGACAACTTCTTAGAAAAATACAACCTTCCAAGACTGACCAAGCAAGAAACAGAAAAACGAAACAGACCAATCACCAGCAACGAAATTGAATGGGTAATCAAAAAACTACCCAAGAACAAAACCCCCGGACCTGATGGATTCACCTCTGAATTCTACCAGATATATAGAGAAGAAATAACACCCATTCTCCTTAAAGTTTTCCAAAAAATAGAAGAGGAGGGAATACTTCCAAACTCTTTCTATGAAGCCAGCATCACTCTAATACCAAAACCGGGCAGAGACCTCACCAAAAAAAAAATTACAGACCAATATCCCTGATGAATGTAGATGCAAAAATACTCAACAAGGTATTAGCAAACTGAAATCCAAAATACATCAAGAGGATCATACACCATGATCAATTGGGATTCATCCCAGGGATGCAAGGATGGTAAAACGTTCGAAAATCCATCTACATCATCCACCACATCAACAAAAAGAAGAAAAAAACCCACATGATCATCTGCATAGATGCTGAAAAAGCATTTGACAAAATTCAGCATCCATTCATGATTAAAACTTTCAACAAAATGGGTATAGACAGCAAGTACCTCAACATAAAGGCCATATATGACAAACCCACAGCTAACATCATACTTAACAGCGAGAAGCTGAAAGCTTTTCATCTAAGATCGGGAACAAGACAGGGATGCCCACTCTCCCCACTGTTATTCACCATAGTACTGGAGGTCCTAGCCACAGCAATCATACAATACAAAGAAATACAAGGCATCCAGATTGGTAAAGAAGAAGTCAAATTTTCACTATTTGCAGATGACATGATACTGTACATAAAAAACCCTAAAGACTCCACTCCAAAACTACTAGAACTAATATCTGAATTCAGCAAAGTTGCCGAATACAAAATTAACACACAGAAATCTGTTGCGTTCCTATAGACTAACGATGAACTAACAGAAAGAGAAATCAGAAAAACTATTCCATTCACAATTGCGTCAAAAAAAAAAAAAATACCTAGGAATAAACCTAACCAAGGAACTGAAAGACCTGTACTCTGAAAACTTCAAGACACTCCTAAGAGAAATTAAAGAGGACACTAACAAATGGAAATGCATCCCATGCTCTTGGCTAGGAAGAATAAACATTGTCAAAATGGCTATACAACCTAAAGGAATCTACAGATTCAACGCAATCCCTATCAAAATACCAACAGCTTTCTTCAATGAACTGGAACAAATAATTCTAAAATTCATATGGAACCAGAAAAGACCCCGAGTAGCCAAAGCAATCCTGAGAAGGAGGAATAAAACAGGGGGAATTACGCTCCCTGACTTCAAGCTCTACTACAAAGCCACAGTAATCAAGACAATTTGGTATTGGCACAAAAACAGACCCACAGACCAGTGGAACAGAATAGAAAATCCAAACATTAACCCAAACATATACAGTCAATTAATATTTGATAAAGGAGACTTGGATATACAATGGGGAGATGGCAGCCTCTTCAGCAACTGGTGTTGTCAAAACTGGACAGCTACATATAAGAGAATGAAACTGGACTACTGCCTAGCCCCATACACAAAGGTAAACTCAAGGTGCATCAAAGAACTGAATGTAAGTCATGAAACCATAAAACTCTTGGAAAAAAACATAGGCAAAAATCTCTTGGACATAAACATGAGCGACTTCTTCATGTACATATCCCCCCGGGCAAGGGAAACAAAAGCAAAAATGAACAAGTGGGACTATATCAAGCTTAAAAGCTTCTGCACAGCAAAGGACACCATCAGTAGAACAAAAAGACATCTTACAGTATGGGAGAATATATTCATAAATGACGTATCTGATAAGGGGTTGACATCCAAAATATATAAAGAACTCATGCACCTTAACAAACAAAAAGCAAATAATCCAATTAAGAAATGGGCAGAGGACATGAATAGACACTTCTCTAAAGAAGAAATTCAGATGGCCAACAGGCACATGAAAAAATGCTCCACATTGCTAATCATCAAAGAATTGTAGATTAAAACCACAATGAGATATCACCTCACACCAGTGAGGATGGCCAACATCCAAAACACAAACAACAACAAATGTTGGCGAGGATGTGGAGAAAGGGGAACCCTCCTACACTGCTGGTGGGAAAGCAAATTAGTTCAACCATTGTGGAAAGCAGTATGGAGGTTCCTCGAAAAACTCAAAATAGAAATATCAATTGACCCAGGAATCCCACTCCTAGGAATTTACCCTAAGACTGCAGCAGCCCAGTTTCAAAAAGACAGATGCACCTCTATGTTTATTGCAGCAGTATTTACAATAGCCAAGAAATGGAAGCAACCTAAGTGTCCATCAGTAGATGAATGGATAAAGAAGATGTGGTACATATACACAATGGAATATTATTCAGTCATAAGAAGAAAACAAATCCTACGATTTGCAACAACATGGATGGAGCTAGAGGGTATTATGCTCAGTGAAATAAGCCAAGCCGAAAAAGACAAGTTATCAAATGATTTCACTCATATGTGGAGTATAAGAACAAAGAAAAAAAAAACTGAAGGAACAAAACATCAGTAGACTCACAGAACCCAAGAATGGACTAAAAGTTACTAAAGGGAAAGGGACTGGGGAAGATGGGTTGGAAGGGAGGGATAAGAGGGTAAAAGGAGCGTTAAGATTAGCAGACGTAATGTTGGGGGGGCACAGGGAGGGCTGTACAACTCAGAGAAGACAAGTAGTGATTCTATAGCATCTCACCACACTGATGGACAGTTAGTGTAATGGGGTTGGTGGGGGGGACCTGATGAAGGGGGTAGTTTAATCACCATAATATTGCACATGTAATTGTAGATTAATGATACCAAAATAAATTATATATAAAAAAAGAAAATAGAAATGGCTAATAAATATTTAAAATGCTCAGCTTCACTTTATAAAAATGTCCTTGTTGTGGTAAAATACACATAACATAAAATTTACCATCTTAACCATTAAGTTTACAGTTCAGTGACCAGTTCCACTTTTAATTAAAGAAATGCAGAACAAAACAATCAGATTCTACTTTCGATCATTAGATGGAAAATTTTTTTCTTTTTCTTTTTGAAGGTAATAAACCTGGCAAAGGCAGAATAAATCGGAATATATTTTGGTACAACATTTCTGGAAAACATTTTGGGAATATATATACCAGAAACATTAAAGATGTTCATATTCTTTGACACAGAAGTCCCACTTTTAGAAATTTATCCGAAAGAAACAAGCTGAAATGTGGGTAAAGGTGTTTGTAATATACAGCACTATCTTCACTTAAATCAATGCTATTTATCTTAAGAAAAATTTGAAAATTCAATAGAGTTAATTGAATAAATTTTGGTATAGCCAGACAATAGGTTACTTGCATATCTTTTAAAATGATGTTACTGTACAAGTTTTTTCTAATAACTTGGCAAAATACTTACAGTTTAAGTGAAAAGTATTTATAAAATAGATATTTATACATAACATGTACATAATACATAACATATATAGTAACATGAAAAATTACTAGAAAGAAATATATCAATCTATGAACAAGAACTATTTCTGGATAGTAGGATTACTACTAATTTCTCCTTCATACTTCTCTTTTGTTTTTGAGTTTTTTATAATGATAATGTAATGCAAATATAACGTGTAGTTAACAGTAGGTATTTATCTTAAAGAAAGTGGGTTATTAAAGAAAAGTAAGGAGTAAGTAACAGATTGGAGGAGATTCTTTTTAATGTGAGAGACGTTTGGAAGCTATATGCTGTGGGAAAGAGTTAGTGGTGAGGGAAATGCTAAGGGTCTAAGAAGAGGCTCTCATAGGGGCTGAGGTCCTGGGGCACAGAGTTGGGTGACACCTGAAGGGGCTCCCCTTTCACCAAGGCTGAAGGAGGAAGACGCAGACAAGTTAGTCAGTGGGAATAAAGAAGTGGAGCGATTCTTGCCTGATGACGGCTATTTTCCCTGAAGGAGAAGCAAGGGAGAGTGTCTGATGGGTACCTTTGGGGAAGCTGGAGAGAAGTGTGTAGCTTTGGAAGTGCCACTGAGCAGACAGGAAGGAGCTCACATGTTTTTCCCCTCCAAAACCTGCTCCTTATTCTTATCTTGTGATCAATGATTGGTTCCAATGATCCAAGACAGGAATCTGGAAATCATCCTCCTCATTCCTAATGATCAATAAAGTTCTCATAGTTCAATCCCCTAAAGATCTCTGAAACCTATATACTTTCCATCTCTTTTCCATCTTCTTGCCTAGATTGTTGTAATAGATGCTGAACTGGTCTCTCGAGGCTCATTTGTGTCTTCCCGCCCCAAGCCATCCACCATATGGTTGCCAGACCCATCTTTCAAAAACCCAAATTCCACTACAGGATATATAAGACACTTCTTGCTCTGGTTCTTGCACCCTTTCCACTTTATTTTTTTCCCATCCTTTGTCCATCCATCCATCCATCTATTCCATTCCAATCCATCCTTCTAACCACAAGTGCCAACAATGCACTAGAAATTGCAGACTAAATGCTAGGGAAATAGTACAAAAAACTCTAGACATGGTATATGTGCAAGACAACTTACAGTCTGGTGAGGACAGTAGACATGAATAAGTGTGTAAATGTTTTAGTCATCTCAGTGTAAACAGGGTGCAGTGAATACACAAAGCAATGAGTGTCAGGTCTCTGAGACGGGGGTTGGGCACGTAGTTGGAATCAGAAAAAGTTTTGTAGATGAATGATCCTTGAATCTTGAGAAGGTAAGGAGTTTTTTTGTTTTTTTGTTTTTTTGTTTTGATGGAGAAGGGTGTTTCAGAAGAGGCACTGGCACCTGCAAAGGCATGGAGGTGCCACAGTGAGTGGTGTTTGAGGACCAGCATGTCATTTGGTACACCTACAGCACAGAATGCAAGATCCTGTGTGTGTGTGTGTGTGTGTGTGTGTGTGTGTGTGTGTGTGTGTG